>JAJMQU010000004.1:230651-681647 GCA_030444895.1 Metschnikowia sp. yHMJ9 | reverse complement strand
AAAATTCGGGTTGTTGGCAAAACTCGGGTTGGCAGATATCGGGCCGCTTGCACGGTTTGGGGCCATGGCCTCGCCTTGGCTGTCGGAGTTCACCCTCCTGATAAAATTCGGGTTGTTTGCAAAACTCGGGTTGTTTGCAAAACTCGGGTTGTTTGCAAAACTCGGGTTGTTTGCAAAACTCGGGTTGTTGGCAAACCTCGGGTTGGCAGATATCGGGCCACCGGCACGGTTTGGGACCATGGCCGCGCCTAGGCTGTTGGTGCTCTCCCTCCTGTAGCTGGGAAACATACCATTTGCCACATAGGTAAGGAGCAATACGTTGAGAATAGGGCCGAGCTTCATTTCGTTGATTCTGGTGTTGGAAATAGTGGTGGGCCGGTCGTTTATAAGCTTTTCCTAGCCGCTGAGGTGGCTGCTTTGCAATTCCACCTTGCCAAGGACGGAAGCAATGGCCGCTATCAGTCGAGAAAGAACCTGTTTATTTGGTTGTGTGCACGTGAATCTTCTTTGTTTCCAGCGTTGATCTGCCATAGAGTCATTTGACGCAGTTGCTCATGCCGCTGTAGCCGTTTGAGCGTACAGAGACAATAGAAAAATGGGAGACAATAGAACACCGAAACTGCGAGGCTCTCAATAGAAGCTGCCAGGCTCTCAATAGAAACAGCGAGGCTTTCAAGAGAAGCGTGTACAGGTTTGCTACCGGGACGGAAATGCAAAGTTTGTTCAAGTTCCTGATCTCTTGCTTCCACGCTCAAAATTTGCAGTCGTTTCGCAGTCGCAGACAGACGGG
Source organism: Metschnikowia sp. yHMJ9 (assembly GCA_030444895.1). NCBI lineage: Eukaryota > Fungi > Ascomycota > Pichiomycetes > Serinales > Metschnikowiaceae > Metschnikowia > Metschnikowia sp. yHMJ9. Next base: position 680,857 of record JAJMQU010000004.1, on the reverse strand, counting down.
AACAATAAGAGGCGAAAAGCGGAGAGTGAATGAGAACAACAGCGGCTAAGTCATAACAAATCTGTTGAGCGGTAAAACTACTAGAACCTGAGGGTAATAACTGCAGCAGAGCAACCCGCTGAAATGTACCCATGTCAAAATGCTGTCATGTATATAATACAACTGAACATTGGCTATTTGTTTGGAGTAGCATTGTTCGCTTGAATTTGTCCCTGCAGAGTTTAGACCAGAATTTTATCATCTTTATTTGACAGAGTTTCTGAATGTTCGTGACAACGTACGTGTTACTGCCTCCCATCAATATGTAATCTGTGCTCAGCTATGCTAAGCCATGCGAAGCTCTATCAGAAATTCAGATATATGGATATCTGTGCCTCAGCTTGAGTTCAATATCTACAGATTTACGAAAATGGAGCGGTTAAATAAATGGTTACTGTAGGCTTAACAATAGAGTATATCAAGAATTTTGACGAGTATAATGATAGTCGGTTGGACGTGCGCTAATCTAGCGCACCCAGCATTGTCTTTATTTAAGTTGCTCGTATATTGCTCCCCACTCTTCTTCTCACCTAAAGGTCAGACAGTATTCACACACCACTATTGGTGTTCGTCTCAACCTTTATCCTAGCCTTTATTTACAGCCTCAAGACCTTGAATAGAAAGATTGAACCAACGCATCTATCTGCTGTATTACACGTTTTCACCTGGCATTTAGCATAAAGCACAGAAGCATAATAAACACAAGCAGCCGCGCGCTCCTGGACGCACACCTTAACATCCCGTTAGATCGCCGATCAACACTAGCGAAACACGGCAAAGAGAGCCAAAACCCCACACCATGAACGAATTCGCAGACTCCGGCGAGCTCTTCACCCTCAGAAACCAGTTCTACACGGGCCAGCACAGCAAGGTGCTCGCGTACTCGCTCGAGCTGTTTTCGCCCGAAAACCAGTTGCGCGTATTGGCGTTCCAGGTCCGGTCGTCCGTGGCGCTTGCGCAGGACGCCTCGCAGCTCATCGTCGACGGCAAGGCCAAGTTCCCCGACGACGGCGAGTTGTTCGACGTGTTGCAGGCGTGGGACGACTTGGCGGCGTTCCGCACGGACGATTCTACGTACTTTGACGACGTTTCCGCGCCGCAGTTCGAAACCCAGGCAGTTTTGACCGCACTTTATTTGGTGAAGTTTCGCCGGGACGTCTCCGGCGCCGTGGCGTTGTTGGAGCAGTACACCGCGGGTGGCCCGCAGCGGCGCTTCGACTTGGAGCCGTATTTGGTGTTGGTGCAGTTGCACTTGGTCCAGGAGAACTTTTCGGGCGCGAGCCGCGTGTTCCAGCAGATGCAGCAGCTTCCGTTCGAGGCCCGTGACGACATTGTGTACCATGTAGTTGAGAGCTGGATGAATTCTGTGCGTGGGCAGAGCGACAACATCTCCAACGCGTACTACTTCTACGACGAGTTGTTGTCGGGCGATTTCGACGACGACCCGCAGGGAAAGTTGCACATTTTGAGCGTGTTGTTTGTTATGACGTTGCAGTTGAAGCACTTCCCGGAAGCGCAGGAGTTGTTGGACCAGATTGCCGCTTTGGGCTACGAGGGCCGCCGCAGCGCGGATCTTATTGCGAACCGCATTGCGTACGAGTATTTGACGAACGACGGCGAGAATGTGGTGGCGTTGTTGCGCGAGTTGGCGGCGGCGGACGCCGACCACCAGATGTTGGCCGACTTCAAGGAGAAGAACGAGCGTTTCGACGCCATTGTCGAGAAGTACCAGGCGGCATAAAAAAGAATAGAATACACAGCGGACGGTGAGCGAGCGTAGAACACGAGAGAATCTGAGAGCGCTCGAGGGCAGCGTAGAAACTGAGAGAACTTGAGCTGGTCCAGAAGAGGTTGAGCGGGACACGAAGGGCCCACCCAAAGCAGAGCAAAATACATTCAGCACATACTAACCCGTCCTAGTACCGTTCATTTCTATTCACCTACTCGTCCATCTGCACCACGTCGCCCGCCTCGTTCAACTTCAAGCCCTCGGCTAGCAACCGCTTCTCAATCTCGCGCAACTCGTTCTCCCTCTCCAAAAGCTCGCGCCTCTTGGTCACCAAGTCCTGGTGCACGCGCTCCTCGAACTTCTTCAACCGCTCCTCCTCCAATTTGATCTGCTCCTCCTTGGCCAAGTAGTCTGAGTGTCCGTTGCCGTTCTCCGCGCCGCCCCTGGCGTCGGCCAGAGACGCGTCGGCCAGAGACGCGTCGTCAGCGTTGTAGTTGAATTGCTTGCCCGACAACGCCTCCGTTCTGTAGTTCTCGTAGATGACGTCATGCGTGAGCTCCTTGAACTCGTTCAAGTGTGTGATTAGAAGCACGTTCTTCAAGATCGTGAAGTCGTTGAACTCCGGCAACTCGATGTTGATCGGCACCGCGTAGTCCGGGTTCAACACGCGCAACTTGACCATGTCGTCGTCATCCTTCGACTCCTCGAACGTGTTCGCGCCGATGATCGCAAACGGGATCAACAGGTTCAAGTACTTGTTGTACTGGATGATCTCGTCGTCAATGTAGTCCTCCTCGTACTCGTACTCGTTGAACTTGTAGTAGTTGATGTTGTAGTTGTTCAAGTCCTCCAAGATCAACCGCTTGTTCAACCGCAACTCTTCCGGCGTCAACGCGTCCGCCTTGCTAATCACTGGAATAATGTTTACTAGGTTGCTCACGTGCTGCATGAACTTCACGTCCACCTCCGACAACCCGTGGCCCGTGGCGTTGATCATGTAGAGCAACACGTGGATCCGCCCGTCCTTGAACCGCGGGTTTCTCTTCACCCGGCTCTCCTCCAACAACACCTCGTCGTATTGGTGCCGGATGAAATCCACCACGATCTTGAAATCTTCGTCGCAGTTGATCCCGTTGGCAAAGTTCGGGGTGTCGATGATGTTCAACGAAATCTTGTGTCCGTCGTTGTCCTCCAACTCCACATTCTCGTGCCGCAATGTGAGTTTTTTCGACGACGGGTCCTGGTTTGCTGTCAGCGACGTGGGAACAATTGAGTTTCCACCGCACAACGAGTTGATGAACGTGGATCTGCCCTGGCCGCTTTCGCCAATGACCATAAACGAGAAGTTTATGGATTTCTTCACGATTTTCCGCTTCCTCATCGCCGCCGACGACGTGTTGTACTCGGCCATTTTTGCGTGCTTGGAGGGTTCAGCGCAACTGCTCTTTCTGGTGCTGTTTACCAGGTGGGCACGTCTCAAGCGCGCTACTGCATTTGGGTGGACGTGGTGTCTCGGCGACGTTTCAGCAGGGTTTCGAATCTGAAACCGCGCTCAGACCGCGCTCTAACGGCGGCACAGCAACGCACCACATCTGGCCTTAAAGAAGAAAAAAAAAAAGAATGTGCGTTGGCAGCAGACTACGACCAGGGGAAAATGTTACATCTTTTATTTGGCCGTACTGCAGAAAAGTGGGTCATGTGTTGGTGGCTCTACTTCTCTCCTAAGCGATAGGCACGTGCAGCGACAGAACCCTTGGGCATAGCTACGGGTCCGCTCTCTTTGAGCGGCGTCGCAGGAGCGGGCTGGCTCGCAACGCAAATCACAAGCGTGGCCAGAGAAAATTCGCCCGCACCTGGTGCAGACGAAACCAGTCAGTCTGTCAGACCAGTTAATCTGTCAGACCAGTCAGTCTGTGACAGACCGTCTCGAGTATGGGGCAATGAATGTTGTCAGTTGTACATATTTTGGAGGCGTGTTTCGAAAACGGGGCCACATCAAAGCCATCTCTTCTTGTTGGCCGTGGACAACGAGGCCGAGCTCACTCTCGACGACGCTGGATAGTAATACGTGGGATAGTCCGCCACAGATGCAGTGTTGATGGCAGAAGAGACAGTATAACTCCATCCCGGTGTTATCGTGGAGTACACGTTTGGCGAGGGCCTGATGGTAGAGTACGGCGTGTAAGGCGACGTTGCGTGTCTGGTCGAGTACATGGAGTGCGTCACGGTGGACCCAGGCTGCGTCTGCATTGGCGCATACCTAGTTTTGCCAGTCTGCTTGGTGTACGTGACCGAAAACAGCGCGGAGTCGATTGTTCCTGTGTCATCGGTGGACAAAGCCGTCTGCGCCGCAGGGTTGGTGCCTGTCACCGAAAACAAAGATGCCTTGAAAGTGTAAGAGGACGTGTCTCCATCCATGTTCGCCAACTTGAACCTAGGAGTGTAGTGAATAGTGTACGTTGACGAAGAGAACTGGGCGTAAACCTGGATGAAGTAAATTCCGTCGGGGTAGTCACTGGAATCGAGACTCACGTCATAAGAGGTGGCGCTGCTCAGCAAAGTGGTGGTGAAGGTTTTAACCACCTGGATGTCGCTGTTGCTTCCAGTCAAGAGCACGATGGCGTACTTCTCGACGTTCGACAACGAATCAGCATCGGAATCGCTGTCGGAGCTGTCTGTCCACTTCACGGTGAAAGACACAGTTCCGTCCGCAGCAGTGTACGTTTTACCGCTTGTGGGACTTGTGATGGTGACATCGGCCAAGACGCTCATAGCTAGCGTGAGAACCGTGAGCCAAAGTGTGAGGCAATGCATGTTTATGTGTGTTTGCGTGTTTCAGATGTGTTTCAGCGGCGGGCGATGTGCGAGGTGCGTGGGGCGCCGGAAGGATGTGGTAGTCACGTATTTCCAAGATCAGGACAAGCGAGTGGCGGTGACTCTGGCACCGCGTGGATAAAAAAAGGAGCGGCTACGACGTGGTTTAAAAACGGCGGCAGGGGTGAAGTTTTGGGATTTGCTTTTTCTTCCTGAATCAAAACAAATCTGTCTTCAGGGAGGATTCGAAAGGCACGGAAAAACACAGCCCAAAAATAGAAGAGCGTGAATATCAGGGGTCGTGCGGCACGGAAAGCAGGTGGGCAACAGACGCAAAAGACGCTCGGGTTCGGCTTCGTGAAGAGGGAGTTACGCCGACGTCGACACAAACTTAGATAAATTCAAACAGAAGTGCGATGCAGCGGGCTAAACTGCTTATAAGGCAAAAAGAGCAACAAGGGCTTTAACTAGCCAAGCGCGAAAAAAAAAAAAATAAAAAAAGGAATCCACAGGCTGCACAGGCTGTGCAATAGCTTTGGGATGGGTATATGTGCAGGACACTGCAAGAGCGTGTCAAGGTGGGCAGTGCCCTCGAGCCGCCGTGGGCCGCGTTCGCCGTTCTGCTATTTACAGGCCCTTCCTCTCCCTCGAGACCAGAGCCTGCACTATGTGCAGGTTCGCCGGTGCACGGGTGCGCGACACCCTCCACCCCTCCAGCGCAACAGTTCAGGGCTGTGACGCTGGCGAGCGACTGCTTGCAACATGATGAGACGCGTGTTTGTGCAATTGCTGTCCCCGAGACAATTTTCCATGGCGCCGCGCGTCACGCCCCTTAGGCGTGCGGCCGCGGAGAAGCCTGCTGCTGCTAGTGCAAATCTGGCGGCAACTCCCGCCGACGCCACGAAAGATTCGGCATTTTCGTTCCACGACACTCCGATCATGGCGCAGGCCACCGGCGACGCCATTAACTGGTCAGACTCTTTTCACGGGTTGGGACAGGCGCCCTTTCCGCGAGAAATTAACGACATTCTATTAGCGCCGCTTGTGGAGAGCGACATCGAGATAAAGCCCGACGGGCTCCTTTATTTGCCGGAGATCAAGTACCGGCGGATCTTGAACCGCGCGTTTGGGCCCGGTGGGTGGGGTTTGGCGCCCAGAACAGAGACATATATCACACCAAAGCAGGTCAGTAGGGAGTACGCGCTTATCTGCATTGGCCGCTTGGTCTCTGTTGCACGTGGCGAGCAGGATTACTTTGGAGGCGAGGAAAAGCTCACCACGGCGTTGGAGGGGTGCAAGAGTAACGCGTTGATGCGGTGTTGCAAGGATTTGGGCATTGCCAGCGAGCTATGGGACCCGTCGTTTATCCGACAGTTTAAGAAGAAGTATTGCGACGAGGTGTTTGCCGAACACGTGCTGACGAAGAAAAAGAAGAAGCTCTGGAAGTTGAAGGTGAACAAAATCGAATACCCATATAAGGAGTGCTAGGCGGACAGAGTTAGACGGTAATTGCTAGACGCTGTTACGCCCAGCCCTCCCTTTTGTATATAGCAGGCGTTGAGAGCCAATAGAGGACTACACCGCTACTGCTGGGATTCTGACGTATTGTTTGTTATGCTACACGCCGTGAAGGCCCTCACGGATGCTAGATTATTGCTTGAAGATGCCTCTTCCCTCTCCCAAGGCCTCGACCGTTTGCGACATGGGCCTTCTCTGCCACACGTCCCAGAACTGCTGCTTGGGCAACTTTTCATCGGTGTTGGCAGCCGCAAATCTGACGTCCTGCCCGGCAGAGGACGCCGATTGTGCCCAAAAGAGCTGCTGCGAGAGCCCGGAGATACATGCACCGGCAACTCCCGTCATGACTTTGTGCTTCACGGGCATGTTTCTGAAACCCGCGGTCAAAATGACCAAATTTCCGGCGGCTACAGCCCAGAACGTGTTCCAGCCGTCGTTTTTCTCCCTCAAGTTGGTGAGCATGCCCTTAGTCGCAACGGCGATAGTAGCAAAACCCGTTACGGTCAAAGGAATCTGGAGCTTGAACGTGGTTCTTCTCCAAATGTACAACCACGCGTATGCACCGGCAGTCGAGTAGAACCCAAACTTGAATACTTGCATCGTCTGTTTCTTTGTGTCAACGGGCTCCCATTTTGGGTACGCAGCCGAGCTGAAGAGGTTGGAGAAAGTCGTTGGGAACTTGTTTCTGGAGTCCGGAAACGCCGCGGGCAGTTCCTGCGCGGGGATTTGAGCGGAGGCGTCGGCCATTATGTGTGATATTGTGTTTGTGGACTGGGGAACGGGCCTCGTTGCTCTAAATTTACTGTAAGCGCCGGAAGACCAATCATGTTGATGCGAAAAAAAACCCCGTGCGGGTGGTATGCACGCACCCGTGCACCAGTTGGTCGCAGCATAATAACTTATTGCAGATCTGGAGAAGGAAATAAGAAGGCAGGGGTGTTTTTTTTTTTTTTCAGAGAGCGCGAAAGAGCGGATTGCCGCTGTTTATATATTGCTTTTGCGTGTGTATGGCTGCAACGGCGTACGGTAGGGGTAGTCTTGAGCTTGTCCTTTTTTGCAGCACAGGGAGAAGGGAATACTAGACAAAAGTAGTGTAGTTCGCAACTGCTCGGCCCCTGCTGAAACGAGTCTGAGACAGCCATGGAGCGGCATTAGCAGGCATAAAAAGGTTTAGTTCAGCGGAAAGGCGAACGTACCTGCGACCACTTCAGAGGGACGCACGGCAAATCCCTGCGCTGTCGTTCAAGTGGACGCGAGACCAAGAGGAAACAATCTTGAAACAGGGATCGAACAAGGTGCAGATATGTAACAAAGGTGAAGCACAGCCGAAACAATGCTGACAATGCTGAAACAATGCTGAAACAATGCTGAAACAATGCTGAAAACGCTACATCGCCCTACTAGGGGCCAACTTACCCAGCCTGTATGCTTCGTTCGCAGCCGCGCTCCCTCTTTTGCTCCACGGTCCGAATGGTTTTCGCACGCGGCGATCGAAAATTTTCAACCCAGTCTACGTTGCTTAATCACTAATCTCCCCACAATATGAACAAAGCCTTGACGTTCGCCTCTGTGGCTGCTGCCGGCGTAGTAGCTTACGCCGTTTACTTCGACTACAACCGTAGAAACTCGCCAGAATTCCGCAAACAATTGAAGAAAAAGCAGCTCAAACTGCAGAAGCAAGCTGCAAAGCAAGAGGAGGAAACTAGAAAATCCCGCATGCTTGCAGTGAAGAAGGCGTTGACCGAGGATTTGGAGAAGAACCCCGTACCTACGGATTTGGCCAAGAAGGAAGAGTTTTTCATGGAGCAAGTCGCCACAGGCGAGCAGCTCGCAAACAACCCCGCCACAAAGGTTGATGCAGCTTTGCGTTTCTACAAGGCTTTGGCCGTGTACCCTAACCCAACCGACATCATGGGCATTTACCAAAAAACTGTCCCCGAGGACGTTTACGAGTTGTTGGTGATGATGATCGCCATTCAGCCTCCTGCCACGATCACCAACATCATTGGCGGCGCAGGGGGATTCACCGGTGCCGCGTCGGCCGCGTCAGCCGCTTCTGCCGCTGCTGCTTCGGACAGCGGCAAGCCTTCCGAGACCGACTTGGACTAATGATTTCACGATTCAGCAATGTGTTTTGTACATATATGGGGCCGTGTGCCTCCAGGTTTGTCTAGTTTCTCTGCTTAAGTTTTACGGCGCTACAGGTGTTATAGAAAATACGATTATAACTAAAATGAAGATGGTGGCAACGTATCCCTAACCGCTCTCTTAGTTCCACCTTTTCGTCTCAATCTGGCAGCAGAGTCGTCTCTGCGCACCCCCGTTCTCGGCGCGGCGCGTGCGGCAGCATGCACCATCGCACAGCCATATTGCATTGTTCTGCTCGGCTCAAACTCCCTTCCGTCTGCAATTGCCGTTAATCCTCAAATTGCACAAATTATTTCGGCCTGCCCACACTCGCTAAAGCGGCCGTGTGTCCTCACAGAATTTCAAATGCGCTCATGTTCTTCACACTCTTCCTTTGTGGCTTAGCTGCGGCTCTTAACGTGCTGCTGCACAATGTGACGATATACAACTCCACCACATACTCCAACATCACCAGTAGCTTCGACTACACCAACTCATACGCGTCCGATGACTTCCAGTATATGGGCGTGGCGCTCGGTGGGTGGCTCGTCTTGGAGCCGTACATCACGCCGTCGCTCTTCCTTACGTTCAACGAGACTTCAAAAAACGCGTCTGACATTCCGAACGACGAGTACACCTTCTGCAAAAAGCTCGGCGAGGAAGAGGCGGCCGAGAGATTGGAGCAACACTGGCTGTCGTTTTACAACGAGACTGATTTTGAGGACATCAAGGCGTACGGCTTCAACATGGTGCGCATCCCAATCGGATACTGGGCTTTCGACACACTTGACGACGACCCGTACGTGGCGGGCGCCCAAGAATATTTGGACAAGGCAATTGAGTGGTCGTACAAGCACGGGTTAAAGGTGTGGATCGATCTCCACGGCGCGCCGGGGTCGCAGAACGGATTCGACAACTCTGGCCAGTTTTTCGCAAACAAGCCCCGGTGGCAGAAAAAGCAGGAGTACATCGACCTTACGGTCCTGGTGCTCCGGCAGATATACTCCAAGTATGGCAGCAAGGAGTTTTCGAGCAAGTACAACGACACGATTCTCGGCATCGAGGTGTTGAACGAGCCCTTGGGCACGGAGTTGTCGATGTCCAGAGTGAAAGAATTCTACAACGACACGTACCTCGACTCCAGGATCTTCCAGGACACAAACAACACGATTGTGTTCCACGACGCGTTCCAGTCGACCGGGTACTGGAACGACTTCTTGAACACGACCGGGTCGATGCAGGGCCGCTTGAAGAATTACAACCTCTTGATTGACCACCACCACTATGAGGTTTTCTCGGCCAACCAGCTCAACGCGTCAATCGCAGACCACATCAAGGACATCAAGGACTATGCGTCGAGTATTCACGACGAGTTGGAGTCTCATCCCGCCGTGGTAGGCGAGTGGAGCGCGGCGCTTACTGACTGCGCACCGTGGCTCAACAGCGTGCACTATGGAACACGGTGGGAAGGCACGTCCCCGTACGACAACGAGCCCATTGAAAACCTGGCCATCGGCACTTGCGCCGACATCAACAACTGGGGCAAGTGGTCTGACAAGCATAAGGAAAATACCCGTAAGTTTATCGAAATCCAGTTGGACCAGTACGAGTCGCAGATGAACGGGTGGATTTTCTGGTGCTACAAGACAGAAACCACCATTGAGTGGGACTTCCGGCGCTTAGCCGCCTTCGATCTCTTCCCGCAGCCATTTTCCGACCGCAAATACATCGTCAACGGCACGGACACCAAGCCGGATAAGAGCGGTGCTTCCTCCACAGCGCCCAGCGCTGTTTTGTGGGGCGTTTTGCTTGCGGCGCTCTTCCTGTTTTAAAATAGATTAATAGACATCCAGCCCTCCTCTCTTTGCGCTCCTCGACCCTCCGCCATGCCATTACTCCAGTAGCTTTTGGCCGCCAAGGTAACGACGTGTCACGTGACCCATGACTCGGGTTCTCGCTCCAGAAATTTTCCACTTGGGCCACGGGTTCAGCGAAATCAACCTGCCATGTCTGTGAATGTCGCCATCATCGGCGCCGGTGTCGTCGGATCCGCCTTCATCAACCAGTTGAAAAACTTGAAGTTCCCAATTGCCTTCAATGTCGTGTACTTAGCCAGAAGCTCCAAGGAGGCCATATTCTCTAAGGACTACCTGCCTGTGGACTTGAAGTCGTACAAGACCGCTGCTGCGCAGCCCGTGTTGCCCTTGGACGAGTTGGCTGCATACTTAAAGGCGTCTGAGAAGCCTACCATCTTGGTTGACAACACGTCCAACCCCACCATTGCTGATTTTTACCCCAAGTTCATCAAGCTGGGCATTTCCATCGCTACGCCCAACAAGAAGGCCTTTTCGTCCGACTTGGCCACGTGGAACGACATCTTCGCCAGCTCCGCAGCCCCCGGCGGTGGTTTGGTGTACCATGAGGCCACCGTCGGTGCAGGTTTGCCAATCATCGGCCCCTTGAGAGACTTGGTCACCACCGGCGACAAGGTCGAGAAGATCGAGGGTATCTTGTCCGGGTCCTTGTCGTACATCTTCAACTCTCTTTCCACGAGCGAGAAGTCCACCACAAAATTCTCTGACGTAGTCAAGGTGGCCAAGGACTTGGGCTACCTCGAGCCAGACCCAAGAGACGACTTGAACGGCATGGACTTTGCACGTAAGGTAACCATTTTGGCCAGAATCGCTGGTTTTGAGGTCGAGTCCCCAACTTCCTTTGCTGTGGACTCGTTAGTGCCGCAAGAGTTGGAGTCCTGCTCGTCTGGCGCAGAGTTTATGGAGAAGTTGCCTGAGTTCGACGCAGACTTCCAGAAGCGCAAGGACGACGCCTTGGCCGAGAACAAGGTATTGAGATACGTGGGCCAAGTTGACTTGAAGGACAACAAGGTCTCCGTCGGCATTGCCAAGTACGACTTTGACCATCCATTTGCGTCTTTGAAGGGTTCCGACAACGTCGTTTCCATCAAGACCGAGAGGTACCCCAACCCTTTGATCATCCAAGGTGCCGGTGCCGGAGCTGAAGTCACCGCGCATGGTGTGCTCGCCGACGCTCTCAGAATTGCTGAGAGAATCGCCAAGTAGGCCAAAGGGTGAAAAGCAATATTATCTCATTTACATTTCAACGACGTACGCAGCATCGTAGTCCTCTTGTAAGAACTTGTATGCATCTCTGAACACCTGCCGCAAGAAGTCCTCGTCTCTGCAGCGCTCGCGGAACATCAACATGACCTTCTGCGAGTCGATCTTTCCTTTCTGGTCCGATATCGGGCTCACAAACGTGTTCACCCGCAATATGTGGACGTTGTTGGGAGACATGCAGAACTCGCCGTTTTCCCGCAACTCCACAATGTACGACCCCGTTTTGTGGATGAACTGCGCGTACTTGAAGCTCGATTTGCCCCACGAGTAGCAGATCTCGATATTCTCGCGCAGGAAGTAAGACGAGCCTCGGTTGTCGAGGTAGAAATCGGCGACCTTCAAGAGATGGAGATGGAAGTAGAACTTGTTCGTTTTGAGAATCTCGCAGTCCTTGAACTCGTCGTCTGTGAGCGGGTTCACTGCCAATTTCACATCGACAAACGAGTGGAAAGGGTTAGTCTCTGGAATCGTGCATAGCTCTCTCCAAGGAGTTTCAACGAGCTTCAACGCGTACCTCTCGCAAAATCTAGACCAGTTGATGACAGTTTCATCAATGAACTTCGTCGTGGTGTTGAGCCACTCAAGCCGGATGTGGTAGCAGTGCTCTGGGTTGTGCACTGTATCGTAATGCACGTCAAGTAGCTCAGATCTGCTGGACTTGTGCGTCGGGTCGCAGTCGTACTTGACGTGCTTGCTGATCAAGAACTTCTTCTTTCTCTTGGCCCTCTGCGAGTCGCTCAACGAGGACACCTCGCTCTCGTGCAATATTTGCAGCGAGACGATCTTCCTCAACTCCGTGGCAGTGTCCTCGGAGTTATTGCGCGTATGAGAAGGGGTGTTAGGTTGCATAGAAAGCGGTGTATTTGGCGCTGATGTGGGTGTCTTGCTTTCTTTCGAGTCTTTCTGGTTATTTGCCTCTTTGGCTTCCTTTGGCTCTTTTGCTTCTTTCACCTCCTTTGCCTCCTCGGCGTCCTGTGTAGGCTTCTTTCGGAACCAGCCGATTTTTCCGTTTCTTGCCTTGAACGTTTGGTCAGCGTACTCGTCGCTGAACTCGTAGAAATAATGGCCGTCCAAAAAGCCGTGTCTGTTTTCGACATGGTTGAAGAGCTTGTTTTCCATGAGCGTCTGGCCGTATTCGGTGGCAGCCTCCCTGCTGTCAATATCGTCAAACAGCTTGATGAGCCACGAGACAAGCTCACTTCCAAGGAAGCAGTGCGGGTGCACTTTGAAGTGCCAAGTTCTGTCAACCAAGTTAAGGCCACCTTCGGCTTGCAACTCCTGCGCCAACTGCGGTATACGGATGTTCATGTTGAAGCGCAGACCGTCTGTGACCATGAGCGAATTCACGGGCTTTGTGCCACTGACATCAAAGTACTCCGCTTGCTCATTGAGAAAATCGTGCAAGTTTCCGGTGTAGAAGTTGATTTCCTGAATGATTTCTTCCTTCTGCTTGCTTGTTGACTCCTCCTTGCCTGTATACCTTCCACGCTCGATCAACGCTATGAGCTTTCTGAGGCCCTCCAAGCGGATCTCCTCCTCGCTGAGCTTCTCGTTGTTTATGTGGTACGCGTTGGTGGGGATTTCGCCTGGTATCACCACAAATTTCATCCTGAAAAACACCTTGTTTTCCTCGGGAACAGCGTCCTCGTAGCCTGCGATGAGCTGGTCCATCTGGTTCCAGTTGAAATGACGAATGTTCGAATCCTGCAGCACCTGCGAAGGCGTGTACTCGTCGGCGTACCTCGTTCTTATGAGAGGCGGCTTGGGTTTCCGTGGCCGCTGTGAGCCCAAAAGAATCTTGTTTTCCTTTTCGCCCTTTACTCGCCTGTAGAGTTGCACATTCAAGGAACCGTTGTGATCGCACAAGAGCCGGTGGACTTCGTCGTTGAGCGATAAGTATATCCTGGAGCCGCTGCAGTCGCCCGTGGGGAAGAACTTCATGATGCTGTCCGGGTTGCCTCCGCTTTTCCTCTCGGCCTCTATCTTTTTCACTTTCGGCCCGTAGCAAATCTGGAATCCCATGGCCAACCTGAGCCGGATCATTTCGCGCATGAGGTCTTTCGGCGTCTTCAAGTCGAGCCTGTTCTCCCAGTTGAGTGTCACTGCGTAGATCTGGAATGTGTATTCAGTCTCCACCTGCGAGCTGGTTGGAAACAACGTTGTTCCAATGGGGAGCGCCGCGGGCGCCTTCAAGGAGCGCCACTTAAACATCTTTCTTCGGATGTTCCGCGGGAACACGTCTGCCCACCTGCTGAAGTCTGACGCCACCGAGTCCTGGGGCTCCGAAGGGTTCTTGACCGGCATCCAGTAGGGGTTGTTTTCCTCTCGTTCGTGGCGCTCGAACTCGATCGCAGAATGCAACAGCAACTTCTCTTCCTTTGCCTCGGCTTCTTCGTGCTCGAACTTGCGAGTGTGTAGCTTGATGCGTGGTTTCGGGGCCTCGTTTTTTTCTGGTGGCGTGTTCCGAATGGCCAGGCTCTGCCTCGAGCTCACGCTCGCATTGCTCGGACCAGCGCTAGCGTGTCTGGTGAGCACTTGGGGCAAGAAGATGCTGGCGTGTGCCGCCTTGGCCCTGTCTTCGCCAGTTTTGTTCAACGTGTATAATGACGAGAGTGCCGAGTTGGCCATGGACGCGTTTGTGACCAACCCGTTCACGGACGAGTTGGTGGTGGAAACGTTGGTGGTGGAACGCTGAGCGACCGGCAAGTCCTTCGGCCCCGTGCGCATGAGCGAGAGCGTGGCGGAGTTGTTGGTGTGTGGGGTTTTGTTTCTCTTTTTATCGAACCTGCGCCGGGAGATCAACGGCTTTTCGTTCACAGGGCTGAAGATCTTCTCGTCGTACTCGTCCATGGACTCCGTAACCGGCACGTTGCTCTTGAACTTGATTCTGTCGAGCTGGATGTCGCTGACCTCGTTTTCCATCAACCCCATCATCTGCAACTCGTATATCTTGCACCGCGGGATCCACTGCGACCCGGCGCCAGTTGCGGCGCCGTAGAACGACATGTCACACCATTTCGGAACACAGTGGCACACCTCGCCCTTGTGCGACCTGTACCTGAAGAGCGGCACTATGTGTAGCGGCGGTTGGCTCAAGCACACAATGTCGAGGGCGCAGTCCAAGCTGAACATCTTCTTGGACGTTTTGAGCATGAGGTCGTAGTCCACGTCGAAGAGGCCAGCGCCCGGCGTAACCACCACTAAGTGGTTGATGGAGTGCCGCAAGTCTGTGTTTCTGTACCGGTCCGACACCAAGTTCAAGCTGAGATTGATGGCCTCGAGGAGGTTGCCCTTCACCGACGGGCAGGGCTCGCCCTTGATGGCGTACTTGTTGCCCTCCAAGTGCAACAAGATGTCGCGCTTGAAGTTGGCGAACTCGAGCCGCAAGTTGGCCATGATCTTGTCCCATATGAACACGCTGACTTGGTCCACGACGACGCGGTAGTAGTCCTGGCACTGCGCGGGCCGCTCGCCGGCGCCGAGGCTCATCCAGGGCGCGCGGGTGAAGTCCACCGTGGTGAATAGCACGATGGTGATGGCGTGGTGGGCGTTGTTGGCGCGCCACTTCTTGAAAATCATCGGGAAGAGCGTGTTGACGAGCTTGTGGAACATGATCTCGCCGTTCTCCTCGAAGTTCCACATCTCGCGCGAAAGCTGCACCAAAAACACTAGGCGGGCGCTCTCCGAGCGGAACACGATGTTCGTGCTGGCGCCGATGTACCCGCTGAAAGGTTTTTTCCCGTTTTTGAACAAACTCCTGATGGACCCCACGCGCGAACCGAGAAACGTCACTTTCTGGTCCGTGTAGCAGCAAGTGCCCACCAACGACGACGCGAGACTCCACTGCGAGTCCCGCGAGAAGTTCACGTCGCGGATGTAGATCTCAATGGTGTCGAGCTCGACGCTCACGACGTCGGAAACGAGCTTCACTTGCACCGCGGACCGCGGCGGGATGTCCAACGGCTTCTGGAGCGCCGAAGTCAACGAGATCTGGAAACTGGGCTTCGTTTTCGCCGCGGCGGCGCTGTGGGCGCCCGTGCCCGGCGCAGGCGGCAACAAATTTTCATTCTTCACCATAAATACGAGCCGCAGCGTGCTCCGCAGCCCGGCACCCTTCTGCACTGGCTGAAGTTCGTAGACATTGCCCAACGGCAGGCCGGCGAGCACCGAACTGTCAACCACGACATCCTCTGCGTACGCCGCGAGCTCGTGGAACCACACCGTCATCTGTACAGGCTCTTCTGGCGCAGTTATGGCGGTTTTTCGGGCGGCTGTGTCTGCGGCCGAGCAAGACCCACGAGTGCCAGAAATCGAGTGGCTCTTCGTGTCGTCGACGCTCCGCGAATGGGCCAACCGCAGGCTGCGGACGTTCGGCGCGGGCTCCGTGAAGTTTCTGTAGCGGCTGGTGTCCGGCAACGCGTTGCTCTTGGATTTGCTGACGATCAATGTTGTGCCCACATGGCTCATGTTGCCGGCCGCGGCGGCAGATCTATGCTGGTTTCTGCGGAGCAATTCTGTGGGGCTCGAGTCCTGCTGCCGTAGGTACTGCGAGAGATCGTCGACGCCCTTCTGTGGCAGGTCTTTGGCGGCCGACGTCCACCTAGCGTGTTGCATTTCGGGTTGGTGTTGGGGCAGTTGGAGTTGTGGGGCCGATGAGCAGCGCGGGCCTGGCGCGGTTTTGGACCCAGGCAGACCAGAAAGCGCCGCGACTGCTGGGCCGAAAGCAAGGGCAGACATGGCCAGGCTACAACAATGCAGTTTTATATACGCCAACTCCACTGTTATAGCTTGCTTCAAATCTGCTGTACTTCTCGTTGGTCTTATCCCTTCTTTCTCCCCTTTTTCATTGTTCTTCTTCTTCGTCTACGTCGCAAGTTGCTTCTGTCTCTGCTGCGTCTATCCGATCTATTCTAGTACTTGCCTGGCAGTATGCTGTGCGCGCGCTCCAGGGCCAGCAGCTAGGGCCACGCGCTACGGCCACACCATCGCCTACTCTACGCCCGCACCACAAACTCCTGCAAAAACCACCCGTGGAACCGGTGGTCGCCCGAGAGCTCCGGGTGGAACGACGTGCCCAACTTGTTGCCCTGGCGCACCGCTACCACCAATCCGTTGGCCAACGTGTGGAGAATCTCCACCGGCGCCGTGTTGTGGCTCTCGGCGCGGATCGTGGCGCTGTGCGTGCCCGCGGTGCCGTTGGGCAGCTTTAAATCGCGCGGCCCCACGGGCACCATTTTCGCGCCCGCGCCCTCCAACCTCGCCCCAGAGACCACCGGCGCGCGAATGAATACCGTGCGAAAGCTGGCGAGCCCCGGCGCAAACGCCCTAAAGTCGCACGGCTCCTCGAACAGGTCCAACTGGCGGCCGAACGCGTTGCGGGCAACGCTGATCGATAATGCGCCCAACGCTTTCTGGTGCGAGCGGCCGTTCTGGATCTCGCTCGCGAGCATGATGAGCCCGGCACACGTGCCCCACACGGGGCGGGTCGAGCTGAATTCCCGTAGCGGCTCGAGCATCCCGGTGCGCTCGGCAATCAACGACATGCTGGTGGACTCGCCGCCTGGCACCACGAGTGCCGCGCACTGCAGTAGCTGCTGCGGCGTGCGCACCGCGACAAACTGGAACGAGTGGCGGCAGAGTTCGGGCTCCTGAGCCGCGCGGGCCAAGTACTCCAAATGCTCTGCGAAGGCACCCTGGAGGGCCAAAACGCCGACGACAAACATCGTAGCGTTGGAAGTGAAGGATTCTAGAGCGGGCTAACCTGTACTGAATGTTTGCAGCTGCGTTTCGCTTGTGGTAGCTAACTTTAGCGTGGGCTGTTTAGGTTAGCTGCGCTTCTATGCTAGGCTGGTGGCTGAGTTGGCTTCTATGCTGTTCCTCGCGTCGCTGCCAGCTGTTCCACTCAATTATTCCAGTCTCAGTGTGTTTTGGCTCACACTGCTCTTCGCGTGGCTCGTCCGCTATAGAATACCAAACGCCAAGCCTGTGCACCACGGCAGGAAAATAAATAGTGCAGAGGCGGGGAATCTCACCGTTTTCTCGCATGACTCAGTGGCTACGTCGGCAACTTTATCTGCGCACGCGCGCGCCGCTTATCTGAATCAGAGTCAGACGCACGCGGGGTTCCAGGCCCGCGTCGGCTACAAGCGAGCGTGCGGCCGCGACGACGTCCCGCCACAAAAATCCGCGAGGACATGCTAGAAAAGAAAAATTCAAACTCAGACTCGCTACAAATGACGTTGTCCAAACGCATGGCTCCCTGTAGAAGCTTGCGGCTGCCTTGCTGCCGTTCTTCCTCATATGGCAGTACGCGCTCTCGCTGCACCGTGCTGTCAACCTGCTGGAGATCTGCACGCGCCTGGCTCAGCCCTGCAGGATTTAGCTCATAGTGCGGGCCCAGCTCGACTTTCCAACTTTCATCTTGGCACCGCCGGTGTGCGCTGCCTATACCCGCAAATTAGTCATCGACGCGCTCTTAAAGTGCCCAGCATATCCTCTGGTCCCCCAGGAGTTTCCATTCGAAAAACACCAAGCCCGTACTCTGCATTTACTGCAGCTTCTAAGCCATCCGCAGTTCCCCCCGCAGTTTTTCACCTCATGTCAGACTTCAAAATCAAGGCTGGCTTGGCCCAGATGTTGAAAGGCGGCGTCATCATGGACGTCGTCACGCCCGAGCAGGCGGTAATTGCCGAGAAGGCCGGCGCCTGTGCCGTCATGGCGTTGGAACGCATCCCCGCAGACATGAGGGCGTCGGGCCAGGTTTGCCGCATGTCGGACCCTCACATGATCAAGTCCATCATGGAAGCGGTGTCGATTCCCGTGATGGCCAAGTGCAGAATCGGTCATTTTGTCGAGGCACAGGTTCTCGAGCTGTTGGGCGTCGACTACATCGACGAATCCGAGGTGCTCACGCCTGCGGACTGGAGCCACCACATCGAGAAGGAAAACTTCAAGGTGCCGTTCGTGTGCGGCGCCAAGGACTTGGGTGAGGCGCTTAGAAGAATCCATGAAGGCGCCGCCATGTTGCGGACAAAGGGCGAGGCCGGAACCGGCGACATTTCCGAGGCCATCAAGCACATCCGCAAGTTGCTGGAGCAGATCAAGGAACTCGTCAGCTCTCCTCCAGAAAAGCTCCACGACTACGCCAAGGAGTTCAGAGTGCCCGTGGCGTTGTTGCAGGAGTTGGTGGCCGCCAACGGCAAGTTGCCTGTGGTGAACTTCGCTGCTGGCGGAGTGGCCACGCCCAGTGACGCGGCTATTTGCATGCAATTGGGCTGCGACGGTGTTTTTGTGGGTTCCGGGATCTTCAAATCGAAGAACCCGGCCAAGTTGGCCAAGGCCATTGTCGACGCTGTCACGCACTTCGACGACCCGCAGAAGGTGTTGGAGGTTTCGACTGATTTGGGCGAGTTGATGTTCGGCACCAGCATTTCGTCCATTGCGCCGGAGGCCCGCTTGGCTGGCCGCTAGAGTATCAGGCAACTCGGGCTTTGCACTGGGGCTTTGTACTTTGTTATTGCTCGTGTATTACTGGTAGAAACTTTCAGCTCTGGGCGCGACCAACATACGTAGCTTGCTCTCAGTAATGGCGTTCTCTTGGTTAAGGCCCGCACTCACAGTGATGGCCTGCCTCTACTAAAACTTGCACAGTCACTTTACGTCCGAAAGCTTCTTAATTATACACCAAATACCCATTCCGTTTACCCTAGGCGCATCACTTCAAAAAGACCCTCGACAACACGCTGCGCACGTGGTTCTTGTCCTGGTCGATGCACACAATCTCCCGCACAAACCGCGTGAAGTCCGGCGGCGTGCGGTCCCGGATCCCTAGGTCGTCCGAGCACACGTAGAGGACGTCTGGCTTGAGGTTCTTGAGGAGATGAAAGTACCCTTCAATATTCAGGCACTTGAGAAGTTTGTAGTTGTCAATCAACGTCTGCAGCAACTCGTACGACCGGGCGCCGTCGGCGCTCTCCACACAGCAGGTGAGGTCGTCCACCGATAGGTACGGAGGCAAGATGAACGTCACGTTGCCAGACGACAGGAGGATGTCGTCCAATGGCAAGTCGGAGCTCAACACAGAGTGCAGGAGCGTCAATGCTATGGATTTGTTGGTGTGCCATGGTTTCGCTGCTAAGGCGCCGCTGCCTTTCCCCTCGACCTCCTCGTCCTGTTGGCTGTTGTACTTCTTCAACATCTCATAGATCTTGTACGAGATGGTCGCGATTGACGTCGCTACCAACACCGTCGCAAGCACTTGCGGGGACTTTCTTCTCGCCATGTGCTGTCGGTTGTGTATTCAGGTTGCGTAATGCGGACCGGTGAATATATCAATCGGTCCAAAAGGAAAATCTGGCGATTGCTGTGTGCTGCCGAAATGTGGTAGATAGTTGTTTTCGCCCGCTCATACATTCCGGCTCGTTAAATGATGTTCGGAGTGCACACAACACAATGTGGAGAAGGCAAGCGATTTGTTGGCCTGGGGGTCGCACTTTCGCACCCACGGTTAGGCAGCTTGCTCCTGGCCCAAAAAAGGGCCATTTCTTCTCCTCCATTCCGTAAGCTAGAAACGTTTTCTAGTCATACCTTTATCGATGCGCCGTTACTGTTTCTGTATTTGGCGTCACGCTTCTTTATTTTTGTTCGTCACATGTGTACGCAGCGTTCTCTCATCGTTCTCGTTCAATTGTAGCTATGCTTGCTCGATGTGCTTCAACAGCTCGAGGCAGTAGTTCATTTCCTCTTCGTCAAGCGACTTTATGTACAAGCACTTCCTCAAGAGCTCCTCGTCCAAGGCGAAGTGGTAGTTCTGCGACCACTCAATTGATTGGGAGAGCGACTTCACCACATGAACGGAGGTGCGGAATCTCGAGAAGTTGATCATTTTCTCGGTGGTCTTCACTGGCCCGCTTTCCACCGTTGAGTCCCCATACAGCTCGCTATTCTCGAATGAAGATTCGCCTAGAGTCCCTTGCTCTGCCTTGCGCTTCACGTATTTGGGCCTCTCGGCGTTGAAGATCAAGTCCGACAAGTACAACCCCACGAATGGGATGCACCCTTTAGATGGCTTGATTTTGTTGGTGCACAAACGAATGTTGATGAAGTTTTTCAACGGTGACGTTAGGTTCTCAAGGTGCTTCAAGGTTAGGATGTCTCCCGGCGACAAATTATTCCACGTAGTTTTCAACTTGTTGACTTTTTCACTGGTGAGCGCCAACACCACCTGCATTAGCGTCGAGAAGTTCTGTATCTCGTAGCTGTGGTGGGCAACATGGATCAATCTTGAAATGATTGCCTTTCTCTCTTCTTCACTCTTGGTCAACAAAATCTCCGAGATTATCCAGTTCACGACAAGGTTGAACCTGGCGATTACCAAATTCACACCCTTGTTTTTGTTGTAGTACTCGTCGTTCACTATTATCTCGAGCCAGCTGTTAACGGGCGTCAAGTCTTTGTTCCACTTGAGCTCTATGAGCTCCTTCCAGTCAATCTCTTGTAACATGTCTCTCTCGATTACTGTGAAATGTTCAGCGATAGTTCTGGAGTCGTATCTCAAGATGAACGACACGTGGCTCGCTTCTTCCATGACCCGACTAACTGTCAACTCTTCTGGGATCAAGGAATAACCGTCTAAGACTAACTTGGGGTTGAGAAGCGAATATGGGCTGCCGCTTTCGCTAGTAGGCAAGCCGGTAAGCAAAGCTTGGACGTTCGAAGCAGATTGAGAAGCAAGCATTGTAGACCTAGACTTAGGTATGATGGGAGTGACTGGCTTCTTTCTCAACTCGTCTTCAATGTCAGAGGAGTACTCAATTGCATCTTCTGTGACTGCGTTATTGATTTCCTCGAGAATATCTTCCGTGTTGGGGTATAGATCACCTTTCTCTTGCATGCTGAGCCTAATTTGTGAAACTTCTGGGGCACGGCCAACAACATCCCTGCTTTCAGTCGCTGCATTCAAGTCAGGGCCTTCCTCCATGATTTCAAATTCATGTCTGCGATGTACTAGCAGCTCGACTTCGCCCATATTGGTAGTATTTCCCGAATGGTCCACTAGCGATGTATCGTTGAGCTCAGGGCGCAGAGCAAACTCGTTCAGTTGTGATATGTCGGTGGATTTTGGTTTTGAGCTGTGTTTCCCAGGCCGTCCCTCGAGCTTGTACAAAGCGCATTGGACTGGGTTACCGCCACTGCTGAAAGACTCGTCGGGCATTGAAGCGAGCTCCTTCAACGCATTGTTGCTGATTCCAGGAATGGCAATGGAGGAAGACGTGAGCCTACTGGCTTTGGACCTGTGTTGGGATATTCTGTCTCCGCCTACTCGTTGCGAAAACAACGACCCTGTTGACAAGTCAGACAGCTTGGCTCTGTCGCGAGCACTGGAGGCCTTACTCTTTGCGTCGAAAGAGTCATTGAACGGTAACTCGGTTAGTGCGCATAGCGTGCTGAATCTGGCGCTTCTTCTCAAAGACGAGGACCTCGATCTGTAGAGCGACGCTGATGTCATGCTGCGCATCAATTGTTGAGCAGCGACGTTCGACGATGCGGAAATCCTAGTCACCGCTGGGGTCTTTTGTGTGTCGTTTTGGGCCAACTTACGTAAATCATGGCACCCGGTCTTCTTCTTGAGATGTGAGTTGTTGGAGTCGTCCTTGATAGAGCCCGTCATCGAAAATGCTGAGTCGTAACTGATGTAGGACTTCATGGAATCTCTTTTGTATAGTGACCCGCTGGAATTTCTGAACAAGGACGGGGGAATCTTCAGCTGCGAAACAGACACCATAGAATCATGCAACGGCATTCCTCTCACGGATGTCCTTTTCACAGACTGCGGGCTCATTGCAATTCCGAGGTCGGCAACCTCAGCATTGACTTGTTCAAGATCACTGTAATCGTTCTCAAACGACAGCGTCCCAGAGGTGCTCCTTCGACCGGAACTCATATCTTTCACCTCAATTTCGGAGCTCGTGTCAAAGTACTTGGTGTCCCTCTTGCTTTGCTCTTCACATAGCAGCGCAGAATTGTCTAGGAGCAAGTTCCCATCGTCGGTCCAGTTTATGCTGGTAACTCGGCCACCGAACGAAGATCTCTTTGAATTTCTGCGCGTTCCGTTCTTCGATCCCCGCGAGTACTCGTTTGAGTTTATTGTGGTCTCGACGTCGTCATTGAAAAGGCTCTCCTGGCTGAAAAGGTTGTCGATGCGCTCGATGTTGAGGTCTGAGATGTCGTGGATAGACATCTCTTTGTTGTTGTTCGGGGTAGACTCTTGCGTGGGAGACAAGTGAGTTGACCTTGTGTTCTTCAAAGAGAAGGGAATAGCGGTTCTGCTGATGGCGTCGTTGGTGTCGGACTCGGCAATGGTCTGGCTTGAATCGTAAATGTAATACCGGATCACAAATTCCAATTCGTCTATGATTCTCGCGCTGAGGACATCGACTCTATTGCCGACGTCCATGGTTGCAGGTGCCTCAGACGCCTCCTCTGTGTCCGAGGTGAGCGGCTGGGAAAATACCGATTTGTCGCTCTTCAAGTCAGGAGAGTAGAGAGATTTTGTCCAGCCTTCAACGATTTTCTTCAAGGACTTCTTCCGCCCGAAGTCGTCGAAGTCGCTTCCCGACTGATGCGGCTTGAGCGCAAGATCGTCCTTGAGAGAGTAGGACATTTTTTTCACAGGGGTGGTTGGGATGATGGTAGAAATTCTAGAGGACGGGAGTTTGACCCTCCCGTTTGTCGAAAAGCCGTCTTTCACGTCGAAAGCGGGCGCGGCGCTGCCGGCAGCGTGAGCAGGCGGGTTCGCCGTCTTTTTCAACGCTAGCGAGGAGTCCGTCAAGCTCATGTAGTTGTGTTTGGGAGCCAAAGGCTTTCTGGGCGGAGCACTTTGTGGCCTGAAGGTGTCTCTCCTCGTCGTGCGGGAGTGAAGGACCTTCAACTTGTCATCTAGCGAGACTCGGGACGACTTGTGCTGGTGCACCAAGTTCTGGATCGGGATCTGCAGGCCCTGGTCAGTGCCGTCGTCGTCGTACACGATGCATTTGTGGTGCACTTTCTGGTCGTAGAGCGAGAGCATGGCAGAGCGGCGGAAAGACGGGGTCGTGTGGATGGACGCCTCGGTGTTCGACTTGGTCAACTTTCTGACGTCGAAAAAGTCCGCAGAGGTCGGCAACGGCGTGGAAAACACCTGCAGCGGCGAGCCGGCGGCGAAGTGGCAGTCGAAAAACTGGTTCACCTGCGAGAGCCAGTGGGTTTTCAAGTCCGACAAGATCTTGAGCTCAAACGGCATCTGCGGCGAGACCAAGCCGGAGTTTGCGGTCACATCGTTGGTAAGTCCTACAAAGGCGTCGCAGAGCCTGCTGTCCTGGAGGAAATCGTCGTAGAAGTAGTTCAAGATCCAATGTCTGAGCACCACAAACGTGCGTAGGAGCACCAACTTGCCGATCTTCTCTGTTTCAGCGCTGCGCGAGTTGACGTACTGCAACGCCCATACCAACCGCGTGAGGAGCAAATCGAGCACGGTGTGCGGCTCGGAAAACGTGCGGTACGTAAGGAAGAAGTCGCAAATGAGGCTGTAGTCAATCACCTCGGGCGACGTCAACTGCACCACCAACGCCATCAACGTGGCCTGGCTCACGTGCTCGGGCTCGTTGGCGTCGAACTTCACCACGTCCGTCTGGCTGTTTTTCAAGCTTGGGAAATACCGCAAGTCGTCGAAGATGCCCTCGTTGTGTCTGTTGTACGCAAAGGGCCCGGTTTTGGCGGAAACCTCGTCTTTTGCGGCAAAATATCCTGCTGCAAGCTCGTTTCCTGCGGCAAAATCAGCTCTTGCGGCAAGCCCAGCTCCTGCTGGAACTCCTGCTGCCGTGTTCCCGCCTGTGAGCTCGCCGGGGAGCACTTTGTCTGTGATTTTGGTGGACTTTTCGCCGTGTGTGCCTGCTATCGGGCTAGCTCTGTCGCTATTTCCGTCGCTGGGTCCGCCGCTGTCGCTCTGCACGTCGCTGTTTTCGCTCAAGATCTTGTTGATCGAGTCATTGACGTTCTCGCAGAACGTGCCCTCCTCGCTGATGCTGGGCACCGGAAGACTCCAGCTGTCAGAGGTATGTGCGTCCATCGTGGGACAGAAATGAGTGCAGAACTGGGCAGTTGAGGTTCTGGTGACACGCTGAGCTGGTCTGCTGGGAGGTCTATGACTGGAGAGGCACTCGGGTCTCCGGAAGTAGCGTTTTTTTTTGCGCTTTTTCTGCGTGCTTGGTATGTGTTTTCCGGCTTCTTGCGCGTGCGGGCCGGTGTGTTTGTTTATCGATGTTTGTTTTGAAGTGCGCGACATGGCTCACACCGCTGCGCGCAGCGCTCAAACGCCGGTGCTACTGTTGGTCGGGGACTTTGTGTGGGAGGCAAAGGCTTTTGCTTTTTGCCGGTGCTTTTTGCCGGCACTTCGGCGACCTACACTTTGCGGGATTGCAATTGAGTGGGATTTCGCGAACCTTACTTTACTACTGCCCTATGTGTCCTTACACTCCCCCGTCTAGCTAAGACACTAACTTGACAATGATGTCCTGCATGAAGTACTACCCCAGTGCGTGTCCATTCTGCGTCACTTCGTCGTGATCTGCGCTGCAGCGAGTTACTAGGGGGAGGGCCATCACTGCGCCAGTTTGAGTTAATTAGAGATGGTGGTGGCCTCTCAGAGTGCAGTAGAGCCGAGTGGGTTTTAGATCGGTTTCACCGGTGTTTCAAAGTCGTGTCACCTATGTTTCACATGTAGCCTCCAGCAGGTACCATCACAGACGGCTCTGGCTGATCGCCTGTCTCAACGCCGCAAACGGCGACTGCTGGAACTGCTGGTCCTGGAGCACCCGCGAGAACTGCATGTTCTCCGCCTGTAGCAACCTCTGGTGGCCCGTTTGTTTTTGTGGGTTGGGCGCATTGGCAGGTTTGGTAGGCACGTTCTCAACATACGGCCTGGACTCTGTTTTGCACGCATTCACCTCCGTTTTGCCCGTGGCCGGTAGACTCGCGAAGAGGTCGTCCATTTTCGGCTTTAACTGCTCTTTCTCCTTTCTGCTGCGGCGGCGCCGGGCAGACTTGGACACTCCGCCCGAGAGATTGAAAGTAACTTTAGAGGCTAAGCGCTCGTTGAATGAGGTCGTTTTTGCATGTTGTTTTTCCTTTTTGGTAGTTTTCAGCAACTTTAAGAGCGGGTTCTCGTGGTAGTCTGCGGGGGCTTGCTCCTGCTTGTACTGCTCGATTCTGCTGGCAAGCGTGGTTTTCCTGCCTGTCTTGGCCCGTAGTCCTGGTTTCTTTTTTATCGCCTTGCGTTAGTACGTCTGTCTGCGGGATGTTTGCGTTGAGATGAACTTACCATCTTGGGTGAGCGTTTGAGATGGTTTTGGCGTAAACTCTGCGCAGTGAGATGGGTTTTTTTGGTGCGTGAGATGCCTGCGCGAGATGACGACTAACCGATGCTGGGGCGTTACCAGCTCAAAGAAGGAGATGAGAGGCGTAGGGCGACGAAGTGAGTTTCTAAAATCTGGTTTTGTTGGGGAGAAGAAGGATATTTAGGTAGTGGCTTTTTTTTTTTTTTCTTTGATTGGTTCTTTCTGTCAGAAACGGTAGAGTACTCTAATCTACAGTTTCTCAGAGCCATGCCGCGCACATCACGATTTTGCACCCACGTATCAAAAATAATAAAAAAGATCAAACACGTAAATTAATGGGCCGCTCACGCAGCCATAACCGTGTTTCTCTCCGGATCTAAAGCATGTCAGTAAAATCCCGCTTTTTGTGGTGCTAGGTGGAGGGTGGGCACGTGGCCCCACACTAGTGCGTACTATTGTTTCTAGCCCGCACTCAAAATAGTAGAAATGCTACCAAAACATGGCGTCAGCTGATCAAAGCCATAGCTCAGTTTCATATCCGAAACAGCGCTCTACTTCGCTCAGCGACTCTTTGCGTCACGCGGGATCTGAGCCATGGCTGCACCCCGCATAACATAGCGCGCTTATACCCTGGCACACAGAGAGTTGCCACAAAGCCAAGCCAAAAAAGGTATAAATTGGCCGGTTTCCGCCTCACCCTGTGTCACAACTTGCCTCATTTCTTTCTCTCTGTACGTTCTCTGTTCCATTTTTTTGTGTCTCGGGCACATTGCCCGTGGCCATTACTGTGCTCACCTCTCCTGTACCAAGACGAGATGAGCGAGAAAACATCACCAGCTTCCACCTCAGCTACACCACAACGGTTACACCAGCAGGACCACAAACTCGCCCCAAAAATACAAAGCGGGCAATTCAAGCAATAGAGTGCACTGCGCAACACACTCGTACATTCAAGTGACCTTTTTGGAGTCACAGCGGCCAAAAAAAAGACTGGGCAAGCGCCCCCACAAGCACATCTCGCAAAGCGTGGTAGATTCCCTACACTATGAGCTGGCCAAACAGCGAAAACACAGCCAGCAGCCCGGCGGCAAGGCTACCGGACCTACCGGCGGTCCCGTATACCGCGCAACTACGAAGTGGGCTGCAGGCCGCCAGAGAAACGGCGGTGACAGACGTTGCGGCGATCTCAGCACCCGAAATCAGCAAAAGCGGGAGAGCTGAGCGCAGCAGCGCGGCCAAAGGCGCCACAGACGGCGGCCCAGACACCAGCACGACCAACGGCAGCGTTTCTGCCGCGGAGGACGACGGCGGCGAGGAGTCGCGGATCTCGGCGTACGCACGGCTTGATTTCGACAACTACACGTTTTTTGTGCAGACGCTCCAGGTGGTGTTGGGGCGCAAGTCGAGCCACGAGCTCCACGCGTCGGCGCACCACTCGGTGGATGTCCACTTGAGCTCGCGCAAGGCGATTTCGCGGCGGCATGCGAAGATCTTCTACAACTTTGGCACGCAGCGGTTTGAGATTTCGGTGTTGGGCCGCAACGGCGCGTTTGTCGACGACCTGTTCGTCGGCAAAGGCTTGACGGTGCCGTTGGTCGACAGCACGAAAATCCAGATCGGCGACATCCCGTTCACGTTCGTGTTGCCGTCCGTGGAGGCCAGTGCACCGGGCGGTGGCAGGGCCGACAACCCGACTAAGTTCTTCAACCCGACCGAGGCGCTCAACCTCCGCACAAACCTCTACCTGGGATCGTCGTCTCCCAAACGCGGCAGCTCGCGGTCAACGCCCGTGGCGGACACGGCTGTTCCGGCGAAAAGGCAAGCGCAGGCGCGGCGCAACTCCAAAGCAGACCTTGTGCGGCGCTTGTCGATAGCGCGGCGCAAGTCGTTGGCGTCCTCGTCGAGCGAGGAGATCTCCAAGCTCTTGAAGGAGCTCGAGACGCTCAGTGCGGGCATGGGCGACGCTGCCGATGACGATGACGGCGCGCACAGCCTGGCGGTTCTCGACGATAACGACGACGACCATTTTGCAGGGTTCTCGAAGGACGAGCTCGACAGAGAGGAGGACGAGATCGACAAGTTGGTCAAGCAGCACAACCTCGCCGAGGGCGTGGATCTCGACGGGCCCGCAGGCGCCGCGGGCGCCGCTGGCGGCCTGCAAAAGGGCCTCGTGGCCGATCTCAGCGTGCTCGACCAAGAGGTGGCGTCGTTGGCGCCGCTCATCGAGGCGCACGGCGAAAACGCCCATCTCAAGGCGCCGCAAGGCCCACTGCTCTACGCCGGAGGGCCCGCGCCGGCACCTCACAAGCTCGAGCCGGGCAAACACGGCTCCGCGGCGTCCTACGACGGGCCAGACAGCGTGCGCGCGCCGCTCATGGGCAAGCCAGCGGCGGGGCCCCGTATGGGAAAGCCAGCGACCATCCAGCCGCCCGCCAACCGCGTCTACGGCCGCTTTGTGGGCCAGCCGGGCGCACAGGTGGTGTCGCAGGGCCTGTTCGGCGCAGCGCAGTACGCTTCGCCGGTGTACGCGGGCACGCCCTCCGGCTACGCAGCAGCGCTCGGCGGGTACGGCGCGGTTTACGGGCACGGCGCGCGACCGCCGGCGCCCAAGCTCGAAGTAGAGGTCGAAACCATAACTGCGGCGCCCGTGGCGCCCGCAGCGGTGCCCTACCGCGCGATCACAGTGGCCGGCGCCGACTGGGAGTGTGCGCCTGTCTGCGTGTTCAAGAGCACCATGCCGCAGCTCGAGCCGAAAAGCGTGCTTCGCAGACGGGACGCCCCCCGCAGGCCCGCCAGGGTGCACAGCGCAAAGGAGGTGCCCGAGCCGTTCAAAAGCAAGCCGGCGGTGAGCGTGCTGGCGATGATCTCGGCGGTGCTCCGCGGCGCGCTGGCTGCGAAAAAGGGACTCTCGTTGAGCGAGATCCACGACGGCATCCGCGACTTGTTCCCCTACTACCAGTACTGCCCGGATGGGTGGCAGTTCCCCGTGACGCACAATGTGCGGTTCAACAAGATGTTCTCCGCGGCGCACACCGCGCCGTACGAGTCCGACTGGCTCTGGGTCGTGGACGAGACGTACGTGGACGAGCGCGAGCGTGTGCGTAAGAAGCAGCAGGAGCTCGCCATGGCCAAGACGAAAGAGGCCGCGCTCCGGTCCGTGGAGTACCGCCAGCGGCAGGGCTTGCCGCAGTACGGCCCGCTCGGCCGGGCGTACATGGCGCTGGACCGCGGTTTTGCGCCTGGCTCCTACTACGCTGGCGCCAACGGCGCTGCACTCCAGCGGCCCGCGGCGACGGACAGCAGCTCTGCAGCGTATCCCCTGGGCGTGTCGCCGTTGGGCGTGCGGCCGCCCCACGGGTCCCAGCCGCTGTCGCTGGAGCCCGAGCTGGGCCGCGGCACGATAAAGGACCAGCTCGCGGCCAACCGCGCACGGAGTTCGCCGGCAACGGCGGCACTGCCAGCGTCTTCTGGCGCCAGGGCAGGCGAAACAGCGGGCCCCAAAATGAACCCCGACACGAAAAAGTCGCTCGCGTACTTGCAGAAGGAGTTGTTCTCGCTCTACAAGGCACGCAAGCTCTCGTACAGCACCGCGGTGACCACGGAGATCATCACCAAGGCGCTTGCCACGACGATCGCGCAGGTCAACATCATCGGCGCCAAGGCCGGGTGCGGCGACAACGCGCTCAGCTTCTTGGTGGAGAAGGCGCCGCAGCAGGTCAGCAAGATCTTGGACATTGCGTTGACAAAGTCCATCAAGGAGAAGCAGGGCGTGGTTTCCGCGGGCAGTAGCAGGGCCGGCACGCCGGCGCCGCAGACGCCGCAAGCGGGCTCGCCGTCTCATTCCCCGGCTGCAGCAGTCGCAAAGCCCATTTCGGCGATTGCGACGCCGAGAAGCGGCACGCCCGACGTCAGCGGAGACAAGAGCGGGCTCGGCAAGCCGCCGACGTTTTCCGGGGGGCTCAGCCGGCCGGCGTTTGCGGGGCTCTCGAAGCCGCAAACGTTTTCCAAGCTGGGAGCGTTGGCGAAGCCGCCGCAGTTTCTCTCGAACAAGCCGAGGGCGGGCGAGAAGCGCTCGGGTGAAGAAGGCGAGGGCGAGGGCAAGAGGGCGAAAATAGACGGCTAGGTAGGGGAAGAGAGACAGAGAGACAGAGAGAATCGAAAGCATAGGAAAAGAGACAACGAGAAGCTGAAGAGAAAGCGACACGAAGCGGTACGGGTTGCCGGTACTCCCCGGGCCACGCTGCAAGAGTGGAGAATCGCACGGCAGGTAAACCGCCCGCGGCCAGCCAAGCACGGCGTGTTTTCCACACCACCGTGTTTTTTTCAACGCGTGTTATGGCACCGTGGCCGTGAAGTAGTATTCGCACCCACTGCGACTCCACCGCGGCCGTCCCCCAACCTAAGCAGGCAACCACAAGCATACACAAATTACAAGCCGCAAGCCGCAAACAAGTCGTCCGTAGCCGCCATAGACACCACAGTGGTAGCTTGTAGCGCTCACAGCTCCAAACCCGGCCCAACATACGGCCCAACCACTTTTAAACCACTCCTTGTTCAAACAAGTTTCCATTGTGTCCTGCATGCAGATGTAGTGGCGATCCGCTCGCCAACTCCCGTACGCTACAGCCGCCAGCACCACAAACTGCATTTTGAAAGCACTAAGCAGCGACTTCAAAGCAGCTAGAGAGACATTTTTTGCACGCAGACGACCGGCAATTCCCCATCAGCAATTCTAACGCGCCGCAACTCCCCGGTTTTGTGCATCAAATTACTACGCACTTTCTCCTAGCGAACCTCAGCGACAATGAACGCAATCGCCACGCAATACACACACAGCGCCAGCTCGCGTCTCTACGGCGACGGCAGCACAGCGGGCGGCCGGGCCGCCGGTCACTTGAGCTTGGCGCCTAGCATCGAAGTGCCGCAGATTTCCAAGCCCACAGAATTCTTGCGGGCGCACACCGACGACGCCACAAACCCCGACTGCAAAATCAAAATCGCCCACGGTACCACGACGTTGGCGTTCCGGTTCCAAGGCGGGATCATCGTAGCGGTCGACTCGCGCGCCACCGCGGGCAACTGGGTGGCGTCGCAAACGGTCAACAAGGTGATCCGTATCAACCCGTTTTTGTTGGGCACAATGGCCGGCGGAGCCGCCGACTGCCAGTACTGGGAGACGTGGTTGGGCACACAGTGCCGGTTGCACGAGTTGCGCGAGAAGGAGCGCATTTCCGTGGCTGCTGCGTCCAAGATCTTGGGCAACTTGGTCTACCAATACAAGGGCATGGGATTGTCTATGGGCACGATGGTGTGCGGCTACACGAAGAAGGAGGGACCCACTGTGTACTACGTGGATTCTGACGGCACGCGGTTGAAGGGCGACCTCTTTTGCGTGGGCTCGGGCCTGACGTTTGCGTACGGCGTATTGGACTCGGAGTATAAGTGGGATTTGAGCGTCGAGGACGCGTTGTACTTGGGCAAACGCAGCATCTTGGCCGCCACCCACAGAGACGCATACTCCGGTGGCTCCATGAACTTGTACCACGTGACGGAGAACGGCTGGGTGTATCACGGCAACCACGACGTGGGAGATGTGTTTTACGACATTAAGGCGAAGGAGCAGTCGTTTAACAATGTCGACGGATAGACTACAGGCGTATAGAGGAGCGCACAAAGGGCAGAAAGGGCGGGCCCGGCGTGCTTTGGTGCTTGCGTGCTGCGTGCTTGGTGCTTGGTTCGTGCCGTTCTGCTTGGTTGCGAGGGCGCGAGCCCCAGTGACTGTGCGCGCGCACGTGCCACGCGGAGTGTGTGTGCGCGCCCCATTCCACCGCGGCGCTGCACCCACCGCTCCACCACAAAAAAAATTTCATTACGTCCTCACTCATCCCCCACAACAAATCAGCCAAAATGTCTGCTCAGAACCCTATGCGTGAGTTGCGTATCGAGAAGTTGGTCTTGAACATCTGTGTCGGTGAGTCCGGTGACAGATTGACCAGAGCCTCCAAGGTCTTGGAGCAGTTGTCCGGTCAGACCCCAGTGCAGTCCAAGGCCAGATACACCGTCAGAACCTTCGGTATCAGAAGAAACGAGAAGATCTCCGTGCACGTCACCATCAGAGGCCCTAAGGCCGAGGAGATCTTGGAGAGAGGCTTGAGAGTCAAGGAGTTCCAATTGAAGAGAAGAAACTTCTCCGAGACCGGTAACTTCGGTTTCGGTATCGACGAGCACATCGACTTGGGTATCAAGTACGACCCAGGTATCGGTATCTACGGTATGGACTTCTACGTTGTCATGGGCAGACACGGTGCCCGTGTTGCCAGAAGAAAGAGAGCCAGAGGTGTCATTGGTAACTCGCACAGAACCAACCAAGAGGAGTCGATCAACTGGTTCAAGCAAAAGTACGACGCTGAGGTTTTGGCCAAGTAAGGGGACGTTGTGAATAATATCGAATACATTTCTGATTGAGTCGTCTGTAGGCGTGAGTAAATCGTGAACGGAAATGAGCGAACAAAAGAAGCCGATCACCGTCTGAGGCCATGCGGCGGAAAACCCGGAAAGGCCGTCGAACTGACAGGGGGAGGTATGATTCTCCGTTTTTCTGCCGTGCGCTTCTTACACAGCATAGGGCCGTACCACTCTGGAGATATATGGGGCAGCGGTTGCGCAGCAACATGCAATTCAGATCTATTCACCTTCGCAGCGTCTGAATTTAAAGAGCATACTTCAGCAGAGGCGTAGAACCTGCAGTGCTGACATAGAAGCTGTCTTGGCCAAAACATCGCAGATCAAGTTTTTAAGAATACTTGGTCAGAAAAGCATATACGTTATTGAAGCTCACGCCGTTTCAACAGGCTCACAACTAGCGGTCGAAGAAGCACGAAAGATCTGAAGAGAGATCGGTATACGGATCCAAGATGCACTTGGTGCCCCGAATGAGACGCCAAACAAAGAATACTGAATCAAGCTAGTCTCAGTCCCCTCTTCTCCCTGTTAATTGCTTATAACATTCTTGTGTTGGAGTGAACACGCCTACTGGAAGAGGTCTACGTTTACGGCAACGTGTTGTTTGTTCTGCTTTTTGTGTACCAGAACGCTTCCTCTTTTCTTCCCGCTGCATTTTCTCTGAAAGCGGCAGAAAAGTAGAAGATGTTTATGCGAGATCGTCGTTGGATACTCGTGCGGTATGCGCCTATGCACTGGGGCCAGCAGCGAAAACTGGAGCGGTAACGAGGGACGGCGAAGATAGGAGCTCCAATGCCATGTGCACCGTTTTAGAAAACAATCCCTCTTGAGTAGATAACAATAGCCTCTATTGGCATTGTCCTGTAGATCCCACACAATATCTCGCTTATGCTTTTGCCGTCCAGTAATCGTCAACTACTCGTCAAAAATCGTGAAATTACTGCGGAAACACGCTGCCATTGTTGACACAAGCAGTAAATCGCAGCCGGGCAACGTTTTGTGCCACTCGCTTTCTTACACTCCACACGGCAATTGCGAGCGTGTACTCACTCGATATCGGCCACGGCGAGGCTTTTACGAGTGGATGGGGGCTAAGCCTCGCCGAATCAGTTAGTTTTACGCTCGTTTCTCTCGCTTGTCTTTTCGCCTGTTGCATTTATTCACAGTCTTGGGGTTACCCTCCGCCTCTCCCTGCCCCTTTTTCCCTCTTCGCCTTACTCTTTGTAACACTTCACTCGTTTCATTTCTTTTTTGTGACTCGTACCCCAATTATCATTGTCCTGCAGACAATGCGCCTCATCTTGTTATCCCAGCTTGCCATCACCACGGTTCCCAACACGTAACTCCATGATCTTCCAGGAAAGCGAGATCCTCGACTACTTGCCCCGTACGTATCCGTTTATCTGTGGCTAAAGTGCCTCGGACGCAACGCCTGCGAAAATTGCCGTGAATCACGCTCGTGACCACTCTGAAACACATCTGAAACAAGGATGAAACATTGCCAGCTTGTTACTAACCACAGACATCGATGGCGCCATATCTGCCGACGAGCGGCACGCGGTAGAGCAGCTCATCGAGAGAGAACTCCCGTCTAATATTGAGGCGCTTCACCCGCTGGTTCGGGAGATCACACCGCTCTCCGCAAATGCCCCGCTTTTGATGAAAAGCGTAGTCGATTTAGAGCTAGAAGACCCCGAGGCGGGCCACGAGCCTGCGTTGCCACCAGGAATCTCCTTAGAGCGGTACATGGATTTCCAAGACGAAGAAGGCGTCGACTACGAAAGGGTTTATACCACGTTGTCGTATGCGGTGCTTAGGGAGAGAAACGCTGCGCTCAACGAAGCGAACTCCACAGAGGTGGTGCGCAGCCAGGAGTTGGCCAACGCGAGAATGGCACAGATTGTGCAGCTACAGCAGCAAGAGCTTTCGCGCAAGCGGCAGCGGGTGGACGAGCTCAACGGTGCGAGAAGCGTCAAGCAGAGCCAGTTCCAGCCAGTTGGCGGGTACTTGGAGCAGCGGTGGAGGGACGGCGTGACGATGTTGGTCGACAAGGGACTCGAGGCGCTGTTGAAGCGGGCTACGTGAGATGACTTCTAGTGGTATATTCGCTATATGCGCTGGAGGAATTGCGGCCCTGAAACGAGTCTGAAACGAGTCTGAAACGAGTCTGAAACAAGTCCGAAACAAGTCTGAAATACGTCTGAAACACATCTAAAACATCCCCCAAACCCTGCTGGAACACGGCAGAGATCCCCGATGAAACCTGCCACCGGCGGCTTCCAGCGCCTGCATTTCACTTCTCCTGCTGTCACGTCAACGCCTTCTTCTTACTCAACCGCGCGTCCATCCTCGAGCTGCCCAAATTCACTATCCGCGGGCAGCCCTCGCGGTGCTTTTCTTGCACAACGCACTCGTGGCAGTAGTACGCGACCGTGGCCAGGTCTGGGTCGTCACCAAACTGCGTGCCGCAGAGTATGCACCGCTGGGCCAACTGGCCCTGTGAGCACGTGTCACACACCCTGACCCTTGCGGCCGGCTTCACGAAGGAGTCACAGATCGGACACTTGCCGTCGCACTGCGGACAGAGCATCCCGAAACGGGTGCCCGGCCGCTTCATGCACTGGATGAGGTCGAACTGGTGCCTCGACATGGCGCTGGAGGCGACTGTGCGATGCGCCGCCCTCGTGGGCAGTGCGATTAAGGCAAGGCAGGCAGGCTGCTGCGCACGTGGGTCGTGGCACGTGATTTATTCTATAAAAGCACTTAAAAAACCCCCATACTTTCCCAGCGGTACGTACGATATTGGCGTGTAGACGTATTCTTGTTCCTTGCTTCTGACAGTCCCGCCCGCCCGAGCCGGCCAGTTTTGTGTGTGATTCTGCGGGCCGACTCGCAGCGCGAGTTTCAGAACCACGACGGCAAGAAGATCTAGCCCATCATCCACCGGCGGGAAAAGCGCCACCACGGCCCATAACTGACGCTGGGCATACGTATAAATACCAGGGTGTCCCCCGCTGATACAAACAAGCAAAAAAAATTACTCGCAGCGAGCTGCGCCACAAAAAATGGAGTGCCCCATTTGCCTCGACCACATTGAGCCCCACAGCGAGGTGGGCCGCATCCGGGAATGTCTCCACGAATACCACAGAGCGTGCATTTTGCAGTGGTCGTCGTGCTCGAACCTGTGCCCGACGTGCCGCAAGCCGTACCACGGAATTGACGTCACCAGGAGCGATTCGCCGCTCGTGGTGTTGCAAAGTGTCTCTGTGCAAGACAAACTACTAGGAAACGACGCTATAGACCACATCCCAGCGGAGTATGTGATTCCGCGGCCCGTCTACGGCAGCGTGCAGCTGCTGCGGCGCTTTCTGGACCAGCGGGACGATTTTTCCGCGGGAATGCCAGGTGTCTGTCTTATCTGTTCCAGCTCTCTGTACGCGATGCGCCGGACGCCGATGGTTTCGTGCAGAAGTTGCGGAGGCAAGTTCCACACGCGGTGTTTGGGTGTCTCCGACGAGACGGCGTGGTTCTGTCCCTTCTGTGACTGTTTTGAGGAATTTCCGCCGGCCATTTTGAACCTTTTTCCTCGGGGACTCGGTGCGGGCATCGGCAGGGCCGATGCGCAGCTAGAACTGGCCACAGAGCACGATTTGGACGCCGTGGCCGTTGACGACGAGGATTTCGAAGACCTGGTGCCTGTGGCGAGCCTCCGCAGAGCTGCCGTGTGGAACGGTGGGGTGTTGCTCCGAAGACGCGCGCAGGAGTTGCTGCAAATGACGCCGGAGGTCGCCAGTTCGTGGGACTTGCTCGAGAACGCCCGCAGAGGCGTGGTGGACGCGCTGATCGTTTCCCCTGCCGCTCCGGACGTATCCCCAGCCACTCCTGCCGAAGACGCTCCGCGGAAGCGGCGCCGAGCAAGGCAGCCCGTCGAAACAGCGGAGAACACACAGCGAAATGCTCAAAGTCTGGCTGTTTCAGGTCTTACGTACGCTACAATGGGCACCGGTGCTCCTGCTAGTGCTGCTGGCGCAGAAAATACCATTCTCGGTGCTGCGCCGGCACCTGCACCGGCCTCCAGCAGAATTGCGTCGCTCATGAGCCAGATCAAGACTCGGCCGCCGCCCGCAGGGTCTCCGCAGTCGGAAATCTCGACGATTTCCGCTCCTGGACGCTCAGCTGACAGTTCTGCAGCCGGTACGCTGGCTAGCTCTCCCAGCAGCACGAGCACTACAGATAATTTTGCATCCAAGTCGCCGACCGCCGCCGAGCTCACGCTAGAAGAAAAGCAGGCAGTGCAGAGACACGTGCGGGGCCACCTCCGGCCGCTCTACCGCGGGGACGGCTCGCAGCAGAAGAAAATAGGCTCCGAGGACGAGTACATCCACATCAATAAGAGCGTGTCGCGGCAGATCTACTCCCACATCTCGACAATGAGGGCCGACGGTGCCGACGCAGCGGCTGACTTCTTTGAGGAGGAAAACGGCAGTCTAGAGCGCTTGGTACGCACCTACGTCGAGGGCTGGTCCCTTGGCTAGTGATCAAGTTTGAAACGGGTGTTACGCTGGACCTTCCCGAGAATCTGCCCCACTCTCGTCTGCTGGACTGTTCTTCGCGATTACATAGTAGCAATTTCGTGACTAGCTGTACATTATAACTAGTTGTCGTCGTGGATACCCTTTCGCATCTCTCATCTTCTCCTGGGGCCCTTTGGCTTGGAAAACTTCAAGCTTGGCGTGCCGCTGGCGCTGGACGACGCACTCAGGTGCTTCTCAAGCGCAGAACCGTTGATCTCGTCAAAGTCGCCTACCTCCAAAACCTCTGCGATTTCCTGCTCGGGCAAGTAGTCCTGTTTCAAGTGCGCAAGCAAGCCCTGCTTGTTTGCAGCGTACATGATGCGTGCTTTCACCTTGCATCCCGAGGGGCACGCGTAGATAAATGCCAACTTTCCCTCCTCGTGCCCGAACAACACGTACGCAGGTTCCGGCGACAGAGATGAGCCAGCGGCCTGGGTCACTTTGCCAACCAAATCATCCGTAGAAACGCCCAGCTCCTGGGCTGTGAGCTTCAATGTTTCCGCCACGGTATCGATGTTCATCACCACGAGCTTGCCAAACAAGTCTGTGCGGAGCACACTCTCGAGGTCCGGCTCGATCTTGAAAAATAGCGACGTGTCGGTCTTCTTGTTCATGCTGGGCAACTCTCTTTTGTATGCGTTGGCCACAGACTGCGAAAGCGTCAAGTTCTGCAACGAGTCGAGCGACTGCAAGTCCCGTTCGTTGGGCGTCAAGGTGCTGTCATCGTCACCGGTCGCGATTGCTGCCTTGAGGGACATGGGCTCCAATTCCCGCAACTCCGAAAACCCAAGGACGTGGTTTTTCGAGAATTTGTTACCCAACTGCTGGAGGAGGGTGTTCTTAGTCGACGCAAAGAGCATTTTCTGGCGGATCGGCGCCAGGTCCGGGATGAAGCTAATGAAGTAGCGGCTGCCTGCTTCGCTGTCATCAAGAATGACAAACCTAGGAGACGGAAAAGTGGACGAGAGATGCTTTTCGAGCGACCCCAATGTCGATTCTAGGCTGGAGTCAGTCGGTGCCGAGTACGTTTCATCTTGAACCAACAGCGTGGAATCTTCCGAGAGCGTGATAACGATTGCTGGTGAGTCTGTCTTGCTCAACACCGCAAGGAGGTCGTCCGATGCTTTGATACCAGATTGAGATGACATTGCGGCGTTTAGAGATGTGTGATATGCGAGGTAAGGCGAGGCGTGGCTGGCAACACAGGTGCAATCGCGGTGCGGCGCACCACAGGCGGTACGTGCATGCTACATACTAAGATGAGCGTCTCACTTGGTAAAGGAAAGATCGACTCAACCCACTGCTCCGTGATGTACAAGCGACTACTGCAACTGACTCTCAAGAGGCCCTTCAGTCTTTCTGTACCTCGGACCAACTTATTTGGTGGTGGCAAGCCAGCCTACCCCCAGAAGTTCTCGGCTCCCGGCAATAAGCTGGAGACCGTGAGCAATCCTGTGGATCTCATAAAGAAGAATGACATTCTAATGTACTCGCAAAAACCAATCACCTACATCGAGTCGGTGAAGTCCGACAGCTTTCACTTGGCCAACAACGTACTCATCCGCCTGCCTAACGACAAAGGAGAGGTTGTCGGCACCCTACTCGTGGAGAACGAGAGTTTCGAGATCAACCTCTCGCACGGAGGCTACAAAATCGTCAACGGGTTCATCGTAGAGTTCCTGGAGGAGCAGGTGCTCAGCATTTTGAGCAAGATCCATCCGAAGCCCGAGATTTTGGTTGTGGGCCTCGGCAAAAAGTCCCGCGTGCTCTCGGAAAACAACCGCAAGTACTTGAGTGGGTTGGGGATCCAGCTAGAGTTGGGGGACTCGCGGCACGCGGCACGGGTCTACGATCTCTTAGCCACAGAGCGGCCGGGCGTCATCTCCGCATTGCTCTTGCCGCCAAACGCTTGAAGATGTATATAGAAAGGTGTGCATGGACAAGTTCATATATATATACGTGAGTATTAGTGTTTCTTGGCTTTGCGTGACTTGCGCTTGGCCCTCTGTTTAGGTGCCGCGTATTCTGTGCCGTCGGAAGCCTCCGAGACCGAAAAGTTGAGTAGATGCGAGGTGTTGGGGGATTTCTGGGATGGGTGATAGTGATGCAAGTTGTGGTAGAAAACGCCCATCGAGTCCTTGTTGGAGGGCGAGGCATCCTCGTGGACGAACGACGAGGATGATGAGTTGATGGTGCTCTCGCGCTGCGGTGTGCTCATCAGCATGTTCATAATGGCCGGCTGCTGGTGTTGCTGGTGCTGCGGCATGTTCTGCTGGAGCGCGTGCTGCGCTGCCTGTTGGAGTGTAAGCGTCTTTGGTGGCGGCGGCATGTACTCTTTGGTGGCATGCATATCGCCGTGGTACTGGCCCTGCGGTGTCTTGTCGCTTAGCGGGCCCAAGGCGATGCCGCCGTACCCCTGGTGGGCCGGGGCGTACAGAAGCGCTGCAGGGGACATTCTGCTGAACAGGTGGTCTAGCAAAAACTTGCCGTTGGGCGTCGAGATCAACCCGCCCTGCATCATGTCGAACGACGCGTGGTCCGCAGTCGTCATGTTGGAGTTGCTGGTGTTGACGGTAGAGTTGGTCAACATGCTGAATTCACGCGACGTGTTCATCGACGTGTTGAAGTCCTGCGACATTGAGAACGACGACGTGGGGTGGAACACCCCGCTGCTGCTGCTGCTGCCTCCGTGCATGTGCATGCCCTGGCTTGCGTACGCTACGTTGCTGCCTGGCTGCAAAGTGGCGCCGCTGCCATGCGGCAACCCGAGGGTTTGCAGGTGTTGCAAGTGTTGCAGATGTTGCAGATGCTGCAGGCTCTGCGGGTCCTGGAGCCGGCCCTTGCTCTTCTTTTTGTCGAGTCTCCGGTCCAAGCGCTCGCTGCCAGCCTGGGCGCCTGTGTGCTTCTTCTTGCTGTTCAACAATGTGTGAACTTCTGTAAACACGATTTGGAAGCGGTTCGTGCCGGCAGCCTGCTTTTTCGCCGTCTTCTTCGCTCCGTTCGCCGCCGCATCGCCGCCCGCGGCCTTTTTGGCCAACTTGGCCTTGTTCTCGGTGAAAATACCCATCACAGGCTCGGGGCCCACGCTCGCGACCTCGGTTTTCGGCTCCTTTTTGGGCGTCGGGCTCGGAGGCTGCACCGCTTGCGTCGGCGACTTGACCGCGCTCGACATGATCACTGTCGACGGCGAGGACACCGGGTGCGCATTTGCGGGCGTGAAAAGCTTGCTTTTGTCCACGGGCGGCGGGCGCAAAGGCGTTTTGTTCAACTTGGCGGCCGGCACCTCCTGCAACGCCTTTTTCTTGGACGGCGTCGCAAAATGGGCGTCGCCGGCCCTGCCGTGCTGAGTGCCCGAAGCGTTCTGCTGCTCTCGTCTCTTGGAGTCGTCGCCTGTGCTCTCGTCGCCCGCGCTTTTGGCACCGTTGCCTTTTTCGTTGTCAAAATCGGCGACCGGGGGCTCGTCCTTGGTGTTCTTGTCGTATTTCTTCGAAGGGTGCCGCGCCGGGGTGTCGAGCTGCGTGATGGACCGCTTCGGCTTGCTGGAAAAGGATGACCTTGTCTGCGAGAGCGACGGGTTCAATCTGGGAGCCTCGGAGGTGTTGCGCCAGTCTTGGTTAAGGTTGAACCGCGAGGGCGTCATGGACTCCACCTTGACCGGCGTTTTCCACATCGGCGACTCCATCTTGACCGGCGTTTTCCGAATCGGCGACTCCATGTAGAAGTCCGCCATGTGCATGGACTTGTCGTAAAAAGGCGTGAAGCTGGCGTTGTTCCATATGTTGGACGCGCTGCCCGAGTTGTTTGCAATGTTCATGTCGTGCGTGAGAAACGGCGTCAAATTGAGGCTGGCGTAGTCGTACTCGCCGCCGGCCGGCCCGCTGCCCGCTGCGCCGCCCTGCTTACTTAGCGACGCAAATATTTTCGAGTTGGGCGTCGAGTTGAGCGACACCATTTCGTGCGTGAGCGTACGGCTCACGAGCGGCGTCCAGCTGGTCATAGGCTGGTTGCCGGCTTGCGCCGTCAAAGATTTTGCTTGTGGCGCGATGCTGGTAGAACTACCAGCTGCCGACGATGCCAGTGCACCGCTTTGTCTGTTTCTTCTCTCGGATGCTTCCTGGTACGCGCAGACCAATGGATCTATGACGTCTATGGATGGCGAGGACATGGGATGGGATGGACGGACTGGTGCAAAAGTGAACGTAGAGTGGAAATGGAGTTCAATGTGTTGTCAAGCGAAAGTGGGGGATTCTGTACGATGTGGTTAGTGTGGTTCTTCTCTCAGGTGACCTTTGTTTTATGGAATCTCTCAGTTGTTTGGATGCTCTCAGCCTTTCTAATTGTCTTTGTGCCGTTTTCTTTTCGATGTGTGGTCTGGGACCGGATTCGGTGAACGTGACCAACCTTGAACCCGGGAGAAAGCCTAAGGACGGAGGAACCGGAGCAGGGAGGGAGAGGTGTAGCCCCTTGAAATAAGCGCTATTCGAACTGAACTGAATTTGGATTGTACGCCGAAACAAAGAGCTGCGTGGATTAGCCGAGGGTTGGATACCTGATCGGGCCAGAAAACTATTGTTGATAAAACGGCGATCGTGCGGGGAATTTCAGGCAGTTTCCCAAAGTCCCAAGTAGGTAGTCGGGTAAGATCGCCTCGGTAACGGAGGAAGACAAGGAGGCTGCTTGTCGAGAACTATAGAGGATAGCAACAGAAGAAAGCTTAGTAAGATGAAAAGCAATGCGGGACAAT
The DNA here is from genome assembly GCA_030444895.1 of Metschnikowia sp. yHMJ9. Taxonomy (NCBI): domain Eukaryota; kingdom Fungi; phylum Ascomycota; class Pichiomycetes; order Serinales; family Metschnikowiaceae; genus Metschnikowia; species Metschnikowia sp. yHMJ9. The sequence continues at coordinate 639,341 of JAJMQU010000004.1, read as the reverse complement.
AGAGATGTTTGTTTTTCGGCGCGAGAGTGTGTTGTTCGCGCCTGCACTTCGGCGCGGGTGCCTCGCGTTTTTCTGCGGAATTATGCAAGCGGGAACAAGTCAGCAACGTCGCTGTGGGCATACTCAGGGCGGGGAACATTTGTGCTCCGAAAAGCACATAAAGACGTTACCGCGAGGCACATGAGAAGCATTTGCCAAATTTGGCAGTCCTATATAAGAGTGGTCGTCTCTGTACTCCAGAGTGGCGGCAGGGCTTAACAGAGCTCGCACGAGCCATGGCTGGACAACAGAAATGGCGGGCTACGACAGCAAGGGTCCAAGGCTCTTTTCATAGTGATACAAAAGTAAACAAAACATGTAAAAAAAGTTTTTTGAAGCGAGGGAAAGAGAGCGACATACGGAGTCAGAATTAAGCGTGGGCTTTTTGCTCGTCAGCCCACTGGTCCTCAGTGATCTTCAAGTGCTCAGCCTCCTCAGCCAACTCGTCATCGTCGTAGTCCTCCTCGTGCGCAGCAAAGGACAAGGTGGGCTTGACAACAGCAGAGTCGAAAGTCCAGGTGGCCAAAGCGTTTTCGGCGTCAATAATGATCTGCTTGCTGGACTCGTAGCCGTCGTAGGCAGCTCTGGTCTCGCCTGGAGTGACCGGAGACTCGTCCAACAACTCCAACAAGGCCTTGCCGTAGCCGGCAATCAAAGCAATCTTCTCGGCGTGCTCGCGCATCGAGTCAAACTGGTAGTTGAACGCGGTCTTCAACTTCTCGCGGGTGATGTTGGACAACTGGGCCTCGGCAACCAAGGACTCGGCCTCGGCACGCACCAACTCCTGCTCCAACACGTTGATCTTGGGCGACTGTGGGTCCTTGTACTTCAAGTACGCGATCTGGTCGGTGATCTTCTGCTTTCTGTCCCTGGAAGGCTGCACAGAACCCTCAATGTCCCTGATGGACTTCATGGTGATTCTGTACTGGTCGTATCTGTCGATGAACTGGTCCTCCAACTCACCAATCTCGTAGATCAAGACACCCAACTTGTCGGTAATGTCCGAAATGTCGTCGTCGTTGGTCTCTCCCCACACAGACAACTGCTTGGCAACCTCCTTTCTCTCGCTGGCGGTAATCTCAATGGATCTCATCAAGTTCTTCTCCATCTTGATCAACTGGGCCAATTTGCGGGCCATCTCGGGGCCCAAGGCGCCAGCAGTCGACTTTCTAATGGAGTGGGAGAGAGAGCCCTTGCCGAAAAACTTCGACTTGGTGGAAGATGGGGGAGGGGGTGGGGCCTGCAATTGAGCGGCAGTGGGAGCCCTCTGGGATCTCATGGAGTACGTTCTATGCATTTTTGCTGTATTTTTTTGGTTTCTTGTCTACTTTTTGCCGGAAAAAAGAGTAGTTCGTGAGGCTGAATTCGTGGTAATTAAGGCGGGAGCACCGGGCAAAAAGGGCGGGATATGGACGAGCGTAATACTTTCGCGTCTGTGCAGGTGCAAGAGATAATAGCCAGCCACCTTGAGGAGTGAGCTGCGCAAAAACACGAGCGGCACGAAAAAGGGGGAAAATGTGAGCGCCGCCCGCAAAACCGGAAACGCTGTTTTTGCCGCCGTGTCCGCGCTTCGGTCGCTTCTTGAATCCGGGCCGGGTTGTGCAGCGACAGAGCAGCTCAAGCGGCGTGCTACAGCGGAAACCAGTGCTTTCGTCTTGAAGCAAAGAACCTTCCAAACCGGCATTTTCTGCAGGAGTTCGTATGTTCTGCAGGACAACGAGGTCGTCGGTGAGCGTCCCGTAGATAAAGAAAACGAAGGGCTGAGCAAAGTGGGCGACACGCGGGGGCCGCACGCCCCGCTGAGATTGGCCCACAGTGCGACCTGGTGGAAGAAATGTGTGAGCCCGGCGCCGTGTTTTGGATTTAGCCCAATGCGGGCATGATATGCTATCCGCAAACGGAACAAATGGCGCTGGATTCGTGAAGCCGCGCATGACACGCGGCCCGGTCACGCGAGAAAATCGCGTGACAACTATATCATGTGCGATGAGTCACGTGTGTTTGACAGCTATACACCCGTACCTCCTATACCCCTTTTGATGCGGAAGCTGTCCGCGACGCTCGGCTGTAGCTGGCGCTTGTGGTGCATATCAAACTCCGGTGAAACGGTGGCTCAAACACGTACGTGGACAACTGGAAAGCGGGGGTGTGCGCCCGTGTATTGTGACCACTCTGACGTGGTTTTGCCGTTCATCTTCTCACTCACTTTTCGCCACTGATCGGCATGTGCCAGAGTTTTGCGCTTACCTTCCCCGGTGGTTGTCGGGTCAGCTCCCCTGATTTCTATTTCCGCCTTTTTTTTTTTTTCGGACCCGCTGGGCCGCAACAACAAAGTACCGCATCAAAATGCATCTCTGCACACCCGAAATTTTTACACTGCTGAACGGCAGCGGGCTCGCTTTCCGTTTCTCCTACTTTGCTGAGCCCCTTCCGTTCAGTTGCAGTGTTTAAATACCTCGTGCTCTTGCAGTCTCCAACGTTTTCTCTCTCTCTCTTTCTCTCGCTCTGACGCCCTCTTCTTACGCATAATGGGCATCTTCAGGCGGTACAACCAACTTCTCAAAACGCACCCGTACAAAACCAACATGGTGGGAAGCGGGATCTTTTTCGGCACCGGAGACTTGGTAGCCCAGTTCCTATTTCCCCACCACGAGGACGACGACCCCGGAAAGCCCGCTGAGTTCCACGCCGCCAGAACGCTACGGGCCATGGTTTACGGGTTCTGCTTTTTCGGCCCGGTCTCGGTCAAGTGGAACACAAAGACACTTCCATTGTTCACCAGCCCTTTTCTCCTGGCGCTAAGGCGCTCCAAGATGAAGAGTTCGGCAATCCATATCCACGATACCGTTTTCCGGCTTACTCTCGATATGTTGCTCATGCCCGGGTTTGTGTGGATTCCCATGTACAACACCGTGATGAGCATTTTGGCGCTTCACTCCGATCCCTTGGCGGTGGCCGCCGACAAGTTGCATAACAATTGGTGGAACGTGTTGAAGGCCAGTTGGATCGTCTGGACGCCCCTACAGTTCTTCAACTTGTTTTTAGTGCCAGTGCATCTCCGCGTGGTGGTTGCCAACGTGTGGTCAATTGGCTGGACGACGTTTTTGAGCTTCGTTCACAACACGAAGGGCCACGGCAAAGGCAGCGGCAAGCTCCTTGAGGAGATCGTCGATATCGAGACCCCTGACGAAGAGCAAACAATGGTGTACGCTTAAGGTGCCGGCAACTACCACTTCGGCGAAGATAGGTCGCCACGGCAATGGGTTATATAAGGCTACGGAGAATCTGGTCGCTGAGGATCGGATTCTGGGTCATCCGGAGAGATGCCCGCTTTATAGATTTTAGGCATTCTATGCCATCAATAGATGTGCCCCAATCTGGTAAAATGGTCGCTCTGTACCACGCACCGCATCTCTTTCGCGCGTTTTCGTCTTATCGCTTAGTCTGCGCGGCGGAGGACGTCTCCGCACGCTGCTCCCGTATTTGACCCAAGAATGGCTTCAATCCTTCGAATATATGCTCGCTGGGCGGCAGCGCGGCCATTGGCCACCTCTATGGCCTCCACGGGCTTTCTATTTGGCACTGGAGACTTTTTGGCGCAGCAAATCGAGTTGGCGCAACAAAAGAACACGCATCTCAATGAAGTGCTCCCTGAATCTGTCCACCTCGACCCCAAAAGGAGCCAAACCTACGACCAGGCACGGACGCTTCGAGCGGTGACCTACGGTGGTATTATCTTTGCTCCTTTGGGCGGCAATTGGTACAAGTTGTTGGCTCGTGTACATGTCGGCAGCAGTCTGATCCTAAATATCGTGGCACGTGTAGGGCTAGACCAGTTGGTGTTTGCGCCTTTCGTGGGAATACCGCTCTACTTTGGTTGCATGTCGGCAATGGAGACGCCCAGCAATGCATTAGAATCAGCGACGGAGAAATTGCGCCAAAACTGGACTGATACACTCAAGGCGAACTGGGTGGTGTGGCCTGCAGTGCAGGTGCTTAACTTCTCGTTTGTGCCGCTTGAGTCGCGCCTACTTTTCGTGAATGTCGTAAGCATCGGCTGGAACTGTTTTCTTCTGATGGAGAACAATGGGGACATAGACACACATTCCACGAGGTAAAGGGGCTCTGCGTCAAATTTTTAATGTTCTAAGAAAGAGACTCCTGCTAGACGCGCCCAACACAATGGCGGGATTCGACCGGATGAGAAAAAAAACTGACGCAGAAATGAAATAAAAGTGAAACAAAAATGAAACAAAGGTGAAACATATCTGGAACAAAATGAAACAAGCGTCGCACAAATCCGGCACGCATTAACAGCGTTCTCGAAACATTCCCAAAACTGAACCATGCCATCGTGAGATTGGCCTCTCACAGCGCCCCCTCCGCGCTCACCCTTCTATCTTTGCCCTCGCATGTTTACCGTCGCGCGCCCAAAATGGATGCAAAATTACGTAGCGCCTCAGCAAGCGCAGGAACGCCTAGGCGTAGCAAAAGCGGTCGCGGAAAATACAAGTAATACCTGAGACTCACCCAAACAGCACGTCAAGAATCGCCACGCCGAAACAACGTAGTAGCTAGCAGCTGGTAGACAATCCTTAAATCACGGTTACTCAATCAGGACTCCAGAATCACGCGACCACAGCAAAAAACTGAACAAAAAAAAAAGGTGCCTGTGAACTCGTCTATGTCGCGGTCGTGCGCTTACCGTCGTGCCGCGACAAGGCGTGATGTTAGGGACGGGCTCAGTGAAAGAAGGTGCCCTCCAAAGCAGATCTCCAGCCAACAAATCGCCTGGACTTAAACATTGTGCTGCCGCAGAGCCTGAGTCGTTTTTGCCGTTTTTGGTTGCATTGACAAATCCAAGACTTGGTGCATTTAGCCGTCTGTTTTTCTCCAAGATCCAACGGCCTTCTCCGCATTGGGCTTACGTGTGTTTGGTCCAGTTTTCGCCGCTAAACGGAACCCATTTTCTGGCTTTCACTCGATTGCTCGCCTCCTACAGAGCTGACAGAGCGACCCTGGATTATTCCGAGCTTAGCCTGTACTGTTTCCGCAGAAAAGCGTCACTAAGTCTCGCATAAAGTCTCCCGATAGCCGCCGACAACTCGCTCGGTTTTTCACGGCGAACCTTTCTACTTTAACGCAATTTTTTGCCGTTGGACCGGGGCCTAGACGAACCTGCCTGCTTTTTAGCGCTTTGCCGGTACATTTTGACGTTCGATTCTCGCGATCCAAGCTTTCTTTTTGCCTCTCTTGGAGACTTTCGCATAACAGAAAACGATCTGATTGAGATTCAGAACTAGAGCGAAGAATACCATCGCCAAGCTCCTCGGTTGACACTCCTGGCAATATGATGAAGGGATTCAAAAACAGACTCTCCAGAAATAAAGCCCAGTCGTCGTCGAAACGGAGCGAAAAGAAGGAGCAGAAGGAGAACCAGGCCAAGGAAAAGGACTTGCAGAAAAAGCTGCTGTTGTCGTCCTTGACGAAGCCATTGGGCTCCAATCCCTCGCTGAAGTCCAACTCGCCAAACTCGTCCCGTGTCGATTTGAGCGATATGCTGCAAAACGACCTGCTGCTGCTGCTGCAACAAAAGGACCAGCGAGTATCTTCTCCAACCCAGTCGGTGCCTACAAATGCAAACGCCGTCGCGCAGTTTGCTTCTCCTGTAGACGCGCCGCTGACTCCTCCGCCTGCTGACCTGGAGGAAACGCAACTTCCCGCGTCTCTTGGCTCGCCGAAAATCGTCATCAACGAGCCTGTTCAAACGTCGCTTTCCAACACAACTCCCATCACCCCTACCCCGAGCTCCCCGTCGTCCCAGACCGCCACTATGGGCTTGTCTGGAACCCTAGGAGAGGGCAGATTGAACTCCCACTCGCTGCAAACCCATCCATTGCCTTTGAACCCCAACATAAGCTCTCCTAACAGAGAAGCGTTCGACATCGACTTGATCGTCGCTCCCAAGAGACACTCTTCCTCTCGCTTTGAACCTACAAACTTAGACCGAGCTCAGGAGATCGTCAAGCTTCCTAGCTTCGACGAGGTGGCGCCGGAAGAGCAGATTTCCTTGTTTTTGCAGAAGGTTGATCAATGCAATATAATATTTGATTTCAACGACCCAACAAAAGACATTAGAGGGAAGGAGATCAAAAGAATCACTTTGCAGGAGTTGATTCACTTTATCGTCAGTAACAGGTTCAATTACACCGACGAAATGTACAGCCACGTTATTGGTATGTTCAAGAAGAACTTGTTTCGTCCAATTCCTCCACCAGTGAACCCGGTGGGCGACGTGTACGATCCTGACGAAGATGAGCCGGTCTCGGAATTAGCGTGGCCACACATGCAATCTATATATGAGTTCTTCTTGCGGTTCGTCGAGAGTCCCGACTTCCATCACCAGGTCGCAAAACAGTACATCGACCATGATTTCGTCTTACGCATATTGGAGTTGTTTGATAGCGAGGACCCCAGGGAGAGAGACTGTTTAAAGACGACCTTGCATAGAATTTATGGTAAGTTCTTGAGCTTGAGGTCGTTCATCAGAAAGTCTATCAACAATGTCTTTTTGCAGTTCACCTACGAGACTCAAAGGTTTAACGGGATTGGAGAGCTCCTAGAAATCTTGGGTTCCATTATTAATGGTTTTGCTTTGCCCTTGAAAGATGAACACAAAATATTTCTTATTCGAGTGTTGCTTCCGTTGCACAAGGTCAAATCATTATCATTATACCACCCGCAATTAGCCTATTGCATAGTCCAGTTCTTGGAGAAAGACCCTTCTTTAACTGAGGACGTCGTGATGGGGCTTTTGAAGTTCTGGCCCAAGATCAACTCGCCTAAAGAAGTGATGTTCTTGAACGAGATTGAAGATATTTTTGAGGTCATGGAGCCCATCGAGTTTGGCAAGATTCAGATCCCATTGTTTGCACAGCTTCTGAAGTGCATAGCCTCGTCCCATTTTCAGGTGAGCGAGAAAGTATTGTGTTTCTGGCAAAATGAGTACTTTTTGACATTGGTGACGGAAAACTCGGAAGTGGTGCTTCCCATTATATTTGCATCGCTCTACGAGTTGACCAACGCAACTCAGCCTGGTGTCGCAAGCGGGCAGCTTCAGCAAAAACTACTTGAAAACCCCAATGCCATTACTGACGCGAACGGCAACTTGATCGATAGTGGGTTGACTAGGGGTAGTGATGCAGAGGATGGCAACGGCAACGGCGGCAACGGTCATAGCGATGAAACAAACATGATCCACGACATGACAGACGAGGAGTACTACGACTCGTTTTCCACGCCGCAACAGAACTTGGAGTCGGACGAATTCAGTCATATTCCCGCGCACAACCTGGCCACATCCAACTGGAACAAGAGCATCCACCAATTTGCATTTGGCGCGTTGAAAGTCTTTATGGACCACAACCCAATTCTCTTCGAACACTGCACGATGTTGTACCACCAGTCAGTCGAGGAGCAGAAGATGAGGGAGTTGCAGAGGAAGCAAGGCTGGAAGAAGATCGAGGAGTACGTTGAGCAGTGTAAGGCCAAATCGCAGCCAAGCGTCGGCGGCGGCGGCGACGCCGGCGTGAACGCCCACTAGACAAAGCTACAGAAGGTGCGTGCGAAGCCGACAGACATACGACGAAGAAATGCAGAACTAGGAAGAACAGTGGCGTAGCACGCGGAATAGCAGTGCCTTATAGGGCAGGTAGACTCAGCTGCCCGAGAATGTGCATGCTGGCGGCGGAACACGCTATGGTGCAAACACCGGAAATGCCGCGCAGCTCCCGCCAGCGTGGACGCGAGCAGATCGGGATGTCACGTGACGGCCGTTGTGTGGTGTGCGCGCGCACAAAATTTTTCGCAGGTATAAAGGAAATGGCATCGCCGCGTGCATGGGTACTCTTTTTTTTTCTTTTGGCTAACTTTTGCCCCACACCATGGTCTTAGATTGCTCCTCCGCCTCCGCGCACTTGGCACTGTACTCCAAAAAAGACGGCTTGGACGTCCGTGCGTTGATCGACTCCACCAACTTTGGTGGGTTGACCTACAACGACTTCTTGGTGTTGCCCGGCTTGATCAACTTCCCTTCTTCTGCGGTGAGCTTGGACTCCAAGTTGACCAAGAAGATCTCGTTGCGCTCGCCGTTCGTGTCCTCGCCCATGGACACCGTCACCGAGGAGAACATGGCCATCCACATGTCTTTGTTGGGAGGAATCGGTATCATTCACCACAACTGCTCCGCCGAAGAGCAGGCGGCCATGGTGCGCAAGGTGAAGAAGTACGAAAACGGCTTCATCAACGACCCGGTCGTGGTGTCACCGGACGTGAGCGTGCGCGAGATCCGCGCGATGAAGACGCAGATTGGTTTCTCGTCGTTCCCCGTGACTGGTATGTGAGTTTCTTTCTTTGCCACTGATGATCCATCCAATAATATAACTTTCGTTCTACCGAACAGCATCTCACGATGTTGAGGACACACTTTGCTGCTGAGGCATTCGCAGACACGTACTAACCCCGCAGAAAACGGCCGTGCCGGCGGCAAACTCCTCGGAATTGTGACGTCACGTGACGTCCAGTTCCTCGACGACGACTCGGTGCTGGTCCGGGACGTGATGACGGCAGACTTGGTCACGGGCCAGCAGGGCATCACGTTGGCCGAGGGTAACGCGTTGTTGCGCCAGTCCAAGAAGGGTAAGTTGCCCATTGTGGACGCTGCGGGCAACTTGGTGTCGTTAATTTCGCTCACTGATTTGCAGAAGAACCAGAGCTACCCTGATGCGTCCAAATCGTTTGCCTCCAAGCAGTTGTTGTGCGGCGCCGCCATCGGCACGCTTCCCGCCGACAAGGAGCGCTTGGACAAGTTGGTTGCCGCGGGCTTGGACGTTGTAGTGTTGGACTCATCCAACGGCTCGTCGGTGTTCCAGATCGACATGATCAAGTGGATCAAGGGCAAGTACCCCGACTTGCAGGTGATTGCCGGAAATGTGGTCACGCGTGAGCAGGCTGCGTTGTTGATCGAGGCTGGCGCGGACGCGTTGAGGATCGGCATGGGCTCGGGCTCCATCTGCATCACGCAGGAGGTTATGGCGTGCGGAAGACCACAGGGAACTGCCGTGTTCAACGTGTGCGAGTTTGCTGCGCAGTTCGGCGTTCCCTGCATCGCGGACGGCGGTATCAGCAACATTGGCCACATCACCAAGGCGTTGGCTTTGGGCGCGTCGTGCGTGATGATGGGCGGCTTGTTGGCTGGAACCTCCGAGACCCCCGGCGACTACTTCTACCGCGACGGCAAGAGGTTGAAGACGTACCGTGGTATGGGGTCGATCGACGCCATGCAGCAGACGTCCAGCAACGCCAACGCGTCGACGTCGCGCTACTTTTCTGAGGCCGACAAGGTGTTGGTCGCGCAGGGTGTTTCCGGCGCCGTTGTCGACAAGGGCTCCATTGCCAAGTTTATTCCTTACTTGTTCAACGGGTTGCAGCACTCGTTGCAGGACATTGGTGTGCAGTCGATTGACGAGTTGAAGGCCAAGGTGTTGAGCGGCGACGTCCGGTTTGAGTTCAGAACTGCCTCTGCGCAGTTGGAGGGAGGCATCAACGGGTTGCACTCCTACGAGAAAAAGTTGCACAACTGAGCGGGGGGTGCAGAAAATAGCTTGTTTTGGTAACGCCAGTATTTCCACTGCTGTGTAAACCTGACGGCTGCGTGCGTGCACGAGCATACGCAGATCAGTTAACATTGGTGCCGAGAGGTGCAAAATAGGAATAGAGAGAATTATAGCTGGGAAGGAAGGGCCGGCCGGACGTCGGAAACAATTGTAGTTCGTCATCTGTTGCCAGATAGTTTAGTCTGCTGCGCTGGCCAAAAAAAAAAAAAAGAATACCTTAGCATTAGTGATAACCGTCGTACGTATTACAGTTTGTAGGCGCATTATCATACTTTAACTGCGTTTTTGAAAGGTGGCTTGCTATGTTCGAGGTACCTACACAATTTGTATCCCAAAATTGTTTCTTACGCAGTTTTTCCACATCGGCAGCTTTGTGTCTCTCCCGTCTCTTGTTCTTGCCTACGTGTCCTATTTTTCTACTTTTTCTTGTACTTCGTTCATGCCTGCAGCATTCATACTCGTCTAACATTTGTGGATTCTGGACAACGCGTGCGCACCGCGAACATAAGTCCCCAGATTGCCCGAAAGTCACTACTCCAGCGTTTTAAACTCGACCAAAAAATTCCAAAACACAAAGAAATTCGCCCACGATGAGCCAATACACCCCGACAAACCTCGACCAGGACCTCCGCACATCCCGGAAAGCCAAATACGAAAAGTCGGAGAAAGAAGTCGCAGACTGGCTTTTCAGCACGCTCCGCCTTTCAAACGACGAAACATTAAAGTACACTGCCCACACAGACAACTTGGTGGAGATCCTAAAAGACGGAATCCTCCTCTGCAAGCTCGGTAACCTCCTCGAGCTCCCAAAAGCGCCTACGGCCAAATACAAAAACTCCCGCATGCCGTTCGTACAGATGGAGAATATCCTGTTTTTTTTAAAGGTTTGCGAGATGTGTGGCGTCGCCCACGACGAGATCTTCCAGACCGTGGACTTGTTCGACGGCAAGGACCCGTACCAGGTGGTTATTACACTCATGTCGTTCTCCAGGCGTGCCCACGAGCTCAAGCCCAGCGCGTTTCCCACGGTAATCGGGCCAAAAGTCACTAAGATGAAGCCCCAGGTGCCGGTGAAGCCGTTCGGCCTCCGCCACAACACCTAAATGATGGACAGCAAAGACGGGGACATATAGAGACGCTAGAAGAAATGGCCGGTAGTTAATGCACCACGTGATATAGTCACGTGACAACAAAAACAGTCGTAGGCCAATCTCCGGCCGACGAAAGTAAGCGTCGGCGGAGTCGTTAACGGGGCAGACAGGTGGCTGTACGCCCCCGGGAGGCTGCCCAGTCGCGCTTGTTTCGGGCGCCTGCTTGTTTTAAGGCACAGCTATGGCGGTCCCAAATTGTGTGGTGTACGGGTGTCCATCGCATCTCTGCTCATCTTTTTTTAATTTTCTAGAGATTAGACCTCACAGCAAAGACCGCTATCTAGCAACCAAGAAAATTGTATCCACGATTCCGGCCGAGTAGCGAGAGAAGGCGAAGACAATTCTGAGTGAAACACCAGCACGCAACAACCAGCACTACAGTACTATCACACTACACACCTACATCTGCATCTCTTCCCCCACCAAATCAGCATAACTACACAATGTCATCGGACGAAGTCATCTGGCAAGTGATCAACCACTCGTTCTGCTCGTTCAAGATCAAGCCCGGCAAGGGCCAGGACTTTTGCAGAAACGAATACAACGTGAGCGGCTTGTGCAACAGAAGCTCGTGCCCGTTGGCCAACGCAAGATACGCCACGGTGAAAAACGTCGAGGGAAAGATGTACCTCTACATGAAGACGGCAGAGCGTGCACACACGCCGGCGAAGCTCTGGGAGCGGGTGAAGTTGCTGAAAAACTACGGCAAGGCGATGCAGCAGCTCGACCACCATTTGCAGTACTGGCAGAAGTTCTTGGTGCACAAATGCAAACAGAGATTGACGCGGTTGACGCAGGTGGCCATCACGGAGCGCAGGCTCGCGTTGCGTGAGGACGAGCGGCACTACGTGGGCGTGAAGCCCAAGGTGAAAAGAAGAGAGGAGAACAGAGAGCGCAAGGCGTTGGCCGCGGCCAGAATCGAAAAGGCCATCGAGAAGGAGTTGTTGGACCGCTTGAAGAGCGGCGCGTACGGTGACAAGCCGTTGAACGTGGACGAGAAGATATGGAAAAAGGTGTTGGGCCAAGTGGACGACGAGCAGGAGCACGAGGAGGAGTTCGACGAGGACGACGACGTGGTGTTGGAGTCCGGCGACGAGGACGGCGACTACGGCGAGGTGGAGTACGTGGAGGACGACGGCGAGGACGAGTTTGTGGACATGGAGGACTTAGAGAAGTGGCTCGGAGCGTCGGGCTCAGAAAGCTCGGGATCCGACGACGAGTCTGGCTCCGGAGACGACGACGAGGACGACAACGAGCGTGCTACGGACGGCAAGCGCCGGGCAGCGCACGACGCCGCCGCCAAGAAAAAGAGAAGACCCCATGTGGAGATCGAATACGAGAACAACCTCCAGACAAACATTGCCACGTGATCAAAGCGAACAGAAGCAGCAGGCTTTAGGTTCCGGGTCACGTGATAGATCCTTAGCCCTGTTTTTTCTTGGTAGTGGTTGTGGTTGGGGGACTGGGAGGAAATAAGCACGCGCGCGCTGCGCCAAACTTAGATCAGCCGCCCTACAGCCACACCCGTGCATAGGGCCGTTTGGCCCGCTCCCGCAGGCCGCACACAGATTTGGGTCACTTGCCTGAATTGGCTTGCTTATCTTTAGCCCGCCAGCCGTGCGGCGGCGGCCCTAACTTGGCCCCCCTCCTCCCAAGCAGGCGCAGCACTGCGGCTCCTTAGCTGCGCGCAGAGACGGCTCGCGCTCGCGGCTAATTTTAGCCAAGAATGGCCGCGAACGCTTTGGGCGATCTCCGTTTCCTTCCGCGCATGACGTAGAAATGGGCGCGCCGAAACGGAGACGGAACCGATGGGTGCCTCGGTGCCAGCCGCGGTCCTAGCAATCGTAGTGCAGTAAGAGCACTACAAAATACACGATATTACACAAACAAGAAAAAAACAATGCGTTCCGCTGTGCAATTGCGAGCGGCCGGTGGCCCGGGGTTCCGCGTCCGCTCCCCGGCTCCGCCATGGTTTTTCGTAGATTTTGCAGGTTCGCGGCTGCGGTCGCCTGCAGCAGCGTCCGTTAAGGGTGCGCCGCACGCACCTCCACTCGTACAGAGAGTTTCGCACCGCTCTTGCCGCCGCTCTACCGCACTCCACGGTTCGCGCAACAAGCTCAGCATCGTTATTTAAGGCGGCCGAAGTTCGCCTGAAATAGACCTGAAGCAACATCGCGCAGACGGCACACCACGCCCCACTGCAACCACCGCATCCACTGCAACCACCGCAGAGCTACACCAACGTAAAAATTTGCGCCCTGCCCAATGTCTCTCACTGAATTGATGTGGTCCCCCACGGACGGGTATCCGTCCACCACGCCCACGTCGCTCAAGTCGATAGCCACGTCGTACATCCCAGAGTTGACGTCGAAGGCCGCCGCGGCGGTGCTGAGTATGAACACGGCCACCGTGTGGCAGGATATCGTTTCGCTCTCGAAAGTGGTCCGCGGCGCTGAAGCGTCGCTCTCCATCATCAGTGCACAGCAGGTGTTGGCCACGGCGACCGAGGGTTCGGTGGAGGCCGAGGCCACGGAGGTGATTGTGGAGGCCATGTACAATTTACACGAGTTGGCCGAGTCCAACAACCTCTACGGGCTCTACTTGAACCGCGGCGGCAACATATTCTTCTTTGCCGTGTTCACCATGATCTTCTTCTTCAATGTTGGCATGGCGTTCAGGTCGCGCTACCACTGGTATAACGTCACTTTCATCTGCGGGTACGCGCTCGAGTTCCTCGGGTTTTTGGGCCGCGTGTTGGCGTTCACCGACAACACCAACATGAACTACTTCTTGCTTCAGTTTGTGTGCTTGACGCTCTCGCCCGCGTTCATCATGGGCGGCGTCTACTTTCTCTTCGCGCAGAACGTGGCCATCCACGGCCGCCAGTACTCAGTCTTGCGGCCCATGTGGTACTCGTACTTTTTCATCACGGCGGACGTGTTGTCGTTGGTGATACAGGGCATCGGTGGAGGCATGGCCTCGGTCGCTAACCTGCAGCAGAAGGACGCGCGGCCGGGCACATGGACCATGTTCGGCGGTATCGTGTTTCAGGTTGCAGCCATGACGGTGTTCTTTGTGTTTTGGCTCGAGTTCATCAGCAGGCTCAACTTCCGCGACCGCCGCCGCGTCACCGGCGACTCCCCGTACAAAAAGTACGGCGTAGTGTCCGCAATCAAGATGTGGCTCAACACCAAGTCCGCCAGCGCATACAAGGACGAGCATTTGGAGCAGTTCTACGACCCGCAGTTCGCCCGCATGCGGAAACGCCCGCTTGTCAAGTTCTACCCGGTCGCCATCACCGTCGCGGTCGCGTGCATTTACATCAGATGCATTTACAGAGTCGTGGAGTTGTACCAGGGTTTCAGCGGGTACCTTATCGAGCACGAGGTGTTCCTCATGACCCTCGACGCGTCGATGATCACGATCGCCGGCTTGATTTTCATTCCCTTCCACCCGGTGTTTGTGTTCGGCCGTGAAAACGTCTTGCAGGTTTCCGTCGTGAAGCAACGCGCCCCCGCCGACTTGCGCGAGAAAGAAGACATGCTTCCGCGGTCGGAATCCGAAGACCGCCACTCGCTGTCGTCGTCGCCGTTGGACGACGCAAGCAGCGTGCAGAACAGCGTGGCCTACGACGAGGGCAGACAACACAAGGTCGTGGCATGAGAGCCCGCGACGTGGGAAATTCTTCCAACATCGTCGCAACGAGCTACATGGGGCAACCTGTAGAGACGCTGCGCTGCCTGCGGTGTGCCGTGTGTATATTATTTTCGGTTAATAGATTTGGCATGGCCTATGTTGGCCAGTGGCAGAAACGCAGGGTAAGCAGCCTCCAGTGGGCCAAGTCGCGCGAACGCTGCCAAGCGCTACTCTCAACGCACGATCTCTCAGAATCCTGCACGCGCGTGCTTCTCGAATATCGCTTCGATAAGAAGATTTTCGGCTAGCTTGAGCAACCCCTCCGCAGTGTCGATGTCGGCACCACCAGAACCGCCACAACAGAAACCCCGCCGACAGTCTTTCATGGACTATGGAGGTGCTAACTCGCTTAACAACTTTGCGTCGTCCTTCCAGCGCGCCCTGCGGTACTTAGAGGCCGCGTTGCCTGACGGTTCCAGCCGCAATGACCTCTCGCCGTGCACGTCCGCTGACAACCAGCTACCTGCGGACCTCGAGCCGGGCCTGATGGCCGCGGTGATGGACGGGGCGGACGACGAATTCGGTAGCACAGTCCACAAGAAAGGCAACGATTTAAACAGCTTCCATTTCCCAGGGACCGAGCCTATGGCAGCTGAGACCACGCCGCTCGTGCAGACCCGAGAACGAAGCGGCAGCAGCTCGATATTGCCCTCGCCCGGTAGCTCGACGGCGCCGCAGACAGTGTTCAACGCCGTCAACACATTGATGGGTGTGGCGATGCTCTCGCTCCCGTTTGGCCTACGGCTCTCCGGGTGGGTGTGCGGTGTGGTGATTATCGTGTCGTATGCCTGGATCACGTCATCCACCGCCAAGATTCTCGGCGAGGTGATGAAAAAGAACAAGACCGTGCACACGTACGCGGACATCGCGTACTTGTATGGCGGCAGCGGCTTCCACGCGTTTGCTACCGCCACGTTCTTGGTCGACCTTATCGGGGCGCTGCTCTCGCTTGTACTCATCTTCAGCGACTCCTTCTCTACGCTTTTTCCGGAAACAAGCCCCGTGTACTTCAAGCTTGCCATTGTTTGCATCACCCTCGCGCTCTTGTTCTTGCCGCTCTCGCTGGTGTCGCTCGTCAGCTTAGTGGGTGTCCTCTGCACAATTGGAGTCTTGAGCATCATTGTGCTCTGCGGGTTCATGTCCACAGACCTGCCCGGCTCGCTCCTCCGCCCGCTGCCGACGTCGCTCTGGCCAACCTCTGCTACGGATCTCCTATTCAGCTTGGGAATATTCATGTCGCCGTGGGGCGGCCACCCGGTGTTCCCCGAGTTGTACCGGGACATGCGGCATGCGGCCAAGTTCAAGCGGTGTTGCAACGTGACATTCTTGACCACTTTTGTGCTCGATCTCCTCATAGCGACAGTCGGGTACCTCATGTACGGCGTACTGGCCCAGGACTCCTTGACGAAAAACATCATTGCCAACACGTCGTACCCGGACTGGGTGCGCCCGCTCGTCAGCGTGCTCTTGGGGTTGTTGCCCGTGAGCAAGTTGGCGTTGATCTCTCGCCCGGTGATCTCCGTGTACGAGAGCCATCTTGGTGTTCCTCGGCGGACACCGGGGTCGCCGGGGGCATTCTCGCTTAAGCAAGTCGGCGCCAGATTCTCGTTTATGGCGTTTTTGCTTGCGTTGTCTATTGCCTTTACGTCCTTTGGCAAGGTGGTAGCGTTCCTCGGCAGCGCCATCTGCTTCACAATTTGTGTGACGTTGCCGCTCTTGTTCCACTTGAAGTTCAATGCGGACGATCTCACGCCGATACTGGCGTTTTTGACCAAACTTGGAGTCGGGGTGGGTATTACCGGTGCCATTCTAGGCACCTATGCCTCCGCCGTGTCTCAGACTGCTTAGGGCGAGACCATACGACCCAATATCCAAAGTGCTATATTACGTCTACTCTCCATTCAACAGTAAGCAGTCGATCTCTGCTGTTGATGCTAGACTACTGCATTGCTATGCATCGCTCGCTTCAAGTACTCCGAAAAACGTCTTCAGACATTCCCTCGTTTTTTATCTCTTTTTAATTATTAGTCTTCTTCAGTTAATTCTGTAGTATTTCTCAACGTCGCCGACCTCTTAGCGACGACGCTCGCTGGTGATATGTACAAGTAGTATCAGCACGAACGGGAATTTGGGTTGCTCTAACTTGTAATAACATACGCTTATGTGAAGTAAATGGAGTAGCATACGAAATAGAAACTAGTGGAAAATGCATAAAACGCATGGCTAAAAAGTTTGAGTAATGTATAGCAGCAGCAAACAGGTTGAAACAGCCCTGTTTGCAACAGCAACTTCAATTCAAAACTCAGATGCTGTACAATCGGTGGGAGCTTTAGTTCTGTCAACGTCATCCGTTGCCGAGGATTGTCACACACAGTTAGAATGTAATTCGAAGAGTGGCTTCTCCGGTGACGACTCCTGGGACTGTAGTTGTCTTCCTTCCTCTAAGCTTGCTGCGGTTCTCGCTTCATCTATTTCTGAACTTTTCCCTCATCATGTTTAGTCTTCTTCTGTACTGCCCTGCCCAGGCCCTGCAGCACCTTCCTCTTGGCATGAGCACCGCTCTCTACATTGGCAGACTCAGTCGGCTGGGTATACTCAGTCAGCTCATCCAATCGTAGATCCTGATGTTGCCCGCTGTTGTAAACGATCTTGCGTCTGCGAGCTTCATCTAGCAACCACCTAAACTTTGAATAAATTTCGTCCATAATACGCTTTTTAGGTGACCCGGGGCTTGTGGCTGTCAGTGGTAGCACACGCACCATTTCAATCACAACATTGCCTTGCTTTCTTATTTCATAAAGGGCTGCAAGGAAGTCCGGGAAAGACATGGATTTCACCGCTTCACATAGCGAATTGAAATAGTTAATCTCTTTACCAATGACTTCAGTATCCATTTCAGGGTCCTTAGAATGCACATGGGGGATCCTATGCAACACTTTTTTTCTAAGATCCATGGACCTGTCCATAAGGGCCCTAGTCCTAGGAGTTTTATGTAATCTTCTCGGTTCGTCTGCCCCCGCCACTAAGTTGATGTAGTGCTGAAAGTGTATATCAAGCTGTCGTCTCACTACGATATGGCTGTCAGTTGCCGAGCTCACCGCCAACTCAGTAAAAAAGTCAACATTGAGTGCAAGGGCTTCTTCCCTGAGTTCTAAATCTGTACGCGGATTATTAATCAAATGATTAAGGTGAGGCATTCTGAGCTTTGCTTTCAACGACATCACACTGTTAGCCCCCGCCGTCTGCCCAATACCGAGTATAGTTTTTTTCTGAGTATCGTAGAAATACAAAACGTCCAGATAGTATTCAGCAATCAAGGGGTAGAGATCTGTTTTCTTAGTCATGTCGTAAAATCTGTGAAACAACTTTGCGAAACGAGCAAAGGACTCGGCACTCATATGCTCTGATTCCTGCCGGGGTATGTCATTCGGTTCATCAGACCTTTTAACCGAAGACCTAGCACTCGCACCTTCTCCATTAATCGAACGCTTAGAGAATTCCTCATGCGCAGAGTTGACGCTGCGACTGATTGATTGCCTGTAGTTGTTCTGGGGCAGACGCTGGACGTCTCCACCAGTCCTAAATGGGGTTTGGGATGTCGGTCTCTCATGCTGACTTGCAAGCGCTGCAGAATCAGCTAGAGCTGCCAAAATGGCGACAAGCCGGATGAGGGCATGCGTCCTCATTTTTGTTTTGAAGCTTTTCGTGGGGTCTTGCGAATACTGTGGCATATTCACTGGTATAAATACTCTTGGGAAGTGGTGAAAGCTTCTGGTTCTATTTATGTCCTCTGAAGAGGGAATGGTTTCAAACGCCTGAACAATGGTAAACAGCGACGGAAAACATACGAATATAACAGTGCACATTGCGGGGCGCAGGTGCAAAATTACCTCTCATGCCGGCGCCCGCAACACCATATTGACGGCATCTTACCGAACTCAGGCGTCCGGAAATTAGAACGCAGGCCGAAGGGCAAGCAAATCCATTATAGAGGTGAGCGCAGTTAGTGCTTTAGGGCGAAATCGGCACCACTGAGATCGTTCTTCTGTTTGCGATTTCGCAGCCTCGCACATTTTTTTTTTCAGCAGAATGCAAAGGAATAGTGCCGCATGTCCGGTGAAAGGGGCACATGGATTGGGCTTTCAGCTGTCAGCATTGAATACGACTTCACCGTTTGCCTGCATCGAGATGCAAGTTAACCTCATACGACGCATTGTATCATTTATGCAATTGTGGGCGCGACTGGTTGCAGCGATCCTATTGGACCCAGCGATCCTATTGTAGTCTCGCTTTCCACTTTCCACTTTCCACTTCTGCAGCGCTTGTTCATTGTTTGACCTAGTCGTTTTAGCTTCTCTGGGTAAAAGTGGTATCAGCATGCAATATCAGCATGTAAGGTACTTACACACGCTTGCATATAATAAAACAGCACTTGTGGTGGAGCTTGTTTTGCATTCGAAACAGAAAATAGTGAGGACACACATGAAGAACATTGCTATAAATCATAAACTAGAACGTATATAGTCATGAGATCTTCGACAACGTGCAGCTCACATGTACGCTGTACAGAATCCATGTGCAGCAGTTCTACAGGTTTTATTGGCTGTAAGACTGCCAAACCGAAAGCCTAGAGCTAGCCCAAATGTTGCACACCGCTTGTGACGTCCTTGTCCAAATCCTCGACGTTCGTTTCAATGCAATAAAGTAGGCAGTAATCGACCCTCCGTTGTTTGTATCCTACTTGTAATTCAACTCAAAATCCAAATGAAGAGATTTCCTCAGGATGGAGATACTTATACAACTCTCCTCTGGATTCGTCAAGTCGCCGATGCTTCAGGTCCTTGGCAGCATCCTCTGACAACCACCTTAACTTCTCCTTGACTATATCTGGGTATTCAAAAAGTTTATGCCTTGATCTTTGGAGTTCTGGAAATAAGAGCATGGCCACACGCACCATTTCATTCAAGGTGTTGCCAAGGATTTTTATCTCAGGAATAGTCTTCACTAAGTCGGGGTAAGGGAGGGAACCCACTTGGCGGACTCGGTCATTGAAACGGAGAAGTGATCTCTTAGCAGCCACAACCTCATTCGAAAAGTTATCAACGCCACTGGGGAGATGTTCCTTCAAAATGTCCTTTCTCAATTCCATAGATTTGTCCATAATGGACCTGGTCTCCCGCGAGGTTAAGATCTTGTGCTGGTCTTTGGCCCCGGCGACCAAGGAGAGATAATACCGATAATGTATATCAAGCTGCTTCCTCAATATGAGATCGCCGGTGACTTCTGCCTTAGCGTCCTTGGCCAAACCAGCAAAAAATTCAAAATTGAGCTTAAGAGCTTGTTTTCTGACTTCAATATCTGAGCGTAGATGCATCGGGGGTTTAGCCTTCGCCTTCCGGTATTTTTCCAACAAAACATGGTGTTCCGATTCGGGAGGACAGGTTGCAAAACGCGCCTGATAACTTTTCTGATATTCGTAATAGGACATGAGCTCCTCGTAGTACGGTTGGACCAAAGTGTAAAGCTCGTAATTAAACTTGGCTGCGTTCAACGACGACCTAAAATGATTAATTCTCAGTCGGAGAGTACGAAAGTCTGCGGTACTCATGAATTCACCACTTTCAGGTGCATCAATGGGCGCTGGCAGAGTTGGCAGGGCCTTCTGTTTGTTTACAATGTTCCCCCGCTTAGATAATTTCCCATGCACCAAATCAAGACTGAAATTGGTCGATGTCCCGTCAGCGCCGTCTTGAATTAGGCGCGAGACGTTGTCACAACTTGAGGAAGTTTCTTGAGAAATACCTGATGATATCTTGGCTTGATCTGGAATGAACGTACCATCAGCTAGAGTTGCCAGAATAGCGATGATCTGGATGAGTGAAAACTTCCGCATTATTCGGTTTTGTTGTTTTTTTTTTTCCTTTTTTTTTTCACAGTTGCAATCAGCCACTATAAATACATCTGCTTAGCAATTACCTTTCCTGCTACCATTATGTTTGTCGAGGAACCAACATGAAGAACGGTGACGATCGACGAATGAAACAATTGGCGAAACAATGGCCATAAATGGTAAATAATGGTGAACAATGGTGCATGCTTCTCGAGTAAGGCTTGGCCGCATTTGCGCAACTTGATACTCTTTTGACCAAGCAATTACAACGCGTTCAATGACTTCTTCACAATGAGCAAATTTCCTATTTCGGCAACTTTCGAGTCGCCATTGTTGCCTTCGCTTCGAACTCGCTCTTGCTCATTGTCTTGCAGCCACCTTCAAACGTGCATTGTTGGCGTCGCGGGCGTAAATTGTATCACCACGAGAGGGACTTCGGTTTCCTTTAATTCGAATTTGTATGACAGAAGCAATAGCGTTGAAATTGATCGGGGCATAAACTAGAAAACACCGAGAGTGAAGAAAAACCTTGCGGTACAGACAATTGAACAAATTCTTTGCAGCAAGTCCGGACAGCGTTATAGGTATCTAGGCCCTTTTCGCGTGGATATGGCCTACCACGGCCTTCATCATCGTCGCAATTTTTTGTGGATACCTAAATATATCCAGCCGCAACGTTTTAAGTTGTGGCTTCATGTGCATCAACGCATCCACCATTTCAGTTAAGGTATTGGACAGAGCCTCAATCTGAATGTAACACTCATGAAATTTGGACATAGGTTGCAGGTACACCTCCTCGATTAGTTTCGTCGTATGCTTAAAGTGCTTTTGAACAGCAGCAATCTCCTCGTGGAAATCACCATGTTTCTCTTTTCCAATTCGATACAAAATCCTTTTTCTGTGTAATTTGCACTTGTTGATAATATTCCTAGACTCTTTGTCGAGAGACACTGGGTTGAGCTTATTTGACCAAAGGCGGACGTACCTGAAATGCATTTGGGACTCACGTTTCAACCTTTCTGTGCTGGTAGACTTTAAATATTTCACCAAATCTTCCAAAAATATAAGAGCTACCAGGAAAGCTTTCTTGTACACGTCTTTATATGACCGTTGGCAATTTGGAGGACTAGTACTTTCGTACTTATCCAAAATTATTTTGTAACTTAAGAAGGGACTCGTAGTCTCACGTTCAGTAAAAGTGCTCTGATTTAAGTGGTAATTGAAGAGCTCTTCGAAGTACGGCTTGACCAAGGTAAAGAACTCATAGTCCACATCTTCGCCGCCAGAAGTATATGTTAGAGCTAGAGCATTGAAAAGGTTGGTATTAAAATGTTCGAAGGCTTCAGCGCTCATGATCTCCCCCCTGTCATGTTTCTCCACCTCAAATATAGTCGTCCTTTTGACCAACTGTGTATTAACGTTTTCGCCAACTAACGACATCATGGCATACACCTCCTGCGAAATACCAGGATCGCTGCCACTCTGTACGACGTACGGCGCAATGATACCAGCTTTAACAGTTGCTTGGGGAGCAACATGTGAAGGTTTCTTGGTTTAAATAGGAAGTCCTACAGCATCAGCCAGAGGTGCTAGCAAGCCAACGAGCTGGATAAAGAAAAAAAGGCTTCATTTGAGTTTGGTTCTTGGAGATTGTTTCCTCAATACTTGCGAAATAATCAAAAATACGCGCCAGCATAAATATCTTGGCGAGGGAATGGCCTCATCTAGTTTCATTACATTGTCGGGAAATTATAGCCCTGGACGTGCAATGCATGAACAATGGTAACAATGATGGCGAATTTTAGAGAACGCATCTGTTTCAAGCCTTTCGGTACAATTTGCAGATCACAAGGGTCCGGAAATCGCAGTACAACACAAAGCGTAGGCAAATCTTTTAAATAGGTAACTGTGGATTGCAGTGCAAGAAATCGAGACTACAGAAAGTTCAAAATCGTACTTCGGAATGCAGTTTCGCAGCCGCGCACATTTTTTTTTTTTTTCAGCCGGATTCAAAGGATTGCCCCATGTTAGGTGTATGTAGAGTACGTGTGTTGGATTTCCATCTTTAAAAACTATCGCCGCATGCGCTTTAGGTAGAAATGCCAAGGCAAATGCGTATACGAGGCGTCATGTTATATTTGATGCGCTATTTGTCTGTGACGAGTAGAAAAGGCTCTTTCGTATTTCCGCTTTGCGCATATTTTCTATCTTCTTGAGGGCCTTCTGTAGTTCTTCTTGATGTCTCTGAACTCCCCGTCGTGGCCTTCGCTGTTAAGGAGCGCCGCTGTGTACAAATAGTTGTCCCGCTGCGACTTCGCTAAATACTCCGCCATGACCTGCGATCCCGACGACAAGTGTCCATTCTTCCCATTGAAGGACTGCCCCAAGTGCGGCATCGACTTGGCGCCATCGTAGTGCTGGTTGCCGTGCATCGGCGACATCCCCGATCGGTAGTATCCGCCTTGTCCAGGAATCGGCCCGCCGTATCCCGGCTGCTCGAAACTATAGCTGTAGTTATAATTCGAATGCATCATGGGGGCATTGCGGCTATTCCACGTAGCATTGAGCAAGTCAGAGAGCTCCAACGAGTTGTGGTAGATCTTCTGCGGCTTGGGCCTTGGCCTCCGTTGTTGGCGTGGATGCGAAGCTCTCTCGTCGTCGGCGTTGATGATGACTGAAACGTCATCTTCGTCATCTGCATCTTCTTCGTCATGCTCATGTTTCTCATCTTCGTCAGCGACTTTACCAGTCTCTCCAATCAAAGAATGCTTGCTTCCTTCAGCGGCGTGTTTCTCTTGCTCCTTATCCGGCCCGATACATTCGCTCGATGCACCTGATACGTGGGGCTCCTCTGTCCCTTGCCCTGTCTTGTCAACGCCATTCGCCAGAGAGATGACTTCTGCACCGCTAAAGTCACTAGCGTTTCGCACTGGAATCTTTTCTGTCGAAAGCTCCCTGTCAAGGAAGCCGCGATAGCTTTTCGTCCCATTTTCATCGTTTGCGTCACCAGCACAGGAACTCTCACATTCTCCTTCGCCATTCAACGAAGTGTCAAGGTCGATTCCGGTACTCTCTGCAAGGTTTTCCGACGAAGTCCAATTTGAGCCATTGGGCTTATCACTCGATGCAGTGCTGATTCCAAACACAAGAGCTGCTTCCTCGCTAATTGGTTCCACATTCTGAGGCGCACTGAACGAAGGTCTCTCTTCATTGGTAACCTCATAAGACGGGTCCCTTTTCACGAAACTGAACTTGAGAGGATTACCACACCTGTCTTTTCCATAGCTTATTCTGAAGTTGCAGTAGTTGTCGTAAAACTCACCGTCGTCTCCAACAATCATGGATACCCTCTCCCTATCTTTGTTCTCGAAGCACTGGACGACTTTGATTGCGTCAGCGATATTCAAGAAATTCATGAAGCCGCAGTCTTTGTTGTGGTGGTAGTTGATCTGTTCCATCTCCCCGAAGCGCGAAAAGTCAGCTCTTAAAGTGGGCTCATCAGGAACCCTCAAGTGGAGAGTTTTGGCCTTGTTCATCTTCAACCCGATGTAGACATTTCGCGAGCCGCCGGCGGCAACTGCATCAGCAATGTCTCTTTGCAATGGGCCCAGGTGATTCTTGGCCCAGTTCACGTTGATCTCACTGTCGCGAATGACCAACAGATGCAAAACCTGGTGACTGAGGTAGAACTTGAGCGCGATGGCAGGGTCAATGAACGTGATGAAGCACATGCGCTTGTTCTTGTGATATCTGATGGACTCCACCAAGCCGCCGGCTCTGACATTGTTGGCGATTTCCTCGACGGTGGTTTTCGGGTGAATGTCGCCCAAGTAGATCGTTCTATTGCAGGAGTGAACGGCGTTTGTGTTGTATCCATATGGCGGCATGGCCATGTACGACCCCCCAGTGGCAGCACCCATTGCGTACGACGGAGAGTACAAGCCAGGGTCGGAGCCATAGTTGGAGTACACGGAACCGTAGCTGGCATCGGCAAAGTAGCTCGAGTCCTCGGTACCTGCGATACCTGCAGTGACTGGATCTAAGTACTCGGCGGGCCCGCCGAGAGGAGGAGCAGCTGCAGTATTTTCGGCGGCAGGCTCTTCGGGAAGGATGGACTCGCTCGAGTCGTCAGATGCAGTGTTTGCGCCGAAAGAAGCACCAGTGTCGGCTTTGGAGGTTGACCGGATGTCCAAGCCCCGCATGTCGGAGCGTAAGTCAGTTAGGCGCACGCTCTCCTGCGAAACGCTTTTGCTTGCAAGTGCGCTGGCCAGGGACATGGGGACATGCGCTAAGTTTGAAGTTCTGCGGTTAGGCGCAGCGGTTGACGTGGACATGGCGGTCGAGTTCAACGGCGGTCTTTTCGCAAAAGAGCTGCCGTTGCGGTCGCAGCGGTCGCGGCCAAACGTCACAAAAAGACACAGTAGCTGCACTAGGTCGTCTGTGGAGTCGGAGTCGGGCTCCTCCATCCGCTTTGTATAGTGCTCGTAGAGCTTGATGGCGGACTCAATGGAGGTGAAGTGCACGACGAACTCCATTTCCAAGTTTTGCTCGTCGACGGACGCAATGGAGTCCTCGACCTCGCCCGCCTTGGCGCAGCGAGTTTTGAACGCCTTTTCCATCAACGGCACGAGGTCCAGATCGAGGATCTTGAAGCACACGGCGAGCGCGCGCGTGCCGCTGACTTCAGTGATGTAGTTGAGGGTTTTCACCTTGATGTAGTCGGAAACATACTGGGCCGCGACGGACTTGTCGGAGTCGCTGGACGCGATCTTCAACTGCGGCGAGTCCTTGAGCCTGTCTCGGAGGATGCGCAAGTTGTGGGAGTTTTTCGCGTACTTGTTGTAGAACTGGTACGAGAGATGCGTGTTGACGAACGACACGATGCACATTTTCGGCGCCAGCGGCGACGACGTGGCGTCCGGCGCGTCCACCATGCGCACAGACTCGATGGGGCCAAAGTCGATCTCGTCTAGAAGACTATGCAAAGACAACAGCGGCGATAGCCCGCTGAGAATGATACTGCGTGAGAAGTTGACATACTCCAAATTGGCAGGCGTAGTTCCGTGCGCCGACGCGTGCGGAATCCGCGGCAGCGAGTGGGCCCGACCCAGCGACTGCCCCCCCGTGTGCGGGAGGTACGGTAGCGAAGCGTGGGGAGGCATGAGCGGCAGCGGAGCCATATATGGAGAGTGTTGCGGCGGCAAGAAGGAGTGGTGTCCGATGTAGGGCGACGGGGACGAAAGGAGGTTCGAGGGAAGCATGGACTGGGAGTACGAGAAGTCCATGGGTGTCATTGGATGCTGGCCGACGGCGGGCGAGTACATGTACTGGTACTGGTCCTGGTGTGGTTGCATTTTCCTCGAGCCGGCGTGGTTATGGTGGGCCAGGCTCATATTGGAGTGACAAAGGTCTGAAAATGTAGTAGTAGGGCCAGGTTACCTGCGGTGGAGCACTTCAGGTGGTGGTGGTTGTGCAAGAGGCAACCGGTTGGCTTACTCAGCGATAAAAAACACACACACACGTGTAGCAGGGAGCTTGGTGACTGGAAAAAAAAAGCAGAGAGATGGAGCCAAGCCAACGAGGTGAAATTGAGACGTGCGACGTGCGACTGCCTCAAGTGACACGGTGCGGCGCTCACGTTTTTTCGGAATGTCACAGGCGCGCGCGCACAGGGTAGAGGGTGCTGGAGCTGGCGCAGGGTTCTGTGAGCAGCAACGGACGGATCTGGAAAAAGGGCTGACAAGTGAAACGGTGGCGAAAGGGAAGAAAGCGAGGAAACAAAAATGCAAGCAAACCAGCTATGTGATGAGTAATGTGGCAGCAAAAAAAAAATAATAGAAAGAATAGTAAAAATGGGACCGCCAGACTCTGCTGTACTGCCAAAACTGGAATCGCAAGGCGAACTTTATCGGTGGGTATTGACGGACGCTGCGCCGATTATGGCTGTGGCCCGCAGGAACCGGAGCAGTGGGCCAAACAGCCGGGGGAAAAAATCCAAGTAGGAAAATCCAAATAACCGCGCGGGCGAAAAGAAGGTAAAAAAACGCGGCCAAATTGCTGTGACGCTGGCAACAGTGCTGCTGGGCTCCCAATTGCTTTTATACTAGTTCATGGCGAAAAAAGCGAGTATGTAGGCACGAGTACCAATGCGACAACAATTAGAGTACCTGACACGAAACACCGCAGCAGCGCGCGATGGGCCTCCCCGTACAGCGTTTCGCAGGCCAAGCCTGCCCGAGCCTCCCAGCAGAGCAACAGCAGGGGGGCGCTGCTTTTGCCCATTTTCTTTTTTTTTTTTGGTATTTTCTCTTTTTTCGTGGCACTCTTCTTTTCGCCAGCATGGCCGCCAAGAGACAAAATCAGTGAAATACGAAGCATGGAAGCCTGCGTAGTGCAGTAGAACATTCTCCAACGCAGGGAAGCCTGAAGAGCGGTGGTTGCCCGATTAAGGCAGTTGGTGCGGAAATCCCACTACTTGCGCTGCCCACACGAGGCGCCTTTGTGCAAGATGCCAGATCGGATGCGAGCATTACCTGCACGGGGAT
The DNA here is from genome assembly GCA_030444895.1 of Metschnikowia sp. yHMJ9. NCBI lineage: Eukaryota > Fungi > Ascomycota > Pichiomycetes > Serinales > Metschnikowiaceae > Metschnikowia > Metschnikowia sp. yHMJ9. The sequence continues at coordinate 612,346 of JAJMQU010000004.1, read as the reverse complement.
GTTTCGTGTCTTCGTATGGCAGCAGACACCCTTCTGCAGCAGACACTCTTGATCTAATAATAGCGTCAGCTCGTAGTCCGCCATACTAGGGCTCGCCACCGTTGGCCCGAAAGATTCGCGGGGGGACCATACGTGATTTACGGTGCATGTTTGAGACTGCGCTGAAACTATGCACCCTGCTGCATGTTAACGCAGTTTGAAACATAAAACCATCCTCACGCGGAACAGTGTGAACCGCATGTGGGTGGACTTTCTCCACACCGGTGGCAAAGTTCGTTTAGCCGCCTAGAGCCATCCAAGTGACACCCAGGACATTCAGGTGACATTCGAGTGACATCCAAGTGAAATCCTACGATTACCCCTCTACACTCCCCTGTGCACTCTAAATCAGTAAGAAACCAGAAAGTAAGAAGCCCGAAAGAAAGAAAACGATACGCGAAGCTGGGAAACGGCGCTTGTGCCCCCTACCGGCGAGGGCAACCTCAGAGTTTACTTCAGCACTTTCTACTATAAATACCGGGACCTCTTAATTGTACAGAGACTCGTGCTTTCGTAAGAAGGCATGCGATTGGCGGCAGACACCCTGCCCAAAACTCACGCATTGATCCGGCCCAAACCCATACTACACGTGCCACACTACATGTGCCACACTACATGTGCCACACTACACGTGCCACACTACGCAGGCCCAAACTACACCGCCCTAACTACTCTGGCGCACTGACTGCCAAAGCGGGTCTCCTCAGCGCCAGGCGCGCGCAACACAACATTGTACCATACACCCTTGTACGACACACCCGTGCACCAACCATAATACCCACTGGCCTGTTGTTTTTTTCATTAAGGGGACGTAACAGAACGGGGACACTGTCTGCAGGTCATCGCATTGTTGACCGAGTTTTTTTCCCTCGTTGCCGTTTTTTTCCCTTGCTGTTGTTTTTCTTTGATCTCTCAACACACACCTGAAAGGCACCCTTCATTGATCGTCCAGGATGGCTACAAACGAAGTTCCTACCTTTAAATTGGTCCTCGTCGGCGATGGTGGTACCGGAAAGACCACCTTCGTCAAGAGGCACTTGACCGGTGAGTTTGAGAAAAAATATGTCGCCACTTTGGGTGTTGAGGTTCACCCATTGGGCTTCCACACAAACTACGGCGAGTTGAAGTTCGACGTGTGGGACACTGCTGGCCAAGAGAAGTTCGGCGGCTTGAGAGACGGCTATTACATTGGTGGCCAGTGTGGTATCATTATGTTTGATGTCACTTCCAGAATCACATACAAGAACGTGCCAAACTGGCACAGAGACTTGGTCAGAGTATGCGAGGGCGTTCCTATCGTTTTGTGCGGCAACAAGGTCGACATCAAGGAGCGTAAGGTCAAGGCCAAGACCATCACTTTCCACAGAAAGAAGAACTTGCAATACTACGACATCTCCGCCAAGTCCAACTACAACTTCGAGAAGCCTTTCGTGTGGTTGGCCAGAAAGTTGGTTGGAAACCCACAGTTGGAGTTTGTCGCCACGCCTGCGTTGGCTCCTCCTGAGGTTGCCGTCGACAGCGCCATGATGGAGCAATACAAGCAGGAAATGGAACAAGCCAGTGCCTTGCCTTTGCCTGATGAAGATGATGACGACGACTTGTAAGCAGCCGGTCCTCCCGTCGCCGCCGTGTGCTGCTGTGCTGCGACCTGTCCAAAAACATCGTATTCTCGAGCAGGTGCTTGGTCTTACATAGATAATTAAGAAGCAGACCAAGGTTCTAGAGCGTGCTACTACGCTTAGCTGTAACGTGAAAAAATATGGCTGCTGGCAAGCAGACGTTTATGAAGTATTCAGCCACCGGCAAGACATTATTTATGAGGTGTTCAGCTGCCGGCAAGCAGACCCCGTTGAAAAGTGCCATGCTGAAAGGCAGGCTGATCTATGAATGTGTTTAACCGCCAGTACGACATCATCAACGAAAGTGTACAACTACCAGCAAGGCTTCTCCCAGGCCAGCTGGCTACATCGGCGCTGCTTGTCTCGCCATAACAACCGAAATCAGATGCAAGTCTTGGTCGCTCCGTCTCAACACAGATGGAGGCGGCGGCGGCATGTTACCCAAATTCGGAGGCGGCGGTAGACACACCTCTTCGGAACGCTCTTCGGTACGCTTCACCGTGTTCTTTTCCTGCTCTCTGAGTTTCATTTTAGCATAGTTAGACGGCGACGGAGCCTTGCTTGTCAAGTACTCCAAATCCACCTCGTACTTGATGTCGTCCAGGCTCCAGATGCCAAGCTGACGGGCCTTCTCCTCGTAGTACTGGCAGTAAAGCTCGATGTGGTTCTTGCCCGCCAAGTGCGACTTGCGCACAGATAACTTGTCGTGCGTAAGGTACGACTTGCAATAGTCGCAGTAGTATTTCGGCATCTTGCGTGGCCCGTGAAGTGCAGAATCAGAACGGTTCGTCACGTCAAGCCTCACATTGGCACTGGTGATGGAGCGCAGTCTCTGTACAGGTCGCTCGATCGCGAACTCTCTTTTCTCGGTTTTGCAGTAACAAAAATCACCTGTGCTCAGACCAGATTTTCTGCCAGCAGTAGAATTACTAGAGCTCCGCGAGTCTGCCCATAAGAGAGCACAAAAACTAAAAACTGTCTCAGTACTATCCTGGGAACCGTTTGGAATGGTACAATCACGTGACCGGCCTCTTAGCACCTCCGTCTCCCTCTTCGGCCAATAGAATGGCTCGGGCCGCACTGCTTCTTGCGCTGCGCACGCACCCGACTCTCGGTGAGCCCAAGTCCTTCACCGCATACGACGTTGTTACCTCTCAATCATTTGTGAATTTCCGCTTACTGTCTGAAACATGTTCAAGCAATCGATTGTATGTATCGCAGAGTAGTCTGCACTAGCTGTGCACGTGTCTCGTGGCGACAGCGGTCGCTGGGAGAATGTTTTCCCGGCGGTTGTTTTTCAGTGAAAATGTGGAAGCACGGTACTTTTATACAACGAACTGCTGGGGGGTAAAGCCGGTGGCGAATGGTCATGCTCGGGGGATCAGGCGCATCTGAAACAATTCTGAGACCGCCCGCGTGGAGCGCTGCAGCTACCACAGCGCCCGCTTCCGAATCTGTGTGTGGGGCTGCAAATCCAAGGCGGCACTACTTATAGAGCGGCGTTCCTTCAGCACTACAACTCTACTGAAGGGACCACGCGCACTCAAAATATGCCCTTCCTAAAATATACCCATCGTGCGCCCGTCGTCTTGTGCCCACACTCTTACGTCCTAGTGAGTCCATTTTCCTCCTCCGCGGGCTTGTTACCACGGTGTGTTACTCCCGCCATGTCCTCCATTACTACGCGTCGCCAAGCCACAAGACCCACAACCTCAATACTAACCAAATACAGCGTACTTTGTCTTCCAGAAGATTGTTCTCTGTGACCCCTAGCAGAAGCAACTTGATCTCTGATTTGTACATACAACAAATCAAGCAGTTCAAGCCTTCGCCAACCGCGGACGACGGGTCGGACGTCATCAAGAAGTTCCAGTTGCCCTCTAAGCCATCGATTCCTACTGATGAGGTCAACGCCGACGCCGTTGCTTCCTACGAGGCGTCTGACGTAGAGACGAGTGCCACGCCAACCACCGAAAGCGCTCCCGCTGCTGACGAGGACTGGTTCGTCTTCGAGGAGGAGGCAGAGCACCATTAAAATATACGGCTTGGACGAATTATACGGGTGAGCCCAGCGCAGAAAGGCTATATATAACGCTTGAGGCGGGCCGTTCGTGAATGAGCAAGAACTACCTTCAGCATTACCAATACAAAACAGCTTCGTGACACCGGTGCGGCAAATGGCCAAAGGCAATGGGTTCACGCCCGCAGGCACGTGTCTCCGTGTCTGAACATGTAGTCTATGATATTTTCTATGTGCATTTTATTCTCTATGTGCATTTTATTCTCTATGTACATTTCATTCTCTACGTACAATTTCTCGCCGTGAGGTCTCGGGTGTCGCGGAGTGCATGGTGGGCGAGCAGAGACAGTGCCAAACAAACGATCTGGTACTCACTCCACAACCGCAAAACTCACGTTGCCCAGCAGCCAGCGACGGGATTACGTTTGTGTTTTTTTGCCACGGCAACCAGAATTGAGCCACCGCTATACTTTCCAGAGCTCCAACAGCACGTAAACATCGAAAAGATGCCCGCGTACCTCAGCGTAGACGCGATCCGCAACGCAGCCGAGCTTGTCAACACCACGCTAATCTCCAAAGGATACATCACCGAGCGGCTAAAATTCCCAACAATCGACTGGGACACCCTCACGAGCGACCAGCCCAACAAAGACGACCTAGCAGGCTTGTCCGTGCAGGAAGGCATCTACAACAACGACAAAAACCTCATTAACATTATCCACTCGCTCTGCCAGGCGATCGACAGGCACAACGCCCAGCATGAGGCCTCCAATAAGACGTTGGCACGCAAGGATAAGACGATCGAGGGCCTCAGAAAGCAGGCGGACGCAGCTGAGGCAAGGGCTGCGGCGTTGGAGCGCAAACTAGACCGCGCAGTGCAGATCGACCATGCAACGCTCGCAGAACAGGTAAAAAAGCTCACGAAAACGACACGGACGCAGGCGCACGAGCTCGCAAAGGTGCGCAGCTGGGGTGCAGACTTGCAGAGCAAGTACGAGGTGGAGACGCGGCGCCTGGCGCTTGAGATCTCCGAGCTCAAGGACAAACTCTTGCATACACGGCACTTGTCAACGACGATCGCTTACGGCAAGCCCGCGGCGGGCGGCGGGCGGCCCGGGCCCGGCAGGCCCGATGCACTAGCTGTCAACACGAATGTTATACACCGAAACCAGCCCACGGTAGATAACCGCACGGTGCAAATGCTCGTGCCCGACGCCGGCGCGCAGTTGGCGGATGAGGAGTATGAGGGAATAGCCACGCAGTTGTCGGAGCTCGTGGAGAGCTTGATCAAAGAAAACAGCAAGTTTGCCAAGTTCACGCACGAGCTCAACACGTACGTGGAACAGCTCAACGACTGTGTGGCGCCCGACAAGGCCAAAAATGGCGTTTTCAGACTGCCGCCGCGGCCGTCCGACGTCATTGACATGCAGCGTGTGGCCAGCGACGCCAGCGCAGACATCATCCCGTTTGAGAGCGCGTCGGCGCCGCTTCTCTCGAGCATATATAGCACATACGAGAGTGTTTCGCTTCTCGTCGAGATATGCCAGGCACGCGCTGGCGAGGGCAGTGCGCTGAGCGAATCTGAAATCAAGAAAACCATCGACCAGCTCACCGAGGAGAACAGGGTGCTCTATAACAACTGGCAGGACGCTATGACGGCGTTGGAGGACTGGCGCAACTACAAACAGACGAAAGCAGCCTGAGCATCACAAAGCAGCCTGGGGATCAGCGGCCCACGAGCCGGTCGACCTCCTGCTCGATGTCCAACACAACAACACCAGTGTCGGGGCTTTCCGGGCTATCGTCAGCCGCCAAATCGCCCTGCGCGTACTTGCGAGACGCCTTTTTGGCCCTGTTCCGCTTCTTGGCCTTCTTCCGCTCGGCGATTGCGCTGAGCCGGCAATCGTCGGGGTTCTGCATCTGCTCCAACTTCAATGCCAAAAGCTCGCGTGCCATCCGCCGGTTTTTCTCCTGGCTTCGCAGATATTGCGAGTCGACTACGATGCCCGTGGGCTTGTGCGTCAACTGCACTTTGCTATTGCACTTGTTGATTTTCTGCCCACCGGGACCGCCGCCCTTGATGAACTTCTCCTCCAAGTCGTCCTCGTTGATGAGCCACATTGGCCTAGGCGGCATTGCTTTGTGCTTGAGTCTGTGCTGTTGCACGTTAAGCCGTGCGCAGAGCTGTGGAGAACCAAACGAGCGCATAGATAAGCGCTGGGTGCGGCACACAGCACTACTCTTCGGAAAAGCGGCTAAACTTGGGGCACCCGAGGCAGCGCTGCCTCCGAAACCCACAGCTCTTGCTACACGAAGAAACATGGCAGATTACCATGCGGACTTCCTCTCCAGGCTCTTACTCTTCGAAGCGCGCACTGTCATCATGGCCGCGACTAAGTGCAGGAAGCACTCGATTCGATCGAGATACGATCGAGATACGATCGAGATTTCGACCTGGCGGAGATGGCAGCCGGATTGATTGTAAGGTTGAGCGGCAGTTCGGCATTTCCGAAAAAGGTATTTAACATTACATGATATTGCAGGTTTCGATGGTGAGGTGTGCAAACTTCGGTGGGTGTTTTGCGGCTAGATCCGACCACGCAGGTACGAGGACCCTGTTTGTGGATTTTTGCACCCAGAGAGCGCACAAGAGTCGGACCGCAACTCAACGATGCACAATTTGCAGCAGTTGCAGCAACTGTACTATTTCTGATGACACGCAAAAACAAGCGGTTGCACTGTGCTTGTGCTTTATTGTATGCCAAAACCCCCGGAGCTTGACCCGATTTCCGAGGTACCGAGCGGGGGCCAGCTGCACAGTTTCTGATATGCCACGGAGATTACACGACTCTGAGCCAGATTTATGGTCTGCCCCATGGTCTATAAAAGAGCGCCCATTCCGCCCTGTTTTCTCTTTTGTCCCCACCACTTTTCTTCGACGAATCCCAACACAGAATTCCCCAGCGAAGACAATCACCAGTTTTCCTTCACCGACTTCTGTTCCCACCCAATTGGTCATCTACTCGGCTGTTGTTTTGTATCCTGACACAAAACCCGACTGACGATCCGACGCTGACACAATTGAGAGATTTTGTGGACTACTGAAGAGATGACACTCAACTTTATTCCTTGGGGGTTGTTCATCGAACCCCTAACTGAGAGCACCATGAAGTCTGAGAATGGACCTAGTGCTCCTGCCGGGCTAGCTGCTGCCAGGCCTGCTGTTGCTGTCGACGAAAACGATTCGCCACAAAGTGAGATTGTGGCACCAAGCGGGGACGACACGAAGGCGAAGGGGAAGTTTGGCGCCTTGAAGCAGATGCTTGTCGGCCCGCAAAAAAATTTTGCATCCGACCCCTGCCGTTCCAACTTGGACCGCGACAGCGGCGTTCTCGTGCCCTTGCTTCTCGAGAACTCCTGCTCATCGTCCGCCAGTCCAGAAGTGTGCGAGGAGCAGGCCGAGGCTCGCACTGTGAGCTTTGAGAAGGCGGCATCGATTCTCGGGCTGATTTTCGTTGACGATTACGATGACTGCGACAATCACGAAGTAGTCGCGTCATCGTCTGCCAACCTGGCGCAAGAAACCGAAGCATCAGCTAGGGTTTACATTGACAACGCTACCGAGGTCGACTACATCGAGGTCGACTACTCCGACTTCGTCTTCACGTCGTCGCACGGAGAAGCCAAGGACTTTGAGTGCGAGGGCGTGGGCCTTACGTCGCTCTATGGCTTGGTCAGGGACAAGGTGCAGGCCCTTTCCGGGATGTTCGGTAGTTTTTGGAAACGCGTGGCCAAGAGCTTCAAGCCCAAAGAAACCCGCAGACACGCGGAGTACTACAGCACTGGCTTTGAGGAAAACCAGCGCAGTGAGATCGTGTACGCCAGGCTCACCGCAAACTCAGCGTTGCACGACGGCGAGTCCATTTGCAGCCGCGCGTGCGTGTCTGCAGGATTCGCGGAACTGGATGGAGTTTCGCACCCAAACTCCGCAGAGGCTACGCCAGTGCCTGACGATTGCATTTCTTTCAGAGAAGAGGTGGACGACCTTTTCAAGGATGCGACCGGCTTGGAACGGCTGTACTCCTGGAAGCCCGAGGCTGCCACTCCGGAAGTAGAGGAGATAGAGAGTGGCGGTGAGCTCGTGGAATTCCCCCAATTAACGGAGGCCACCTCCCTCCGCGAGTCGCTGGGACACGTACAGACGCTTGGCCAGACTCTGACACTGGAGTTTTCTTCCATCGTAGTGTATGCGACGTTGGACTTCAACAGATTGGAGTCGTTTGCCGTCGATGCTGCTTGCGACACCGCTTCGACAGGAGCCATCGTCTCTTTGGACTCTGAGATGGTCAACATTGCCACCTTGGACTTTACGCAGTTGGAGGACTTTACTGCCTTGGAGGAGACTGCAGAATCACAAGCACTGGATGCGCTGGCTCCAGATTTCACTGCGGTGGAGGACGCCGCAGAGAACGAAAAGGCGACTGTTGTGACCGAGCCTATTTTGCTGCCTGAGCTCATTTTCGAGTATGACTTTGAAGCGGGACTTCAAGACACGACCATCCCAGCATCAGCGCCGGAGCTGCTTGAGCGTTCCGAAATCGAGAACGCACCTGTCTGCCCAAAAACAACACCAGTTGTCCTCGAGGTTTGCGGAGATGAGAGTGCTTCCGCGTCGACGACCTCTGCTGAGCTCTCGGCGATCGAAGCTGCTCTTAACGAGACTGCTGCGAGCGAGAGCTCTTTCTCGCCAATGTTAACGGAAAAACCCGAGCAGAGCGTGGACCCACCTGAGAAGAAGGATCAAGAGATTGCAGTCGTGACTGTAAAGATTAGAGAGGAAGAGCAGGAACCGGGGCCAAAAGTCGAGGTCACCGCCACGCCCGCAGCTGAGCAAAAGGTTGTTTTCCGTCCTTACAACCCTTGCACCAAAACCAAGTACTGCTGGGCTGACTGCGACACTGAGGAATCGTACCGCTCCATTCTCGAGAATTTGAAAATGGTCGTGCCGGTGGACGAACGGAAGGAGACTTTGGCGGAAGGACATGACTTGGCTGCAGAACCCGAGAACGAGCCCGCCACCTCGCTCTCGAACTCGCTCGAAGTTGTGGAAAGCTGCAAAGAGCCTGCCGTCGTCTGGAGAAAGGTCTCAATTGGTGACATACTCGCTTCAGCTCAAGCCACAGAAGAGGGTGCCGGCCGCGATGCAGATCTGAAGTCCAGAGGAGAGGGCAAGGAGGTTAGAGTGCCAAAAGACGTGGTCGGCGATCGTGCCGAGAGGAGAGCTATCGGAGATGAGGATGGCGAGGCTAGTGCCCCTTTCGCCGAGCTTGCGGAGCGGTGCAGACAGGATTTCGCCGACACATACCAGTTCTGGGTGAAGACAGAGTTAATTCTCCTCCAGATGGAAGAGCACAAGCGGGTGATGCCTCCTCAGCAGCGGCCTCGCGTGCGGTTCGCAGGAGAAAGTGGCGTCGACGTTGAAGAAGACGACAGCTCGTCGGTCGAGCAAGGAGACGCCAAGGATGCTGTCAAGCCCCACTTCAAGCAACTCAAGGACCCCGAGGACGAGTTGAAAATCTTGAAAAGAGACGGCGGAAAGATTATCGCCGGGAGAAACACACGCCGCACCGTCCGTGCCATGGTGCAAAGATACCGGCGGGTATTCCTCTCTTTGATCTACGGCACCACTGCTGGTTGCAACGACGGTATCCGGCAGTTGATTGGTAGAGTCTTGGCTGCGAGAAGAGGCATCAGCGAGATCATTAGCTTGGGCGTTAGTGCTTGCAACGAGATTGCAATTGTCCGCGAGAACTGGTCCGAGAACACTGGATACTGGCAAGAGAGATTGAAGAGCTGCAACAGTGCTGTGCGCGAGATGCTGGACCGTTTTGCTATCATGCAAAAAGATATAGAGGAGCTTCAGCTGGAGCACGCCGAGGAAACGAAGAGGACCTTAGCACAGGTTGCCCACATAGCCGCCACGAGAGACGCTGCCTTGGCGCAATACAACAAGTTCTACGAGCTCAACAACTCGGCCAAGAACTTCGGCACGGACAAGGTGCACGAGACGGTGCACGTGGACGAGTTCAAGGAAAAGACGACTTGGCACTACCACCTCAACGTCGAGGGTTTCCAGGAGCTCATGCATAGCGACGTTGACGCATTGGCCTCCTTTGTTCCGCGGCTCTCTGGGATGATTGCCGAGACGAAGGAAACACTTCGGGCGGTGGCCGCGAAGCTTCCAGACGGGTTGAAGATGTTGCAGACCGAGCCAGTTTTGCCCTGCGACAAAGACGCTAAACATGGTGAAGAGGCAGAGGACAGTGAAGAGAGAGAAGAGACAGAAGACGTTGACGAGACAAAAGACGGTGAAGAGACAAAAGACGGTGAAGACACAAAAGACGTTGAGGCCCTAGAAGACGCTAACAACGTTCAAGACGCTAAAGACGCTGCATACATTGCATACATTGCATACGCTGCTACAGAGATCGCCGAGATCGCGGCGCACCCAGTCGAGGCTGACGCCGAAGAGACCGGCGCCGGCGAGGAATGCTCGGGAGACTCTGGCAGCAACGACGAGGACGTGGGCCGCACAAAGAGAAGGCGCCACAAGAGAAAGCCCAAGCCCAAGAAAAACAAGAGGAGCTACAAGCGGTAAGAACGGTAAAAGCGCTGCACATACTTGCTAGAACACATAGACTAACTTGCTCAATGGATACTACAACGACTTTGCTGTAAAGCGCTAGCAGAAGGACAGTAGGGCCACAGTAGTAGGACCCTAGAAGTAGGACCCCATTAGTAGGACCCCATTAGTAGGACCCCATTAGTAGGACCCCAATAGTGGGACCCCAGTAGTAAGCCAGTAGCGGTAGGCCCGCGCGCCACGGAACGTGCCTGCACACACGCGCAGGCGCGTCGCGCGCGCGCCCAATTTTCCCGTTTGGATATATTACCTACTTCACCGCGTGCGCCAGCTCATCTTCCTCCAACCCAACCATCAACTCATGTCGTACGAACGAACAGACATTTTCAGCGCGCTGGTGTTGCCTGGCGAGAAGCCCGAGGACAACTCGTTCAACGAGGTGACCAAGGCGTTCCGCAGCTTCATCTTGGAGTTCCGCTTAAACAACCTGTTCATCTACAGAGACCAGTTGCGCGAGAACTTGCTCATCAAAAACTACTTTCTCCGCGTAAACTCAGAGCACTTGATCGGATACAACGAGGAGCTCAACAAGAAGCTTTCGGACGCGCCGGGCGACATGGTGCCGTTGTTTGAAAACGCCATCACCGACATCGCCAAGCGTATTGCGTACCTCTCCAACGAAGACATCCCGAGGGATTTCCCGGTGTGCCAGTTGATCTTGTATTCCAACTCGAGCCCGATTTCCATCCGCGACTTGGACTCGGACCACATCTCCAAGATCGTGCGCGTGAGCGGCATCATCATCTCGGCGTCTGTGCTCTCGTCGCGCGGCACTTCCGTAGCGTTGATCTGCAGAAACTGCAAACACACGATGAAGATCAAGGTGCCGTCCGGGTTCGGCCCGCTCAGCTTGCCGCCGCGCTGCTTGGCCAACCACAACCACGACGACTCGCACTCCATGCAAAAGTGCCCGCCGGACCCCTACGTGGTGGTGCACGACAAGTCGACGTTCATCGACCAGCAGATATTGAAGTTGCAGGAGGCGCCCGACGCCGTGCCCGTGGGCGAGATGCCGCGCCACATCTTGGTGCACGTAGACCGCTACTTGACGAACCAGGTGGCGCCCGGCACGCGCGTGACGTTGGTGGGCACGTACTCAATCTACCAGGCGAAGCAGCGCGGGTCCGCATCGGCCAAAACCGTGGCGATCCGCAACCCGTACCTCAAGGTCTTGGGCATCCAGACCGACATCGACACCGACGCGCAGGGGCTTACGTTTTCCGAGGAGGAGGAGGAGGAGTTTTTGCGCTTGTCGCGGCTCCCCAACCTCTACGACACGTTCTCGCGGTCGATCGCGCCGTCCATCTACGGCTGCGACGACATCAAGCGGGCCATCACGTGTTTGCTCATGGGCGGGTCCAAGAAGATTCTTCCCGACGGCATGCGCTTGCGCGGGGACATCAACGTGTTGTTGTTGGGCGACCCCGGTACCGCGAAGTCGCAGCTCTTGAAGTTTGTGGAGAAAATCTCGCCTATCTCCGTGTACACGTCGGGAAAAGGCTCGTCTGCGGCCGGATTGACTGCGTCCGTGCAGCGTGACACGTCCACGGGCGACTTCTACTTGGAGGGCGGCGCAATGGTGTTGGCAGACGGCGGCGTGGTGTGCATTGACGAGTTTGACAAGATGCGCGACGAGGATCGTGTGGCGATCCACGAGGCGATGGAGCAGCAGACGATCTCCATCGCCAAGGCGGGCATCACCACCGTGCTCAACTCCAGGACGTCTGTGCTTGCGGCGGCCAACCCGATTTTCGGCCGCTACGACGACTTGAAGAGCCCAGGAGAAAACATCGACTTCCAGACCACCATCCTCTCGCGTTTCGACATGATCTTCATCGTCAAGGACGACCACAACGAAGCGCGGGACCGCTCCATCGCGCAGCACGTCATGAACATCCACACGGGCAACACCGCCAACAACAACGACGAGCAAGAAGGCGAAATCCCCATCGAGACTATGCGCCGCTACATCCAGTACGCTAAGGCCCGCTGTGCCCCCCGCTTGACGCCCGAGGCCTCCGAGAAGCTCTCCTCCCACTACGTCGCCATCAGACGCCGCTTGCAGGTCAACGAGGCCGACATGAACGAGCGGTCGTCCATCCCACTTACCGTGCGTCAGCTCGAGGCCATCATCCGGATCACAGAGCTGTTGGCTAAGCTTACGTTGTCGCCCGTGGCCACCGTGGACCATGTGGACGAGGCTATTCGACTCTTTACCGCCTCGACCATGAACGCGGTCGACCAGGGTGTGCAGAGCGGCAGCTTGATGTCCTCGGGCAAGTTTGCGCAGGAAATCAAGACCGTGGAGCACGAGTTGAGGCGCCGGTTGCCCATTGGCTGGTCTACGGCTTACCGCACGCTTCGCCGCGAGTTTGTGGACTCTGGAAAGTCCTCGCCCGAGGCGCTCGACAAGGCGTTGCACATTATGGAGCGGCACGAGGTCATCCGCTTCAGGCACCAGCGCCAGAACATCCTACGGGTCGGTGTGTGATGGCGAGGGTCTGCTGGTGGGTTTATAGAGGTTTATTAATAATGTACCACGGAAAATAACACGAGCACCGCTCTCTGACCTTATCTGTCAGCGAAGGATAGTGGTGAATCAGTAGTAGTAGCTGTGGTAGCGTAAGTTGTAGCTGTAGTAGTAGTAGTAGTTTTATATCCTGCACATAAGTCATTTAGCCAAGGCTCGCTCAAGCAAGGTGGAGCCAGTCTCTGATCTCCACAATCCACCAGCAACATGGCGGATTTCCTCAAGTAAGTACTCGTTTGTGGCCGTCCAGCTCTGGCTGAGCCCCTGTTTTCCAACAAAGACTAACAAGCAGACCCAAAAACACAAACCCGCGGGGAATCCCCGAGGCGCCCTTCATTGAGAAGGTTGACAGCATCGTCAAGAACCCAGACCAGGAGTTCGAGCAGACGTTGACGGCGTTCCAGGACCGCTTGCAGCAGTACAAGTACATGGAGATGTCGAAGCAGCAGCAGTTGGCCGACTTGAGGGTCAAGATCCCAGACATTGAGAAGAACTTGGCCATCATCAGCCATATTCGGGAAAGGAAGGAAAGCGACGATGACGAGACCAGGAAAACACTAGAGTGTAATTATGAGTTGGACAGCACGTTGTACAGCCGAGCAGAAGTAGACTTGGAAGGCTTGGAATCGGTGTGCTTGTGGCTCGGCGCAGACGTGATGTTGGAGTACCCACTCGACGAGGCGGTGGATCTTCTAAACCAGAGGTTGGAAAACAACACCGAGCTGTTGCGTATTGTCGAGGAGGATTTGGACTTCTTGAGGCAGAACATCACCACGATGGAGGTCAACACTGCGCGGTTGTACAACTGGGACGTGGAGAGGAGGAAAAAGTTGCGGGCCCAGGACGCCAAGGCCTGAAGCGCGACGAGGGCCACATCGCAATAGAAGCATTTGCAACAAAGAAGGATTAGCAAAAAAAAAAAAAAATTAAAAAATCTCCGTAGTTGACTGGCCGCTCACCTGTAACATCTGCAAGCGCTATGCACGGAACGTATCCAAGAACTGGCGACCGAGCGGGCGCACCGGCGTTGTGGACCGCGCCGCCACGTTCTCCTGCTGGCGGCTAATGTCGTCGATCGCCATTTCTGGCTCGTCCTCGTCTTCGGCACGCTCCGCCGGCGCCTCTTCGGCAGGCGGCGAAGACGCCGAGGCTAAGTTTTCCAGCGGCACGCGCTGGTAGCCCCGCCACCTGCGGGAAACGGACCTAAACGTGGACGCACGGACTTTCTGCGGGGCGACGAAGAGCTGGAACACCAACGTGGGTAACACCCAGTTCCGGGACCCCAACAAGAGGTCGTGCGTGTAGAGACGGCCTATGCAGATGCCCACGAGGCACGGAACCAAGGACTTGAAGCCGTGGTTGAGCATCAAGAGCGTGAACACGAAATGTACCTGGAAATGGTTGTTAAACGTCAACGTTTTGCCGCTACTGGGCGCCGCAGCGGGCGCCAGGCCAACTTCGGCGCTGTCCGGGCCCAGCCCGGTGGCCGCAGGCGCTGTTGGCCGCTTTAGAAGCACCTTAAAGTGATACAATACTGGAATATACGTACCGTGGCACATGTATAACAGCGCCAACACGCCCAAGGGTCCCGGAACCACGGAATTGAACACGGTGTCGTAGTAAACGAGGCGGAGCGGGTCCTTCCAGAGCAAAGCCCGCCCCAAAGCAGCGACGCACACGAGTAGCAACTGGCCAAAACAGAGCACCAAGAACGTGGCGGCCGCATTGTAGATGGCGAAGAGCGTGACCAACGACACGTACTTGCGGGGCCCGAAGAACCGCTCGAGGGTCTTGAAGTGGAACCACAAGATCGTGCATAGAAGGTAGTCGGACTCGTTGGCCACGGATAGCTGGAACGTGGCCACGCGCCAGTACTGGCGGTACTGGATCACGAACGGGTCGATTGTGAGGTTTACGTACTGCTTCAACGCGAGGATCAGGAGCGCTAGCGGCACCACCGTGCCCACTATGCAGATGGACTTTGTCGCCGGGGTGTTTGTGAAGCCCCGGATCGGTGTGATTTGCGGCATTGTGGGGGAGTTGGTGTGTCGCAGTGCGACTTGCGCTAGTGCGGTGTTGAGGCAGGTGGGAGCAACGTGTAAGTGCAAGATACACACGACACAACGGCAGGTTAAAGGAATACACGCGGCGCGCTGAACCAGGCGTGGCCGTCTCTTACAGGCTAGATATTTGTCATTTACAGACTAACCAGTTGTCATTTACAGACTAGCCAGTCGTCTCTTACAGACTAGCCAGTTGTCTCTTGTAGGCGTGGGCCATGTTGGCAATACATTCTGCGAGTAGTTATGGCTGCTTTTGTCCACCACCATATAACACCATATAACACCATGTAACACCATGTAACACCATGTAACACCATGTAACACCATGTAACACCAAAATGTTCTGTTTGGGCAACGGCCCACTCGCACCAGCAGAAAGTAACACTGGCGGCTCGCTCGCGTCCTACAGAGTCTCTATCAACCGGTTTTTATTGTACACGCTACTTTTTCGCCTTGTCCAACTGCTTCTTGGTCTTCTCAATCTGCTTTCTCTTCTTCGCCAATTTCTCCACGCGGCTGTCCTTCTTCTCGATGCCGTGCTGCATGCGGTTGTAGAGCTTCTTCTGCTTGTTGCTCATCATGATCTTGCGCAACTCCTTCTCCTCCTCCTCGGTGGTCTGCTTGGGCTTCTTGCTCTTCTTACCCTTAGCCTCCTTGGCGCTGACGTCCGAGTACTTGATGCCCTTGGCCTCCATCTCCAACTCCTTCTGCTGCTTGATGTCTTCGTCTTCCTCTTCGTCATCGTCTTCTCGCTCCTCGTCGTCTTCGTCCTGGTCCTCGTCGGCCAGAACTGCGTCCTCGGATTCCTCGCCCGCAGAACCATCTTCGGCCTCGCCCGCCGCCTCCGGGTTGTAGTTCCCGGCATCGCCCCATGGCGACAAGTGTGGGGGCAACGTCTCGCCCGGAGCGTAAAGGCCAACAGGGAGCAACTCGCCCTTGTTGATGCTGTCGAAAATCCACTGCGGTTGAACATACGTGCGGCCCGCCACCTTCTTGCTCACCTTGGGTCTGTCCACGAGCTGGTGTGTGATGGTGGAGAGGTCCAACTGCGCGTAGGCGTCGGGCTTTTTCGCCTTCAAGTCGTCCAAGGCAATCTCCGAAACAACCTTTCCGCCGCCGGACAAGATGCAGAGCTCCAAGATGTCCAAAGGCACCTCGCGGCCAACGAAAAATGTGAAGTCCGAGAATATCGTCGAGCTGTTGGACGAGTACTTGCTGGGCTGCGTCAACACGTCGCCCGGGTTCTGGCTGGTGGAGTTAAACTCGTCCAATTCGGCGTCCTCGACGTTTTCCGAGGCGCTGTCGTCTCCGCTCTCCGAGGCGTCCGCGGCGTGAGCGTCCGCCTCCTTTGCCTTCTCGATTTCCAGCGTAGAAAGCGTGGTTTCGGTCTCCGCGGTGTCCTCGGTGGCATCGCTGTGCTTCTCTACTGGGAGTAGCGTGTTGATGCCCTCGCTCTTGGACTGCAACACGTAGCTGGACAAGCCGCCGATGCCCTTCAACTGCTCGGTGTTTATGGGAGGCGGGTACACCAAGCCGGCGTCGGCAAACAACTTGAACAAGACAAAATGCACCATTGTGGAGTAGAACTCCAAGAACGTCACCATGATCTTGAAGTCGACGTCCGTGGGGATGTTGGTGGGGAACTTGAACGGCACAAGCCACCGCACCTCCTGTCCCTTGACATTCGCCTGATAGTACACGCCCTTGATGGACACAAACACCTTTCTAACCAAGCGCTCCTTGGCCACGTACGCAAGCCACTGGTTGGTCAACTTGGCGGCGTCTTTCGTCACACGGTGGCTCACGCGGTCCGTGGCTGGCATGTTGGCAAACAAGAACAACATGTTTAATGGGTCGTCGAGGTCTCTCAACGCCTCGAGAAACGTGGGGTACCTCTCCCTGACAAGATGGTCCAAGGTGTACTTTGGCCTGGCTCTCTCCAAGCGGTCAGCATCGCCGAGCTCGTTCTTTGCCAACGCTTTGGTTAACTTTTTCGAGAACGTTTTGTGCTCACGGAACTTGGCCAACACGGGCTCGTGCATCAAGTATTGGATATCCTTTGCATAGTAGAAAGTAGTAGGCTTTGTGGAGCCTTTGTTGGCTTTCTTCTTGTTTCTGGGTTCTCGAGGGTAGATGCCTTTGAAGATGCAGAGCCTACGGAAATCCGCCAACGAGATCTGGAGCTTGTTGGTGGCCTGGTTTCTGGTGATGAAGTTTTTGGCGGCGCCGGCCTTTCCCTTCTTTTTTATTCTGGCCATTTTAGTAGGATGAGCAGGTTGGTGAGATGCGGTTGGTTTTTTTTCGGTGCGAAGAGATGAGCTGCTCCTGCTCAGAGGCGGGCAGGCGGGGAGAGCCAGAGGAAACGAACAAAACGAAAGAAAAAGAGAAAAAAAGAAGAAAAGAAGAAAAAATACGAGCTGATACAAGTCCTAGAGGCCGAAACTAAGTAACACGTGGAGCGTCCCCCTAAATCTAGACAAAATTATTTTGGTCGAAAATCGTGCTGCGTTCGCGTGCTCTTATTTGTGTGCTCTCATTTGTGTGCTCTCATTTGCATGCTCGCTGTAAGCCTGGCGCTCGCTACCCTAGCTCGGCGTACTCCCGGTTAAGGAGACACAAAATCGGCCACATGCTGTTGAACCGGTCTTTCCACACAAACATCAACAGTACATTCGTCACTCCCGGTAAGTGCGCAGCCCTCACCGGCACGTAAAATAGCGGCTCGTAGCAGTCGGCAATCTGGTAGCACACACTGCGGAGGTCTGTCATAGGCATTTGCTGGAGCAGCGTCGCATTAACGGCGTGTTTCATCCACGTCGCAACCTTTTTCACATACCTGACAAGGCTGTGGTAGAGCTCCCGCTGGCTGTCATTGCGGGCGTCTAGCTGCAAAATAGCCATCATGTCGTCATCCGGAAACTGTACGGCGTATAGGAGTAAGAGCTGGACAAGCGTAGTTTGGGGGTCACCGGCGTCGATACCGATTAGCGCTGAGTCAATTCCTAGCTCCGTGAGCCGGCGTCTTTGCGCTAGCTCCGCTTTGTATGTGAAAGGGTCGAAGCTGAGCTCGTCGGCGCAGTCCGAGGAGTCGACGTCGTCGCAAAAAATGGGCATCAGTCCTTTGGAAATTTTCTGTAGCTTTGTGAGTATTGGCTTCCACTGGTTCAGTGGACCGTGTAGGAAAAGCGGTTAAGAACAACGGGAAGAAAAAAATGGGTGGAATTCTTGAAGGTTTCTGCAGAAACCTGGGTGTTGTGTTTGTATTCTCGCTTTCGCATTGGGGGCGCTCGCTGCCTTTTGCTTTTTGCACCCAACCTCGCGCCCGCGCAGCACCAAAGCTTCAACATTGTTGTTCTTTTCGGGAAATATGAGTGCGTACACCCAAGAAACCGCAAGCGCCGAGGAAAGGGGTTCAGAATTGGCGACAAACTTCCGAAACCGGTTGTTGGACCCCATCTCGTTTGCGTACCGCCGATGTGTGGAGGCCCCGCCAGAGCGCCCGCTGGCCGATTGGGAGCGCACTTTCGAGGCCATGAACGGCAAGATCGCTGCCCAAAACGACTACGTATTGGGGCGCATTCGCAACCAGGAACCTTGGTCTTACGAGGGATGGGTCTCACTTTTCGTCCGGGACGACGCTATCCAAACTGCGATCCACCCTTTCGATTTCCTCTCGCTCCACGCGAGCCCAGAAACGTGCGAACTCCTACGGAGCAGGCCGCGAACGGGAGACGTGCCCGATTTCGCCATCTTGTCCACGGCGCAGAAAGTACAATTTTTGGCTTTTTTGGCGTCCTTCGACTGCAAGGGAGACACTTCCTTACGCTACAGCAGCATATTCCAAGGGCCGTGAACGTACAGTTAAGAGATTTGCCCGGGGGTGGCAATTTCGCGCGCGAGGGCCGCGCTTCTCCACGTTTCGCTCGCACATGAGTGCATCGCAATTCACTGTTGGAAAAAAACAGAAAAAAACACCACGAAGTAAGAACCACACGCAGAATCCACGTAACAGCAGAATGTCTTTCCCAGATGTGCTCGCGCGTGGAGACGACTTCCTCGCGGAGTACCCGCGGACGTCAGTGTGGTGGAACTACGCCTCCCACGCCACGTGTTTAGGCATGATATTGGGGTCCAAGGCCCTCATCAACTTACTCTACAATCCTCGGCTCCACAATATCGAAAAGCTCGACGACGCTCTCGCAAAGGCCCGCAGCGAGGACCGCTCGCTCCTCACGGTCATGAACCACATGTCGGTGGTGGACGACCCGGGACTTTTCTCGTTGCTTCCCATGCGGTTCCACACCGACATCGACACCATACGATGGGGTTTTGGCGCCCACAACATCTGCTTCTCAACGCCCTGGTTGTCGTGGTTCTTCAACTTTGGTAAGGTCTTGGGCACCAAGAGATTCGGCGAGGGCCCTTTCCAGGGCTCCGTCGACGCTGCGATCCGCATTCTCAGCCCGGACGATACCTTGGACTTGGAGTTCAGCCCGTGGGTCCGCGAGCAGGACAAACCCACGCTAATACAAGAGATCAACAAAATTGGCGGCGTACCTGCTGAGACCGCCCAACAGGGCGTGCGTGCGGCGAAGCCGAGTGCCGCGGTCGCCAACCTCCTCATGTCCAAGTCGCCGTTTATCCGCTCCAAGACGTCGTGGTTCCACGTGTTTCCCGAGGGCTTTGTCTTGCAATTAGAGGAGCCTGAAAACAACTCCATGCGCTACTTCAAGTGGGGCGTGTCCCGCTTGGTCTTGGAGAGCACGCGTACGCCTGTAGTTGTCCCTATATTCTCCTACGGGTTCGAGAAAATCGTCCCCGAGGACACTGCGTCCGAGGGAATCAAGAGGTGGCTACCGCGCAACCTCGGCGCCGAGATCCACGTCACAATCGGCGACCCTGTCGACGACCAGGTCCTCGAAAACTACAGATCCCAGTGGCGAAGCTTGTGCAAGAAATACACAGATCCAGCCAAGGGCACAGACCTTTCACCTGAGTTGACGGACGGCGCTGAGGCCCAGGCGCTCAGGTCGTCGGTCGCAGCCGAGCTCCGCCAGCGTGTCTCGGCGCTCCGCGAGAGTTTGGGTGTTTTTCAGAAGGAGAAGGCGAAGTTCAAAGACCCAGCGTTCTGGCGGGAGTACACGCAGTCGGAGGGCCAGAGCGACGAGAGCGTGAAGTTCATAGGGCAGAACTGGGCCATCAAACGGCTCCAGAAGCACTTGCCCGAGTACGAGGAGAACACAAGGTGATGTATATATATTTTCGGCCGAGGGGGGCCCACCTACAGTAATTTGTATTAGATTTAGCATTTTGACCTTTTCGCAGACCCTCTGTCGCAGCGCCCTCTGTAAGTCGCGAATCGCTTCAGCGCGCCGGCTTGCGATGGGCACAGCGCTCAGAAACTCAGAAACACCATAAAAAGAACGCACATGTGGTCGAAATCGTGGCTACGGCGCAACCTGGTGCTCGAGATCGCCGTGGCGCTACCGGCGCGGAGTTCTCGGCGAATGAAGTGGGGCTTCTCACGCTCTTCTCCTGCCCAGAGCAGCGCTCAGAGCACGGTTTTGGAGGTAGAAGAGGATGCCGAGCGATACCCCACGCACAGAACCATTCGTGAACTTAAACACTACCTACGGACAACTGAGATTCCCGCTAAGCTCCGCTCGAGTCTCTTGCGCTCGAAATTGTCTGAACTCGTACAAATTCCGGGCAATGAGCACCTTACGCCCGAGTACTTCGATACAGTCAACTCTGTGCTCGTCAAATATGCCAAAGATGGTCGCTTGAGCGAGACTCTACCTACAGACATGCTTTTTGATCTTTTCCTTCGAAGCTCTCGCTTCTATCTTGACAAAAGTAGCACGCACTTCCCTCCTTTCATGGGACTTTTAGCGCAAGAGTTCGTAACGACTGAAAACGCAGTACCACCGAAGGTCTTGGTGGATATCGTCCGCATGGGTGCAGCAGCGCAGCAGACCGGCTTGGCTGTGCCCTTGGCGTACTTGCTTCATCACCGGCTGGCCGCTCTAGGGTCCGATTTTACAGCTACTCTTCTCGAAAGCGAGCGCGAAAGCGGCAACTTGAGCCTTGATACGTTCGAGGCGGTTTTGGAGGCAGAGACCCCCCAGAATCGTCGCAACTTGGTCAATGGCGACTTTGTGATGGGCCTTGTTCGTTTCTTAGAGAGCGTGTTTGAGGAAAAAATGCCGGACCTCCACGAGTACTTGGACGCTGACAAGAACATCTACCGGATACAAAATGTGCTCAACAACACTATCGAGAAGTCGGTTGAAGCATTAGAGCCAGAGCCCTTGTTACATTTGCTCAAGTGCAAAGTCGAGCTCAACTCTGTCACAGCGGAAGACTGCGATGTGGAAGCCGTTAACACCATCCTACGGCACTTGGATCGGCGCTACAAGGAGAGTGGCTACAAAGAAGTTAAGGACGTCATTTTTGCGCAGGATGCAAATAACGACGCGCTCTCCGAGGCATTACTCATGCAGCTTGCGAGAAGAGGAGAGGCATTTCGGCCGTTTGTGGTCTCTATGACAGAGTTCTTCTTCGCTGACGACATCAGATTCCCTGCCAGCCTTCGGCTTCGATCTGCCCTAATCCAGTTCGCATTAAGTGCAAAGCAGCCTATTTCTGCAGAACAATGGTGCCGTATCTGCGAGCCTTACATCGCCGAATATGAGATTAGCTCCGTGATGTCCGATCTAGTACAAGTTTTGGCGGCAATAAACTCAGAGCGACCTCTGCATACTTTGGAGCAAGCTAGAGACGAGTTCAGCAAACACGGGAATGTCATGTTCTCCATATACGACTACAGAGCGATGATCGACAGAGCCATTGAGACCAAGCAGTATGACGAGGCGTACGAGTTGTTTGAGAAAAGTGTTCGTACAAGTGCGGTGTCATGGACCGATGTGCACGACCCCATGGTATCGGCCATGTTCAACCGCTTGGCGGTTGCACTCGTGCAAAACAACCAGAGCATTGTGGAGATCTTTCCAAAATTTCGCAAGATCAAGCAGCACATGCCGGCAAAGTGTGACGCTAAAGCGCTCCATGCCATGATGCAAAAGATGTTGGCCGAAGGGTGTGTTGGTGACGTGATCGAGATGATGAAAAGAGAGTTGCCTGCCATCGACAAGGACGCGTACGAACGAATCAGGTTGGATCTCCCGTACTCCACGGCGCACAGGAAACTCTTCGACTTGTTGCACGACTTTGTCATCACGTACACTGGAGAGACAACTTACGAGACCAATTGGGTGCTTTACGGCGAGTTGCACAAGTTCTTTCAAGTTCCTTACGAGAGCTACCTCCCCGCAATGAAGTTCTTTTGTGGCGCCGGCAGACTCAATGCGGCCTTGCTAATTCTCCGGCGAATGAAGATGTTGAGCGAGTTGCACGCAAAAAACAACCTCAATTTGCCTCCTCTGAGAGAAATCTACATGTACTTGCTCCAAGTTTTTGGCGATAAGTTCTACGAGGAAGGCGTGAACGAAGTGCACGAATACCTCAAGTTGGACGTTCATCTTCCGAGACAGGACACCGATTTGCAAAATTGCATCTTGAACGCATACTCCAACTTGCAAAATGTTGGCAAGGCCCGAGACTTGTTCCTCGCGATTTCGGCTAATCCGAAGGAGCAAGGCGGTATCAATGAGGAAACCGTGCAGATTATGATTAAGACCCTCACCTACAGTGAGATGGCTTACGTCAAGAAGTTCTGGAACTCGCTATCTCAGTACGGCATCTTTCCTGACTACGCCATTTACAGACAATACTTGATTGCCCATACTTATCATGGCCATATTGAGGATGCTGTGCTGTTGGTTGAGAAGATTGACGACTACAATCTCGAGTTCTCTCCTGACCTACTAATGGCCATGTACAACTACTGTTTGGACCCGCATAAGCAAAAGGAGATCGTTGCGTGGGCAGAGGAAAACCACAACGAGGAGTGGGCTAAGCTCAAACAATCTGGACTATTGAAGGCAGCCTCGCCATACATGCCTGAACAGAGTTTGCTCGCCTCTGGAGAGGACTAGCACATGTAAATACAAAACATGCATTAAAGCCATCACCTATTTTAGTTTCGTGTCGTTGACTTTCGTAGCGAACCTGAGAGAATTGATTGTTTCGTTCAAGTTCTCCGCAAACGGCGACACGTTGACGAACATCAACGTCTTGGAGTTTCCGCCCAAGCTGTGCTTCAAAAGATACGTCAACTTCGAGTTTCTATATGGAATGTGCGTGGGTCTTGTCTCGTTCGCCTGGTGTTGTAGTTGGCCCAAGCTGTAGATAACATCTCCCAAGCATGATAGAGACTTGTTGATAGCTTGTGTTTCCTTGAGACGATCTCCTCTCGCTTGAGACGAATTTAATCTTTCTGAGCCAGCCAAATCGATCAAATTCAATGTCCCGTTACTCGTCTTGCCCTGCTCTTTGTTCACGCCACTAAGCTTTAAGATGAACGCCGAATGCGAGCGCGACGACCTGCTGTTGGCCATCGTAGAGGCAGTAGAGCGTTTTTCCGTCGCACAGTCTAATACAGCTATGGCGTGGGCTTTGGAAGTGACCTCAATAACCGAGCAGTTTGTGATGGTGGTCGTCTGCGTAACGTCGTCGTGCTTGATCTCGTGCTTTAGGTCCTTGCTGCCGCTGGAGAGCAAGTCGACTATCAGCTCATTGTAAATTTCAATAAACTGGCCATGCACTGAATACTCCCAGCCGTGCGCCTTCAACTCCTCGATGTCGGAAAAAATCTTGTCAACGGATAACGGGATCATGCCGTCGTCCCTGTGTGACATCGTCCACGTTTTCCCTGAGCCTGTTTGCCCGTACGCAAAGACGCAAACATTGAACCCGTCCAACGAGGATTGGATGAGCTGCGAGATCTCAAGAAATACGTCAGCGTTACTTGCGCCCTGCGAGAAGATACGGTCAAACTGGAACTTGTAACTGTTCTGACGCGGCGCATTTTTATGGTGAGAGCTGACCGACCCGAGCGGAACAGGCAGCCCCGTGTCCAAGGCAAGAACCTGCTTGCCGTCCTCGTTGACGTCGTCCTGGTCTGCGATCTGCATGGCAATCAACGGAACGCGGGGATCTAGTGAGGGCCGGATGCGGCAAAAGACCCGAATGTTTCCCTTGAGTTCTTGAAGCCTGTTGTGCAAGCTCCTGCGCTCATTCTCAAAGCCTGCAAACAGCTTCTGGAGCGTCTCCGCCGACGAGTTGTACTTCCTAATGGCATCCTTCTTCTCGCACATGGAGTTTTCAAACAACGCGGTCCTCAGTTTGGTCGATGACAACTCGTTTTCAAGTGCCTGGATCTCTTGCGCTTTGTCTGAGTGCGTTCTCTGTAGAGCCAGCAACTTTTCTTTAAACTTAGCGGAGGCCGCCAGGACCTCCGTTTCTAAAGCAGCCTTCAATTCGTCGATTTCGCGCACCTTAACCGTTACGTCATTTTCTAGAGCCAACGACTCGCTCTGGATCGCAGCTAGCATGTCGTTGGTGTCACTGTGAATCTGCATGAGCCGTCGGTGGTGGTCCTCTTTTAGCTTGATGAGTTTTCTGTTCATCTCCGTGGAGTGCATCTGGATCTCGCTGGACAACGCCGTAACTTCCTCCCGAGTCTGCTCCAACTTGAGCGCCAGCCTCTTCCCGGCCTCTGCAATCGACGACTCTATCTGCTCTGAGAAAGAGTCTTTCAATTTCACGAGCTTCTCGTTGAACTCCACGTCGATCTCCTTCTTCTTCAAGTCGAAATTGTTGCTTATAGTGCGCATAGAGTCCGCCTCGTACTCGCGGAGATTATTGATATTCTCTTTCAGCATATCGAGCTCTTTCTTGAGTGCACTGAGCTTGTCCTCGAGCACCCAGATCTCGAATTCTTGCCGTCTGTTCTTTGTTTTCTCGTTCAGAATCTCCTGCCTGAGTTGCGAAAGCTTCTGCTTTTTCCTGTTCACGTCCGCCTGCAACTCTTGCTCCCGCCTGTAGTTGCCGCCGACAACTTTTGGGGGGCGCAGCGCCGAATTCATGCTGTACCGTTCGACTATCTTCAACTTGTTGGCCTTGGTGGGGCTCTCTTGGAAGCGAGAGTCCATTGCAGCAGCGCGTTTCGTGTCTCGCTTGAGGTGTGTTTAGATCTCTGTGATCTGGTGCACGGGTGTGCTACATAACATGTAACTCACTCCAATTCTTCGGTTTTGTCTAGATGACCGGCTAGTCTTTGGGAGAGATTCGGTAGTACAGAGTAACAAAGAGCCAGCTGCTTCTCTTTCTTTTTTCCGCCGTGAGTCAACTATGTTTGGGCGTTCGGCTGGCACGCATGACGACTCAGGCGTTGCGTTGAAACATTAGGGAAGAACAAAAGGAAAAAGAGAAGAAAAAGTCATCGTATCACAATGGAGACCAACACAACATGAAACAACTCTAACCCACGACTTGCCCTACCAATTGCAAGAATAAGGAAACATCTCGGTTCTAGTATGTTCATTATCGGCCTGCATATATGATACAGATGAGATGAGTTGAAAAGCTCACGGTTTGACTTGGAAAGAAACACGAGCTGAAAAATGGGTCAAAAAAGGACTAGAGGGAAAGATTCCAAGCCCAAGCAGAGCAAGACTCCTGCTGGGTCAGGATCCACGGCTAAGCCTGCCAAACAAGAACTCAAAACCACGCAAAAAGAGCTTCTGGAGGAAATTGCAAGTGAAAGCGACTCTGAACTAGACGGAGAAGACGAATTTGACTTGGACCAAGATGTAAATGCTATGGAAAGCAGCGACAGCGACAGCGAGAATGAAGATCTTCCCGAGGCCAATAACGGAGACGAAGAGGATGACGACGACTTTCCCAAAAAGAAGAAAAAGAAGAACACCGACGACGGCAACGAGACGTTTGCCAATGCGTTCAATGCCATTCTCGGGTCCAAGCTCAAGTCGTACGACCGCAAGGACCCAATCTTGGCGAGAAACAAGGGCCAAATGAGGAAGATGGAGTCGGATAAATTGGAGGCAAAGGCCAAGAGAATTATGCTAGCAGAGAAAAAGGACCTTCAGGACAAGCACAGGGTGAAAAACCTCTTGCCCTCGGCGGACGAGCCAGAAAAAGTGAGAGAAGCGATCGAAACAGAGAGAAGATTGAAGAAAGTCGCCCAACGAGGTGTGGTGAAGTTGTTCAACGCGGTGCTCTCCACGCAGATACATACGAACAAGGAAATTAGCCAGGAAAAGGTTGGGCAAACGTCCAAGAAGGAGCTCATGACGGAAATCACGAAGCTGCGGTTCTTGGATCTTGTCAAGGCGGCAGGCGAAGAGTAGTTTTGAGGTTAGGGCGAACAGTTGGGTATGGATTCATAGCATGATTAAAAAAAAAGTATAAGCAAGAAATGGTAATAGAATCGGCGTGGCATAGCAGTACCAGGTCTTTAAGAAAGAGAGAGAGAGAGAGAGAGAGAATCTCTAACAAGCAAAATATAATAATACATTTTCAATAAAAACGGAAGGGGCAAGAAAACCGCCGATTGCAATTTTGGTGTTCGTCGTCCTGGGACACTCGCAGGCGACACAAGTCCGCGCATTCTTACGCTAATCCACGCTCATGCACCACTCCAGCCAAAAATGGCCATAGAATTGACGATAAAACAAGGCGATCAGGCCGCCGAAAAGAAGGATTTCCTCACTGCAATCTCCAAATTCAGCGAGGCGCTCAAAGAAAATCCCAACGCGTTCAGTGCTCTAGTAAAGAGGGCTCAAGTTTACACTAAACTATGCGACTACGAGGCCGCTAAAGCAGACATCAGCAAGGCGTTCACCATCGCGGAACAGCGGGGCAAAATGGCCGACAAGGCCACGTGTCACTTCCGCTTGGGCCTTGTGAATTACGCAGAGAAGGACTACGCTGCGGCGTTGGTGAACTTGAATAGAGCAAAAGAGCTCAAATCACCAGAGCCCGCGTTGGACATCTGGATAGAAAAGACGAAGCGAGACGCCAGAAAGGTTGCCGGTGCAAACGGCGACACCGTGGCCAAAACGGACTTTCCAGCAAATGTAAATAGCGCTGAAATGGCGTCGCTGGCACAAGTTCTGTCGCTGTTGCCACTGCAACCAGACGACAAGCCCACCTCCATCGACACGCTCAACAAACAAGCGCCGATTCGGCCAAAAATCCGGGACGAGTGGTACCAGAACAAGACCTCGGTCACTGTTACGATCTTCGCAAAGGACGTGCCGAAGGATGCAGTGCAGATTGAGTTTGGCAGCAGGGCGCTCTCTGTGTGCTTCCCCACGACGGAAAACTCAGAGTACAACTACTCGCTCGAGCGGCTTTACGGCGAGATTGATCCGAAGCAGTCCTCCTACACGGTGATGTCGAAGAAAATCGAGATTGTGCTACAAAAGAAGCATGAGGGCAAATGGGCGGCGTTGGAAGGAGACGGACCTGTTTTGGCTACGTCTGGTGTGACAGAGCCCTCTTCCAGTGGCAGCCTTGCGTACCCGTCTTCGTCCAGAAAAAAGACAGATTGGGCCAGCTTCGACGTGAAGGACGACGAGGACGACCTGGGCGATTTCTTTGCGAAATTGTACAAGGATGTTGATGAAGACACGCGGCGCGCGATGATGAAGTCGTACGTCGAGTCGAACGGCACTGTTCTTACAACGAACTGGGACGAGGCAAAGGGCAAGACCTTTGAGACTAGCCCGCCCGAGGGAATGACGGCTAAGAAGTGGGGGTAGTCGGGGACGAGACCAGGCGGCCCGTGAAAGGGGGAGTAAGGCTACAAAGGCAAACAAAAAGCAGAAGGGAATGCTCCAAATTGGAGATGCGGCGGTACAGAGAAGCAGCAGCAGCTAAAAAAAAGGTCGAGTAGCAGAACATCGGTATTATAGCTGGATCAATGAACTTGAGCTGAGCACGTGACTATGTTTTTGGCAGGCACGATCGGACATGGCAAGAAAGCAGCAAAGGCATAGGAGAAATAGTAGAGAGAAGAGAAGTTTAGCGGTTGGGTGGTTCGGGAGTTCTCTGTCCGTTCTCTGTCCGGGAGCTGATCTGTGTTTTGTTTTCTTTTTTCCGTGTACGCTTTTCTCTGTTTTTTTTTTTTTCTTTTTGTTGGGCGTTCTGGACTCCAAATTCGCTCAGTGGGCCCCGGAACAAAACAGAGCGAAGTCCGAGCCCACGGTGCGCCCAACTAGCCGGGCGCTTCCTTCTCGAATGCGGTACTGCTTATCTAGTGCGTTGCCACGACGCACCCCGTATTGTGTGCAGCGCCGCTCCAGGGTACAGCGCGCGCCATCGTTTTAGAGCCCCCGATCACCGCAAAGATTATTAAGGCAAGCTCGAAAAATGAGGCACCCGAAAAAAATACAAAAGGGACAGGAAAGCCAAAAGAAAAAAAGAGTGTAAAAAAGAAAGAAAAACAAAAACACCGCCGATTTATTTTCCTTTCTTTTCTTTTCCACTGTCTTCTTTTCACACCACATGGGTTATTTTTATAAACTCTCTTGGTACGTACCCGCTTCTGATCCAGTTGATCTGATATTGATCCGCCCGGGTGTTATCTGAAAAACGCATCCCTTCAGATCGCCAAAAAAACATGCCACATCCCTGAATCACGAAAAATTAAGGATCTTCGAACGCTACACACCACCACTAAATTCTTGCTGAGCGGCTTCGTTGTCACAGCGGGCCAGACTCTCCTGGCGTCCTGGATCTACTTTTTCGTCGTTTCAGATAGGTTTCATCCGCGTGTACGTGCGGTATATTTCCAGATCGCCTCACACTTTTCATATCGTGCACTAACACTTCGCAGGCCAGCAAATCCAGACACAACAACGGTGGCCGTCACAGGCTCGTTTGACGACTGGTCGTTGTCGGACGCCGGGAACTTGCGGAAGTCGCTGGAATCCTCGGCGTTCGAGACTGTTGTACGCGTTGATGAAAAACAAAAGTTGGTGTTCAAGTTCGTCGTCAATGGCGCACACTGGACCACGTACGACTCGTACAAGATCGAGTACGACGAGAATGGCAACCAGAACAACTTTGTAAACGCAGACGAGTTACTCGAGGAGGAGTACGAGCAAGACGAGGAAGACGCCGAGGAGGAAGAAACGCCTGCGGCGCACGGCGAGTCTGTTCAAGATACTACGTTTGAGGGCACCAGCGTACTTAACGACCCTTTCCTGCTGCAGGGAGACGAGACCCCTGACGGCAGCTCGGCCTCAGAGGAAGACGCCGACGAGGAGACACAAGCGGCGGAGCAGCCCAAGAGAGCCGGTGGCTCGCCTGTGCCTTTCGTTGTGAAGAAGTCTTCGCCACTGGTGGCTGCGTCTCTCGTGTCGCCAATGTCGCCATACACTTCTGTGGACACGTCGAAGGCGAAAAGTATCGTAGACGACACGTTTCTCACGCAAGAGGGAGACTTGGACAACATGCTGCTTGCGGAGTCCTCTTTCACCAACTTGTCCTACATCACATCGAAGAGCGTCTCGCAGGACATCCGTGAAGCCAGGGGCTTGGACGCGCAGTGGGGCATGACCGCTGTGGACCTGCAAGACAAATTCGGTGACACGGAGCAGGAAAGCAGCCAGAACTCTCTGGAGTATAACACGGTTGAAAACTCTGTGATCTCGAGCTCCGGCAGCGACGACGCCGATGACTCTTTCGGCGACCTCGAGTCTAGCCGTATGGTCGACGCCAGCTCGTCCTCTGTGTTGGGGAGGGCAACCCCAGAGACGAGTGAAGGTGGAGTGTTTGCAAAAATCCGGGGGCTCTTCCGGTACTGAGGCTGCCTCTCGTTCTCCGGCCGGGCTGGGTTCCAGGGTTCTAGGCTTATCGCTGCTCTATTCAATTCTCCTCACTGCTCTAGCCTAATCTGAATGTGTCTAATCTTGGTGGCCCTCGTCAAGAAACGATACCTAATTGTCAATACCGACCCACACGAGCTTTGCTAGCACCTTCTGTGTGTATCTGCTATTAATCTTATACTCTCTACCTATTGATGCAATACGAGACGCGGCCGTTCCTCGCGGACATGGGTAGAACGAAATAAGCACTGGGCTGCTCTTAAGTACTGACCTAACCTCAATAGAGCACGTCTCGCTCATTGAATATCCGCTAGCTTGCCCAGCCCCGCTTGTCACGACTCCCTTGTGGCGCCACGACCTACGTGCCACGCCACCCAACTTCATTCTGCTTGTCCTTTCACTTTTTCTTGTTGCTCTTCTTCTTCTTTTTCTTCGACGTGCCACTAGCGGCAGTTTCGCCCTCTCCCGCAGGTGTGCTGGCCTTCTGCTCTCCGTCAGTAGCAGCTCCAACCGCAGCAGGGGTTTCCGGCTGCTCGACCTCCACGAGTTTCGTGTTGCTCATCACACTAGCAGCACCAACGGTGGTCTTCTGCTTCTTCGCGTCGTTCTCGTCCACGGCGTCGCTTTTTCTCTTTGTGCTTACGCCACGAGGCCCGAGATACGTCAACAACCGCGACAACTCCTTTGTCTTATATGTAGAGTACTTGACGCATTTCGTCAGGCCGGCGTCGTAGACTTTGAACTTCACGACGTTGGTCGCTTTCTTGGGATCTTCCTCCTGTTTACTCTTCTTGCTAGCGTTCGAGTATGTGATCGAGACTGTGGCCGAGGGATAAGCCTCAAGGAGCTTAGCCGCCGACTCGATGAACGATTCCATGCTTTTTTAGTAGGCTATGGTTGTTGCCGATTCAGTTCACAGTATGTGGTGAAGAAGTCGCGAATTGGAAAAATCGCTCCAAAATGCACTGCTGCATGGAGATCAGACTTTCGCAGTCCAATTCAGACTCCGCTTAAAAACACTGAACTACAGAGAAAAAAATAGAAATGACGGTATCTTGGCTCAGAAAAACCTGCTATAGAACTTTCGCCTTTGGAGAGATGCGTTTTCCGAAATAGCCACGTTACTCAATTATCCACTGCTGGATTTAAACGGCAGTCGGGCCAGCGCCCCCTGGTTTATCGCTCCTACCGTGCGCTTCAAGCATACAAAACTCGTAATGCTAAGTCTTTCAATTCTATAATGTTAAAAAATGCAACTACAAGGGGACGTCGTAGCCGAGCAACATGCTCCCAAGTAGGAAAAGATTAAGACACGTGACAAAGCCCCAAATCAATACGGCAAAGAATGTCATCACCGGACCGTTGCTCATGTCTGTGTGTCCCTTCATGATGAAACCGGAGTCCTCGTATGTTGGCACAGCCTCCATCGTTGGCGCAGTGGCCTCCATTGGGCGAGCGGTCACCGAGTGTGACCGCGACCGTGCCCTATGCTCCAGAATCAAGTTCTGCTGCTCGTGGCTCTCGTCCTCGAGCTCGTCATCTTCCCAGCCGGCGCAAGGATGAGCGTTGCGCAAGTCCTGGAGCCGGATTGCAGGCTCGGTCACGTTGTAGCGTTGTGCGTTGGTGCGCGTGGCAGCGCTGGTGTTTTTCGCAGAGCGTTCTGGGCTGGAGTCGGTCTCGCAAATAGTCTCGACGTCCTCCTCTCCCTCTCGGGCATAGATCGGCACTCTCATGATACTCTTGGAGCACGTAAACCAGACCAACGGCGCTGTAACAACTGGAAGCAAGATGGAGAGAACAACCTGCAGCGCGTTCAACGTTCTAGCCAAGCCTTCTCTGCCAGCATAGGTGACCACCACCAAGCATGGCGTAATGGCCATGGCGCGCGTCACCAACCGCCGCACAACAGGCGAGAAGCTCCAGCGTAGGAACCCCTCCGACACCATTTGTCCGGCTATGGTGCACACGACTCCAGCACTTTGACCCGAACAGAGGAGCGCCAATGCAAACACCATACCAGCGGTGGGCGAGAGATGGTCGCAGAGGAGATGGTATATAGTGAACAAGTCGCTTGCCAGACTGCCGCCACCTTCGTCATCGGAGTCGTCGTCTGAGCCGTCGTCGTCGTCTCGCTTACTGCTGCTGTTGCCTCCCATCGTCGCACCAGCAACAATTAGAATCGTCGCGTTGACAAAGAGAGCGACAGTGAATAGGGAAATGACCAACTCAACGATCGTGTATGTCATTGTGTCGTTGATTGCATGCACGGAAGGACGGTAAGGCAGTTCTTCTTCCTTGTCGGCAGGCAATGTGGCACCCACGGACCTAGCGTACTCCTCGCTCGACAAGTCAGCTGCGAGTGCAGGCTCCTGGACCAAATCCGACTTCTGCTGCGGCTGCGTGTAGTAGCCGTGCTTAATGTCGAAGTCCTTCAAACGGGCCTGGACCAAGCCCGAGCCCAAGTAGAGCGAGTGCGGCATCACGGTGGCGCCCATAATAGCCAAGCTCAAGAACAACCCGTTGCCGCCCTTGCGCTCGCTGGTGTCGATGACTTTCTCGTTGGGCAAGAACCCCTTGAGCACCTCGACGAGAGAAAACTCCGGGGATTTCGAGACTTGGAACAATTCGATCCCGAAGCAAACTACGGTGCCTGCCACCAAGACAGACACGAAGAGCTCGAATATGCGGATGACAAAAAGTGGGCCTTCGGGCTTGAAAGCCATGAGCACGATCAACACGTCGATCACGGTGATGACCACACCGAGAAACAACGGAATGTTGAAGAGAATGTTCAACGCAATAGCGGTACCAACGACCTCGGCCAAGTCTGTGGCCACGATCGCCACCTCGGCCAAAGCGTATATGAAGAGGTTTAGCCGCGGAGAGAGGTTCTCACGGCAGTTTGCAGCAAGATCTAGCCCGGTGACCGCGCCTAGCTTCGCGGACAAGATCTGTAGAAAGATGGCCAAGCAGTTAGAAAGGAAAATGGAAAACAAAAGCTTGTACTGGTAGGCCGAACCCGCAGCCACCGCGGTCGAGTAGTTTCCCGGGTCCATATAGGCGACGGAGACCATTAAGCCTGGGCCTATGAACTTCATGTATTTTCGCATGACCGCAAGCGCCTGGCGGAAGAAGCCAGGCACGTCTCGGCCGCTAGACAAAGCTGGCATTATATGTGGGTATTGGCTGAAACACGCGGGATTCTGGAAGCGAACAGTGGGGGTTTTTATGGGGGCAGACAGAGCGAAAAGTGTGTGTTTTGCGCAGGTGTGTTGGATGCTGGTGGTAGTCCTACAGCAAAACAGTGGACAAAGCGAGGGAACTTGGCGAAGCGCGCGCTGCCAGGTAGAAAAAAAAAAGGCTTTAGCCGTTCGCAGCCACCGAACCCACCCGGGATGTCCCGAGGCACGCGATTGTCCTTCGGCAAAATGCTAGAAATTTTTTTATGGGCGCAAAGTATAACATTGAAAAAACGATATTATGACAATTTTTATTGCGATACGCTAAAACGCTCGGAAAACACTATGAGCTGGCTCGGACGTGGGCCAGCTTCCTTCCTCCCGGAGTCGCGCGCCCCGGACGCGAGACTGAGGGAATGGAATGTCACGTGTTTTCCGTTTCCACTCTGGTGGATATAGCACAGGGTCCCGGCAGCAGGTAACCGCTGAATGCCGGACAATAGCTGAACGCCAAAGTTTTTTACTGCTGCTGATGGTTGTGAAATCCTGGCAACCCGGCAGGTATTCCGGCGCTGCATGCTGGAAGAAGGGGACCTCTCTGGCGCGTAGTTGCAAGCGAAAGGGCGGCGGACGGATACCGAAATGCGGTTCTGTTTTCTTCTTTGGCACTTGGAATAAGGTAAGACCAGGTTAGCCATGACCCTAAGATCGTGCTTCGCAGACACATCAACAGTGTTTTGCACCAAAAATGCTAATATACCTCTGCGCAGCCATTTCGCAGCTGAACTCAAGTCCGGAAAAGTCGCGCCCGCTCGGTATTGCGAGTCCGAGCGCACTACACCTAGAGCACCATCTCGCACCAAAACTACACCACTTCTCCACAGAACTCTACGAAAATGCTCAGGAATCTCACGAGAAGCTTGGGGGCGACGAGGGCTTTCACGTCACGTGCAACCCTCCTCAAGGCTGAGGTGTTCAGAATGCCCGCCATGTCCCCGACCATGACCGAAGGAGGCATTGTGTCGTGGAAACTCAAGGCCGGAGACAAGTTTGCTGCTGGCGATGTTTTGCTCGAGGTCGAGACCGACAAGGCCACCATCGACGTCGAGGCGCAGGACGACGGGGTCATGTGGGAGGTTTTGTTGCAGGACGGCGCCACGGGAATTCCCGTCGGCAAGCCAATTGCGTTGTTGGCTGAGCCTAATGACGACTTATCTACGTTGGAGAGGCCCAACGTGGACGACGAGGCGTCGCAAAAGAACCAGAAACAAGCTCCAGAAGAGCCTAAGGCTGCTGCTGAACCTGAAGCCAAGAAACCGGAGAGCAAGTCGGAGCCTACGCGAGACGAACCCTCGTCCAAGCCCTCCAAGTCGTCTTCCGAGCTCATTGGCAAGGCCAACCCGGAGCAAAAACTCACTCCTGCGGTGGAGATGTTGTTGCACAGAAACGACATCTCCGAGGAAGAAGCATACGCCAAGATCCCGGCTTCGGGCCCCAAGGGTAGGCTTTTGAAGGGTGACGTGTTGGCGTACTTGGGCCAGATCGAGCAGTCTGCCGTATCGAAGGTTGCCGAGTACATCAAGAACAAGGAGCACTTGGACTTGTCGAACATCAAGATCGCCCCACCACAGAAAGAGGCGAAGACTGCCGCTGCTGCTCCTCAGGAGAAGCCCAAGCCCACAAACATCATGTCCATCGAATTCACGTCCGACTTGGGCGAGGGCGTGTCGAAAGAGAAGTTCAAGTACGCTTTTGAAAGGGCTTTGGAGGGCGCAAAGAGACAAACGTACGGCGCACGGTTCCCTAACTACGCTAGAACTCCCGTGTCTTCTGGTTTGTACGAGGAGGATCTCTTCGACGACTTGCTTGTGGCGTCCGTTTCCAAGGACAGATTCGAGGTGTTTGACATCAAGTACGACTTTATTGGAGAAACTCAGCAGAATGTTGTTGCCGCGCCAAGCGATCCATTCGACGAGCTCTTGGGCTTGACAAGTGGCAGCAGTGGTGTTGGGGCAAATACAGAGGCGGCTGGCTCATTGTCTGCTGTGGTGAACTTCCAGGTGAAATTCGACGCCAAGTTGAGCGACTCGAAGGAGTTTGTGGATTTCTTCCAGGACTCGTTGCTCAGCCAGATTCCATCCAAACAATTGATCATACGCCACTAAGCATATCCCGTGCTCCACCTGCCAGCCTTGCGTAAATTCCGAACTTGAGCTGTCGCAGAGCCTGCGGAGTCCAGTCCACGCTGACGCAGCACGGAACATCCGTCCACCTGACCATAGATCCGCCGTGCGAGACGCACGCAATAAACGAAACGCAGAATTACTTGTAGGGCTGCGACGCGATTGTGGGCAGCAAAAACATTCCTTCTTGGCGACTTATGTGTCTCTCGCTTGGGTTGCGAAATTTCCGCTTTTTTGATTCCGCCTCGTCTCCACCAGTCGCGCGACTGGTTGTAACTGAGTTGCAGCGACCGCGCTCGCGGATGGTGCATCTGATACACTGCACAGAAACTGTTCTTTTTTTTTTTTTTTTTTTGTCTCACTTGGGTCTTATTTTTTTTTTTTTGATCGCTTGAGGACTCCATCTCTCTTCACCCCAACACAAAACACCAATACCCCGCTTCGAAATTCCAAACAGGGCTCTCGACGTACCTAATTCGGCCCTGCCCTCGCTTAAGTTGGGCCATCCACGGCGTCGCTCTTTTGTTCAATTTTTTTTGTGGCCTATTTATTGCTCACTGCCAGCCGCATCTACCAAGACGGCACAAACGCATAGCACCTCATGAATATCCCGTACAACACCTTGCCACACAAAACCATGGGGTCCGTGGAGCAGTCGTATGCTGATGGCCACGACCACAAAAGCATGGCGTTTCCTACTCAAATGTACCCGTCCGCAAGCAGCCCGAACACCCTGGCGTTCAGTTTAGGCACACCGTCTCCCCCACTCACTGCGTTGTCACACAGAATTCTCAGCAATGGGACGTACGGCGCAGCGCCTGCGCTTGGAATGCCCCTACAGCTGGCCGGCCAGCCGATGCAGAATCCGCTGATGCAGTATCTCCAAAATCAACAGCATCTGCACCACCATGGCCCGCAGCCGCAGCCGAAAGCACAGTCGCAACAGCAACAGCACCAGCAACAGCTGTCTCAGCACCAGCACCAGCACCAGCAGTCTCAGCACCAGCAGTCTCAGCACCAGCAGTCTCAGCACCAACAGCCCCACGACCAGCATCTCCCGTACCAAAAGCATGCGCAGGATCTGCGGCGGCCCAGTTTCCAGCACTTTGAGCCGCAGCCCAGAAGCGCAAACCACGCGAGCTTGCCACAGAGGCCCCAGCCAGCGTCCGAGCGCGTGCACCAACTTCAAACCGTCTACTTGCACGCAGATGGCCATTCCCCACTACACAGCGGCCCGCGGGCGGCGCAACAACTCGACCAGCAGGCGCTCGACTCGAGGCTACAGCATTCAGGGTACGGCGGGCTCAGAAATTTGCAGTCGTTGAGCCTGCAGAGCCCCTCGATGGGGTCGCAGGCGAGACATGGCAACGCTGGAACGCCTAGCTCGCTCCAGTTGCAGAGCGGCGCACTGATGGCGCGAAGCCCGCTCGAAATCCCGCTGCCAAACCAGGAGTTGAGCGACAACCAGTCCACACATATCGCCACGAAGTTGGCCTCGGCCAACGATCACTTGGGAGCCACGAAAAAGAAACGGGGCCGCCCCAAGAAGCTCATCCTCGATCCCTCGTCCAACCAGTACATCGACTCGTCGCACGAAAACTTCAAGAAGCTCAACAGGATCCTCAAGCAGAACTCCGAGATGTCGTTGAAGCAACACCCTAACCCTATGGCCTCTATCCCAAAGTTTGACACCTTGAACGATCAGGCCGTGCAGCAGTTGCTCGACCAGAAAGACAAACGGGGCCGCCCCAGAAAATTTCCCGTTGAACAAACAGGTATTACGATCAAGGGGGTGCGTGTAGGTGGTACGCTCAAAAGCAGGCAGAGGAGCATCCAGCGGCTTGCAGATGGCGTGGAGAAGGCGCAGAAGAAAAAGCGAGGCAGGCCTAAGAGAGACTCCAGTATGGCAATTCCAGGGCCTGCCGCTGTACAATAAAATTAATAGTTCTTGTAATATACTCCGGTTACCGTATACTGTATTCGTCGTGTCGGGCATTGAGACAACTGGAGCTAACTAATTAGCAGCAGCCCCTTCCGTGATGCTCGATTCTACTGCAATGGGGCGATCAACTTGAACCTCATGGGCCATAATACAGACCTGCGTTCACGCAAACTGCCGCTAGCGTTCTCTAGTCTAGACGGGGCTGGGCAGTGAATAGCTCTTATACTGCTATCAATTTATACTCAATACAACTAGACTGATCGTTAGCTTCAGGAGGTTTCCTAGTGAACCAGTCAGTCGTAGATTCTTATGTCTAAGTCATATATAGGTTTAGTAAAGCGAGGAATATGCCCCCGCGGCGAGAAAGTCCCGCTCTCAGAAGTCGTTATCTATACCTTTTTGGAAAACCCGTAATTCCGAGGGCCCGGCCTCAAAACCTACACCTGGTGACCTAACATCTCATACAACGGCTCACCAAATAATCCCCAACAAATGCACTGATTGGAGGGTTGGCCGAGTGGTCTAAGGCGGAAGACTTAAGATCTTTTGGACGTTTGTCCGCGCGAGTTCGAACCTCGCACCCTTCATGATATATTTTTAGCGACGCGAGTCGGGTCTAGATTCTCACCACCTCGATGCGGTCTCGGGACATCAACCGCTCTCACTTACCATTTCCCCGTTCTGCTGCTGTGTTTCCACCACAAACCACATGCTCAGCTCAATTAACGTCCAGCGTGCTGCTGTTGCTAGCGGCCTCCTAGAGCCCGTGCAGTGCTCTGATAATCTCCAGATCGCTGTAAACAACTCCGACCACATTACAATCATCGAGCCCAAGCTCCCGCTGCTTCTACAATGCCTGTTTTCAGGCTCGGAGGGCGAAAGCCAGCAACCCCTAGACTCCGCTGCTGCGTACGACGTGCGCTCCGTGTTCCATATCGAGAGCCTCGAGTCGCTCGGTTTCCAGATCTTCTCGCGGATTCTCATACATGACCACGAGCAAAATTTCAATTTTGGCAGGATCACTGATCCCCTAATCGTCGCCCACGCGTGGTCCCCTGTCGAGCACGCCACTCGCGACTGCTACTTGGCCGTGTTGCTCAACACGGGCGAGGTATTGGTGTTGAAGCGCAAATCGCTAGACGCAAATAACTACTCGGTGAAGTTCCGCAGTTTCACGTGTCTTTTGGATCAGATGGCCCTACCGCAGGACCGGCTAACGAGCGAGGGCGATATTATCCTCACGGGGCAGCAGTTTACGGAATTGAAGGTGACGTCCTTTCTGTTTGGTACCAGCGGCGCCGACTCTCCATTCTTGTTTCTCGCACACGAGTCCAACTCCGTCACCGTGCATGCGCTCTCTGAGAAGTTGCCGTGCTTGCTGACGGTGGCAACGGCGGGCTTGGCTGTCAAGCTTTTGTGGGCCGACACCACGCGCGAGCTCTACTATGTGCTCAATAACAACTCTGTGTGGGGAGTGCGGTTTGACGAGAATTTCGCCGTAGCAGAGGGCCCGACGGAGCTTAAAAGCGCGTCCCGGTTCACTGTGTCGCAACTCGCGTTTGCCAAAAGCATCTCGACTTTGTTTGTAGCAGACACTAAGTCGCTACATGCTGGCTCTTTGCGTCTTCCGTGGATTACAGCTGGTCTCCCTTTGCACGCATCGCTCACAGGACTTCCCGTGTTTGAGAGCCCCTCCTCTGTGAGCGTGCTCTTGCCTTTCGAGACAGGTCGCTTGTGTGTTGGGGAGATCGTCCCTGAACTGCTGAAGATCCATATCATTATGGACCCTCCCGGATGGGTACGTTTCTACGAGAAAACGATGAACAGATACCTGATCCTGCTCGCAAAAGAGCAAAACAGAGCCCCGTCTGCGGCTTTCAAACCGTACTTGTCGGATCCTTGTGAGGGGAACATGACACTACACGGAATTTCCCCGATTCCGCAGAGCGGATTGCTTGCAATCGTCTACTCGATAGCACCCAGGAATGTCATCAGCCATGTTATCAAGTCTCGCAAGGAGTTCACTGTGAGTTTTGTGCCAATTGCAAGCGTGTTGCTGGCAACACCGCAGCTTTCTGTTCCAAACACATCGTCGCTTACGTATTTGAACTCTTTGATTGTGAGCGAAATCGACCGGCTTCCCAAAATCACCAAAGTTGTAAGAGAGGGTGACGAGAAGAGTATTTCAGACTACTTGGCTCAAATCGAGCAGTGGAAGCAAAACAAAGTTCCCCTTGCCGAAATGCAGAATATTTCCATCCGTCAGTTTCTGTCGCTAGCAGAAAGCATGACTCAAAATTTCAGAGAGAGCCCGGAGGTGAATCTCCTACAGAAGGCGTACTTGCTCAACAATTGCATCTCACACACATTAAGATTACTCAAGTCCAATGTTGAGAGCTCTAATCAACTTCTCGATAGAGCGCTAATGAAGATTGCACAAGAACAAGATTCCATAGCATCGATGATTCGTACACACTTTGGATCGATCCTTCTTCTGTGGGCTTCAGTCCAGGACGAATCATTTTTCAGTTCTGCGTTTGATAGGTTTATTTTAAACAGTTACTACGTGGTACTTTCGAGTACGAGCCCAGCGAGCGATTACAGCCTCGCGTTTCCCAGCGATGTCAGTGTGACGATCTCCACCAACCTTTGCACTGAGACGTTCAGTGTTTCCAAAAACAACGCTACTGACGCAAACTTCCTCAAGTTTGTCGAGTCGTCCTCCCAGCACAGTTGGCCTCGATGCGACATGACGTTTCTTCCTATCTTGGACTTTTCAAACAAAACAGACGAATTGGAGAGCTTGAGCTACTTCTCACTGAGGATTCACGATTCGTACATTTTGGATGTGCTCTCTTCCAATTTAAACTATTGTATGTACACTGGCACCAGGACGTTTGACTTGAAAATCGGAGTTTAAGCGATGCAAGAGCATCACTCATGCAGGGAAAATAAAAATGAGCCAGGGAGCTGGACAAACCCCTCATCGCTACTGGCAAACTGCCCTTGGAGCACATCCTGTTCCTTCTCTTTATTCCACACCATCTGTGTCTCATTCCAAGAAACCAATTGGCTAGGCTGACTTGGAGGAGGGTCTGAGACTTTGGTCACCAAGTACGCGACAGAGGACTCAGCAAATCCGTATGTCAAAAGCCCCACCCATGGTAAATAGCGGATGAGACTGAAAAAACATAATCCAAAGCCAAATAAAAGTCCCTCGCGAGCCCTGACCCACTGTTCTCTTTCTCTTTTAGTGAATCTCACTCTTGAGAAGTACGGCAATAGTAAGTCCTGGACCATGCTCCGGGAGCCGTAGTATGTGGTTAGAAACAAGACCGAGTAGCTCTTCGGGATTACTTGGAGAACGCAGAATATAATGATCGAGCGTTCTGTTCCGATCTTGTCATTGAGATTCTGGAAGGAGATCAATCCTAAGATCACGGTGCCGACATACGGAACAAACGATAGTGAGAAGACGAAGATGTTGAACAATGCTTTAGTGACATTCCGCTTGATAAACAAGGAAAAATCTTGTGAGGTCGCGTAGTGCTTTTTCAACTCCTGTAAGTTAGGGTGGAAGCCAGCTGCGATGTTAGCTGACGGTGTCGCGATCGACAAGGCCACTAAATTCAGATGATATTGATGCGATTGGCGCTCCGGGTGCTTTTGCACGTATACCAGATCAATAAATTTCAAGCTAGACAAGAAAAGCTGATCTAATTGCTTGTTGAAATGGCGGGCGGCAGAAATGGCAAACACACTGAGGTTGAGAACGTTGAATTGGAAGTAGCGCAACCAGTGGGCACTGTTCTCGACAATACGTAGGCTCACAAACAAGCCAATAATGCTAGATAAGACTCTTAGACACAAAATAGGGGTCCAAAGAACCAACTGTATTAAGATGGAATACTTTAAGGCGTTTATCGCCTGCGAGTAGTATGTTGATTTGAATAACGCAGGGTTCTGGAGTGACCGGTACGACCCTAAAAGCGCCAATTGAACACCACGTACGATAGCCAACACCGAGAACCCCGAAGGAGGGTTTGAAATGAAGATCGGCGAC
Organism: Metschnikowia sp. yHMJ9; assembly: GCA_030444895.1. Classification (NCBI taxonomy): domain Eukaryota; kingdom Fungi; phylum Ascomycota; class Pichiomycetes; order Serinales; family Metschnikowiaceae; genus Metschnikowia; species Metschnikowia sp. yHMJ9. The sequence continues at coordinate 571,186 of JAJMQU010000004.1, read as the reverse complement.
GCCATATTACCGAGCGATGGTTTTTGGTGCGGCTGTGGTGATTGTGAGAGATCTGAATTCCGCGCGTACATCAAGACAGTAGAGGCTGCGCACATGACGTTAGGCTTATATTGAGCAGCAGAAGAAAGAGTGACATTTGAAGTGAAACTCGGCCGAACATGCTAAAAAAAACAAGAATTTTGGAGTCCACCTCATCGTTCCATCGGCCCGGAATTGCTGTCGTACTGTGTTTCGGTTTGTTTTGCAGTTCAGTACTGCTTTCTTTATCTCCTCAGAGTAACTTGCCTCATCTACAAAAGCACAGATAACGGTTACAGGGAGTAGACGAAAAAAAAAAATCAAGAGAAAGAAAGCAGATAAGACGGCAAGTAAACTACAAGAAACAAGAGAGACAACTCGAAACTAGGCAAAACACAGCTTACAACAATCGCATAGAACTGTACACTCACTTGATCCGCTGAGACCACTCTGGCAGTTGCAAGGCACACAGTAGGAAATTGTCACTACATACTCAGTAAATTCCTAGTCAGAGTCAGGACTCGACCTTTCGGGGCCGTTTCTCTTTCTGCAAGACGTAAACTCCAGCCCAATTTGACCCGCCCTCGTCTCATGCCGCACCCCGGAATTGCATTTCCGCAGATAGGCTCGGAAATACATTTCCATACGCTTCAACGATAAACCATTTAAGAGCACAATGTCCACAAAACTGAGGGTACTCCCATTGCAAGTTGACAAAGATAAGCACCTTCTCCAAAAATCAAAACGGGATAAGGTGTAAGTGTTGGCAAACAACGTAGCAGCTCATTCAAACATGCTGGTGAACACTCACCCTGAACAGGTTTTTTGCACCCAAAAGCCCTCGATTACCACGTCCCTCGAGGATGTTACGCAAGTGCTCTCGAAACACAGAAAAATGCCTTGCAGGGTCCTTTTCAAAAACGAGCTCGAGCAGCCTTCGGGAAGCTTCAAGCTCAGAGGGATTGGCAATTTGATTCAGAAGTCAATCTCCCGTGCGGTGAGCATGGGCTGTACAAAGATCCATGTGTTCGCGTCCAGCGGAGGGAATGCAGGGTTGGCTGCGGCTTACGCTTCTAGAATTTATAACGTCCGCTGCAGTGTGGTGGTCCCAACGTCGACACTGCCTCACATTGTGCAGAAACTCCGGGAGTTTGGCGCCAACGTTGTTCTTCAGGGCAAAACCATCAGCGAGGCAGACTACCACGCTCGCAAGTTGATGTCGCAGAGCGCTTCCGACATCCACACCGTTTACTGCCACCCTTTTGACGACCCCTTGATCTGGCAGGGACATTCCGAGATCGTCGATGAGGTTTTTGGCCAATTGCTGGAGGAGGAATTCTCGAAGGTGAGAGGCTTTGTCTGCTCAGTTGGTGGGGGAGGGCTCTACAACGGTATTGCGTCCGGCTTGAAAGCAAACGAGTCGTCCGCCCACTGCATATTGGTAGAGACAAAGCAAGCCCCAACGCTCAGCAAAGCAGTGGCTGCGGGCTCTGTGGTGACTCTCGATTCTGTGAATTCTTTGGCCACATCCCTCGCATGCTCGTATGTCTCTACACCGACGTTGGAGCTTTTTCAAGACAGCTCGACTAGAAGCCATCTCACACGGATCGACGACTTGGACGCCGTGCGGGCCACGCTTTCCTACTACAACGACTTTGGCAAGATAGCAGAGCCCGCGTGCGGGGCCGCGTTGTCGGTAGTCTACACCCAGTTACCATACTTGGAGAAATGTATTCCAGATCTAAAACCGGACGACATCGTGGTGGTGGTTGTTTGCGGGGGCTCGTGTGCCACGGAGGACACGTTGCAACAGTATAGATCCTTGCTCAGGGCCAGCCTTCTCTAGTGTGTTTATAGAATCCAGTCTTCTCTGGTCGGTAAATCGAATCCCGCCTTCTCTGGTCGGTTTATCGAGTCCTGCCTTCTCTAGTCGGTATTCCGAACCCTGCCTTCTCTGGTCAATTCATAGATTCCATTGTCCGTTCAAAACACAACATCTGATCGCAACACCCATTTGACTCCTTCTCTTACAAGCTCGCCTTCGTGCCTTAAGCAGTCGTCGCCATGCTTGTGTAGTAGTGCCATGCCTTTGCCCGGGTGAATATTGAGCGGCGGCACGTTGCGGAGCTCTGGGTGGAATATCGTACCGCCACCTTCAAACTCGTCGTCGCCAGTCAAATACATCAAAAGAGTCCATTTCGTCTTGCCCATCTTCTCGGGTGTGTGCGCTAGCGGACAAGTAACAGACTCGTCGTAATGCTGCCCAAAATGGTGACCTTTGCAGTACCGGTAGATTCTGAGCTGCGGGTTGAGGTTCTGGGCGTTTGCGAATGTGTCCCGTATTCCCTCCAACTCCGGGTCTTCGTACTGCGGGGTCTGCATCAAAATTGCTCGTAGGTACTTCCACAAAGCGTGAGCCGCTGTGTTTGACTGGACAGACGCTCGGTCATTGTACCGAGCAGCATAATACTTGCTTTTAATCAACGGCGTAGTCTCCATATTGAGACCTGCTGTGAAACTGGCAATCAACTCATTGCAAAAGTCCTCGGGAAAGAAATGGTCGATGGTGATGATCTGCCCCTGCACCACGGCTTCGGGCTGCGGCTTGAAGAACGAAGACGCAAGGGACGAATGCAAGCCGTAGAATCTCTGGGGAAAGTCGTATTCATCCGTCTTTTCTGCCCTGGTTTGTCGTTTTTTTGGCGCCATTAACCACGTTTCCGTACACTGAAGTCACACAGAGCCAAAACGTCCCTGTCGCTGTTAAGTCATGTGACGTCCAGTGCAATTGACGACAGGAACAGAAATAGAGTACCCATTTCAATCTGTCTACCTAGCTTTACCTAGAGCTGTTCCCTTAAAACATATGCATTCAAATGAGACTATATAACGTTATGCCTGAAGTACGTAGTTGAAGCCGAGCGCCTTCAACTCCTCGAACTTCTGCTTCTTGGACTCCTCAAACTGCTTCTGCAACTGCTTCCATGTAGCCAATGGCTTGCGGCTGTTGTGTTTCGTGTACTCTGCTCCACGCCAGTCGTGCTCTCTGAATGTCGTGCTCATCTTGCTGGAGAAAATGTTATCCTTGTGGTTCTCCAATACCAGCACTTTCAACAAATGGCCCATCAAGAGGTAATTGTTCATGGTCTCAGCGGCGGTGGCTGCGGCAGTGTTGTCCTCGAATTCGACGAAAGCGTAGTTTTTAGATGCTCCGGTCTTCTTATTTCTGGATACTCTCACTCTGCTGACATCACCGAATTGAGAGAAGTACTTTCTCAACTCCTTCTCCTGGAACAGCTTGGGAAGTCTGCCCACGTAGATTACCGTGCTGTTTTTGCTAGCTGGCTTCAGCAGATCCTTCGCCGTGTTGTGCTTGAGGTTCACCGTGTGGGAGCTGGGTTTTTTGCTCTGATCTTCATCGAGGCCATCCATCTCGATCTCCTCATCGGACGAGAAATCGTCTGAGGAGCTTGTCAAGTCGCCCGAAGCGTCACCTGAAACGTCACCAGCAGAAGCAGGAGCTGTCTCCTCTGGCTTCTGGACAGGTTTGGCCTTTGTGCCACTCTTTGAAATGCCGGATTTCTTTGCCATGGTTAATTACTTGCCAGAGTACACTCAGCTCATCGTGAAAAAGAGTGAGCGCAGCTGTGCAGGACGGGGAAACGTATCAAAGCCGCATTGGAGCCGCAGGATGGATTCACCAACGCGCCTGTCAGCACCAAAAGCTCCATCACAAAACAGCATGTTAATTTGCCAGTAGCACCTTGGCCAAAAGCCCGAACGTCACAGCCACCGGAAGCCCAACCACGTTGAAGTAGTCGCCGTCGATACCGCGGAAAAGCATGCATCCTTGTTCCTGGTACTTGAAGCCGCCAGCCACATGCACTCCCTCGCCAGTACTAGTGTAGTATTGCAACTGGTGGTCAGTAAGAGCAGTGTCGAAATGGAGAGACGTTGTGGCGAGACCGGACTCGTGCTGGACGATCCTGCCCAGAATGACCTTGCACACGTGCACAGATGTGACGACTCGAATGTCGTCTGCGTGGCTGCGGTAGCGCTGGAGCATGTCCCACTGGTTCTCGCGCGAGCCGGGCTTTTCGAAGATCTGCCCTGCGCAAGACACTACAGTGTCGGCCACAATCAACACGTACGCGTCGTTTTCGGACAATTGGCTTACGATTGACTGGATTTTGTGCTGCGCAGTCTCAGTAACATACTCTTCGTCGGCCACGCCGTCCTTGCTGAGGTTTTCCTCGAACGTAGACGTGACTACCGAGAAGTCACATACACCAATGTTGTTGCGCAAAATCTCCTTTCTGCGCGGCGACGACGACCCAAGCACTATCGTATAGCGTTTGAGCTCTGCCTGTAGTTGCTCTGTCCACATCCTGTGTGCTTGGCTGTGTATTTTTGTCTCTTCTTCTTCTTTGTCGAAGCGCTCAGCGGAGCCTATGGTTCCTGCCGACGAAGTGTGCGCAGTGCAGCTGCTTGCTTCCTGTGAGGTGCTCGGTGCTTCTATAACTAGTTCCCTGCCTTCCAACATTACAATTTCCAGGTCTAGGACAAATACAATTCCAAGCCTTGGAAATTATAATTCCAAGTCTAGCAAAATACCGCCCTCGCAGCTATTGTGCACTTCTGCTGGTCTATTCTATAAAATTCTCTTCTAAGTTCTCATTTCCGCATACTGCTACGTTCTCCTTTCTTTCGCAGCGGCAATCGCCTTCTTCAAAAACGTCGTCTTGGTATCCACATCGTCTGTGCTTGCACTCTCGTCAACGTCTTCTGCTTTGACCTCAGCTTCACTTGGCCGCATTTTCACTGCGGCTTCCGTCGCCAAATGCTCTCTGACGGTACCCACCAACTCTCCGTAGTCATTGAAAATCAACTCTGTGCCTAGTAGACGGTCCCACTTTGTCTTGTAAATCTGGCCGTCGATAGCACTTAGATTGCTGAAGAGAATACTCTCAGGGTCTGCGGCAGCGTTCGCGTTGTCAGAAATTTTGAATAGTGGGCTCTCATGGTCGAGATCCGTGAGTTGTAGCTTGGCATTAGGGTTAATCAACAATTGCTCGGTGAGCGTGGTCTCTTCGCCTTCCCTGCCTTCGCGAGACAGGTCCTCGTAAAATGACGGAGCCACAATGGGGATATCGATAGCAACGTAGATGTCCTTGGACGTTAGTATGAAAAATGGTGCGAGAAATCAAAAAAAGAACATTGGTATCTGTGAGACTTTATGGATAGCCACGTACCTCGATAAAGAAATTGTTTTGAAGAGGGCGGGGACCATATTCTCGCAATAAAGATCCTCTATATGTCTTCGCCACGTACCTCGTATGCTTCGTTCTCCTCCTCCACGGTCACCTTTGATGGCGGGTCTGACACTTCAGCCCGCTTTGCAGCCTCTCTTCGCGCTTTAATGTCTTCGTCCGAACCAGCCTCGAACTTAACGTCGAAGTTCCAGTTCATCTCCTCACCGTCCCTCAAGAAATCGGTTCTGCCGTTTTCTTTGAGGATCCACTCGTCCGCAGTTTTCACGTACTTGTCTATGGAACATGCGCCCGATTGAATTTTTGTTCTCTTACCGTCAAAGTTGATGTAGTCGTTCACAGAAGTATATTTCATCAACGACATTCCAAGAGCAATCTTCGTAGCCGCGTGAGTGACAATCAAAAGCGTGGTCACCTCAGGGTACTGTTTCTCGAACTTGGAGAAGAACACTGGCCAGAACTCCTTGCATCTCTCGAAAATTGCGTCCTCCGTCTCGCCGCCCGCGGACGGAATTATGCCTGTGTCATCCCATATGGCTGCATTGCCCATGACTTGCGGGAAGAACTCTCCGAGCTTTTCGTATCCTGCTGGGGTGGGCACAACGCCTCTGTTTGTTTTAAACCACTCGCCTACACCCCTGTCGATGCTCACTTTGAGGCCGAGCTTGCCGGCGATTGGCAGAGACGTCTCGACACATCTATAAAACGGAGAGCTGAGGATAAATTGCGGCTTTTCCGCTTCGGGAAGGTTGGCGATATGCGCAGCCAATTCCACTGCTTGTTCTACGCCGTGCGGCGCTAAAACAGGGTCGCTATCGATACCCGTGGGGTTTGGTGGGTGTGGCGGTGGTAGCCAATTCGACCTGTACCCGTGGCGGGCAATGTAAATTGTTTCAAGCGTCATTGTTTTCCTGGGGGACGCGTAACTTACTTACTTGGTTTGGGTTTTGAGAGTTCCAAAACACCCGAGGTAGGGCCAGTTTGCAGGAAAGCGGACAAACGTCTCGCGCGGCGCCAGAGCGACACCGAAATAGAGAAGGCCGGAGTGAGAGAAAGCCGAAGAAGGAGAAAAAGCGCGAAGGGCAACAGGGTGCAACTCATTCTCGCCTTCTAGGATAAATTACAGTAAACGGTTCATCAGGCTTCCCTTACTATGTTTCTATGGTTGATGCTGCAGACAAGACACGCTCTCTAGAGCAAGAGCTCCAATGGGTTCTCGACAATCTTCTTCAACTCGCGGGTCCAGTCGCCGGCCTTCGCACCGTCGATGGTCCTGTGGTCGAAAGTACCGGTGACAGTCATGAAATCCTCAAAGACAAAGCCCTGCTCGTTGACCGAGGAAGGAACGGCCTTCTTCTCCACGGTACCAATGGCAACAATGGCAGACTGCGGAGGGTTGATGATCGATGTGAATGCGTTGACCGCGTTGTTCATACCCAAGTTGGAGATGCAGATGGTACCGCCCTGGTACTCTTCTGGGGACAACTTGTTGTCCTTGGCCTTCTTGCCCAACGCCTTCATCTCGCGGGAGATGGCTGCCAAGCCCTTGGAGTCAGCATTCTTGATGATGGGGGTGATCAAGCCTGTTGGGGTGGCCACAGCGACAGACACGTCTGCGACGTTGTACTGTCTAATGACACCCTGTTCAGCCATCCAAGCGGAGTTTGCCTCAGGGACTCTCAACGAAGCCAACGCAATGGCCTTGATCAACAAGTCGTTGACGGACAACTTGTATCTGTCCTCCGCAGTGGCGTTGAGCGACTGGCGCAACTTCAACAACTTCGAGACGTTGAGGTGAGATTGCACAATGTACGTTGGCGACTGCTGGGTCGACTGCAACAATCTGGACGCGATGGTTTTTCTCATACCGGTGAGGGGAATGTCCTCGTAGGTCGCGGCTGGAGCAGCGGCAGCAGTGGCTGGCGCGACCTCTGGAGCCTTGTAGTTCTCGACGTCCTTGGCAACAATTCTGCCGTTGGGTCCGGTACCCTTGATGTTCTTCAAGGCGATACCCTTGTCCAAAGCGATGGTCTTGGCCAAAGGAGACGCGAAGATTCTGCCAGCAGGGGCCTTGGAGGCAGTCTTTGCTCCGCCCGAGGACTTCTCTGCGGCAGCCTTCGTTGGCTCGTCCTTCTCTGCGGCGTCCTTCTTCTCTGCCTCCTCTTGCTTGGGCGCCTCACTTTGGCCCTCGCCCTCGCCGGCGTCGGCGGCAGTGAAACCTTCAAAAGCAGCCACGTCATCCTTGGCCTCGACGTAGACAGCGATGGGCTTTCCGACAGGGATGTCCTGGGTGCCTGCGTCGATCAAGATCTTGGCCAAGTATCCGTCCTCCTGGAACTCAAAGTCCATGGAAGCCTTGTCGGTCTCGATCTCGGCAATAGCCTCGCCGGGCGCCAACTCGTCGCCGACAGACTTGGTCCACGAGGCAATGCCTCCCTGGGTCATTGTGGGCGACAAAGCCGGCATTCTGATCACGGTGTGGGACGGAAAGTCGCTTGCCGCGTACAACCTGACCGTCTGCAAGGACACAGACGAGGCGATGTATTGTCTCGAGGGGAATGCAGCCATGGCACGCATGGACACAGCGGCTCTGCGGGCGAACAAGGCAGACATGGTGTGGCTGGGGGTTTTTACAAGAACAGAAAGCGTATGAAGAGGTATGTTTCGGTTTCGTTGAGCCTGAGGTGGTGTGCGAGATACAGGACCTTACCATCGCATGGTTGTCTTCCGGCGTCGGAAATCAAAGTCCGGCCGCGAGAGGGCTTCTGCCAGGGCTACGCCAGCGGGCATAACGTATGGAATGATATCCAGAAGGGCGTGCTTACAAAAGCGGTGTGGCGCCTGCGCTACTCGGTGCATCTCTAATTTCGATACGTTGTGCCGTTTTTGTGTATCACTGTAATTTCGTACTTTGAGGGAACATCCGTGTTCTCGGAGTAAAGTGCGAGTTTAGTCGGTAGCGTTGTGCCCGGAGCTCTGGAGCCAGCCCGGAGCTTGCGCGCGCGTGTGCCTAGATTACAGATTTTGCGGCCGCACTGCAAGATACGAGCGAGACCAGCTGTTCGTCTGAGGCGCAAAAACGGCTGTGACCTATAAAAAAAGCAATTACATCAAGAACTTTGCTACTCATACTTCCGGTGCTTCTTCTGGTATACAATCTTGTGTCCGTATTTCTCTAAATTGCTTCGCCTGCTTAAAGCTCAACGTTGCGGCCATAAAACAGGCTGTCGATGAGACCCTTGGTCTGCGACCCGAACATGGTGCCGATGTCCTTGTATCCTTTGTCCTTCACGCAATCGGCCTCGTAGATCACGTTGGCAGCGCCGCTCTTTATTAGACTGTCCTTTGCCGTCTGCCACAGAAAACGGATAAGTCCGTGGTTCCACCCGAACACCTTGTCCACGTGCTCGTTGAGCCACCGACTGGTGTTTGGGTCGGACGGGTACCCAGAACCCAAGTTTTGGCCCTTGAGGGCATCGAGATTCTCATTATACCACTGTAGATTCATGTCACGGGTCACCTTAGCGACGACAGACGCCGTGCTCACGATAGGGTATATACTGTCTGCCTTTTTGGTCACTGTGATATCTATGCCTGGAAACTCCCGCAGCAATTTGGCCTGGTAAGTGACTGGCGGCCCCACAGTATCGACGAATATTTTGGTGACTACGACTCCAGCCTGGAGCACCTCTCTAATGAGGCGAATTGTAGTGTCGTGTGCTTGCTCGTTGAGGTTGTAGGAGCCACGGCCCAAAGCACTTCGAAGCATTCCATTCGAGATGTCCTTTGCTGTCATTGTGCACGTTGCCCACCCGACGTTTTGGTAAATCTCGTGATTTTCATCGTGCATCATCTTGAAGAGCTTCATCCTGACGAAATCCTTGAGGACTTTCGAATCCGCAAAGCCATACCGTGATTTCAACGTGTCGTGGTACGACTCTAAACAGTACGCGATACCGTAAACCATGGGCCCGATCACCGGGCCACGTCCAGCCTCATCCACACCTAACACAATAGATTCGGCCTTCGCTTCTTGGACTAGTTTCGGAATTGCAGAGTGGTACGTGCTGCTGTCGTAAAGAAACTTGTCCTTAATTGAAGTGACAGTTACTGGGTACCAGGTTTCACTGCCGTCCTCTACTTTGCTCTGAGAGTCAGCAAGGTTCGTTTCTTCCAGAATTTCCTCCTTGTCGGCTTCAACGACAGGCAACCTTTGAGGTACCTTAGCGGTCAGTATCTCGGTCAGTATCTCTTGGCTGTCTTCCAGTGCTCGCTCGGAAAGATCGTGCAGCGATGCGTCGCCTTCAAGGTCGTAAGAAGGTTCATTGAAGGAATCCAAGCCTAACTTTGGGGATCTCGTTTCCAGTTCGGGACTGTTCGCATCTAGCTTTCGCCTCTTGACGTCTGGCTCTGCCATTATCTGTAAACACTTTACTATCTCTTTCTCTAGGCAATCGCGATTGTTTTCGCGTTGTGCGTACTACTACTGAACGCGTTTCTTGCACACTGCCGGCTAGTTCTCAGCTGGTAACAGAACTTCGACATTTCCCACGGTGAATCAGAAGCTTGCCATAATGTCAAGAAAACTGCCACAATGTAGTGTACCACCTATAAATATGGAGAAACTCCGCATTCGAAGACAACTTCTCTGCAAATGTAACTCTAAGGACTCCAGAAGCAGGCTATTCGCAGCCGCCACCAATCGTAAGTCCTAGTTCTAGCTTGCCAAAAAGTTCTTGGTGGTCTCGTAAGTCAAGAAGGTGATGCACGTAGAGGGAAGCACGCGGAGTATGTTTGCACTCAAGCCTCTATAAAGTCCTCTGATACCCCTCTCATTGATCCATATCTCTTTTGTGACAGAGAGTATGGTCCGGCGTTCGTGCTTGAAGTTATAGTTCTGGATCCGAGAACGAACTACTTGCGTGGGATACAAAATTGACATGCTGACAGTTTTGGAGAGTACGGAGGCGAGGATGTAGTGCGACGCAGAGAGTGTGTCTGAGTGCAGAGATTTGAACAAGTAATCCTTGGTATGGTCATAGAATGTGAACTGTAGACTGGCCTGAAATACGTGGAAAAGACTAGGCAACGTGCCTTTCCAAAATGTCAATACGCCTTCTTTTTGCACGATTTGTTTCACGCCGTCTGCGACCGATTTGTACGAGTTTGCCTCCAGTCGAGATGTGCTCAAAATTCTAGTCTTCAAGAGCCAAATGGGGTTCGTGACAACCGCTGCTGTCGATCCGGCCAATGCAGAAGCCCCGAAATATGACGGCTGGCCTTCGCTGTCAGTTAAAATGTGCTTGAACTCAGCGTACAAGGTGAAATAGAGACTCCACGCAAAGACGTTTCCGAACAAGTTAGGTCCCACGCCCCTATAATACTGTTGGGCCAAGTAGTACGGAAAAGGCTTGTTCCCCTTTTGTACCTGGTATGCTGCAGTAGCGTCCTTGCTTATTTGGTGCATAACTATTCGTAGCAGCTCAAACGGCTTGGTAGACGGCTTTGTATTGAGTTGGAGCCGAACTTTTAGTAGATCGAGCGGCTGGGTGACCAAAGTGTTCGCAAATCCAGCCAAGAGACCCGACACCACTTCGATCTGCCTTGGCGAGGTTGCCAGCGACATTATGGTTCTGGTGTTATTTGGTGGAGATGACCTTGGTAGAGAGAGATCTGGCTGCACAGAGCGCGGTTATGAAGCGAGCGATGACGATACAGCAGTGGAGAAGCCATGCGACGGCAAAATCTGGGTACGGGGGGAAACAGGTCAAAATAATTATGTCGATTCTTCTGTTTGCGAGCGCATGGAAAAGAAATTAATATCTGTAAATGCCTCTCCTCCGAACGGTTTCACAGATCGTGTCTAATGCGTCGAGGGCGGTAGCCACGCGAGCCAAACTACAGGCCCAAACTACGCTTGAATAGTAATTAGACCATATGGCCGAAGAAGTGATCCAGACTTATAGTATTCGTAATCTATGTACAGTGGTTAGGCAGAAGGGAATGGGCTCAACAAGTTGAACAAGGATGGCTTGCTTGGCGTGGATCTCCAACCCAAGTACAAAATAAAAGGGATGAAGCCGTAGTGTGCAACTGTTCTGGAGTAGTCCAAAACTTTCAAGATTCTCTCCTTGGATTCGTCGGACAACGTGAGCTGGTAGGAAGTGGCCATTGTGGAGATACGTGTGGTTACTTGCCTGGGAACTGCTTCTTTTATTTTATTTTTTTTCTTTGCTTTGTCGGCACCTGTCTTTCGCTCGCGTGTGGTGTCTGGGTCTATGCATCTGATTTCCAACACGCAGTTTCTGGTGATCTGGGCATAGCAAGAAAGCCTACTAAACGCGGATAGTTATTGCGTTAAACGCTCAATTCCGCCTTTCGCATACGACTGTGTGTCTGCGCTATAGCTTTATTCGGTTAATTCTGCCTTTGGCCCTTCAGCGATAGCCGACAGTGCCATGAAGCTCTTTGTCAAAGAAAACCCGAGAACTTTGGCTCTATCGTCTTCGTCCCACAGCCTCACGTTCTGTCAGGTAAGCGGCACCGCCACTGACGAGTTGACGAGCCCAAAGGTTCAAGTCCACATCCTGCCCAACTCGGATATCACGCGGGAAAACGGGTTTAAGCCGCTTTTCAACCGCCCTATTTTCGGCTGTCTCGGTGTGATCAACGTCGCTAGCCTGATTTACCTCGCTGTCACCACCGGCGCACTGACAAATGTGGCCAGACCACTTCCATACGAGTCCGTAGACAAAATCTACAGTGTGGACTTCTTCTCCATATCCTCGGATGAGTGGGACTACGTGTCTCTCGACTCCAACGGCACATCTCTCCAGTCGGCAGCTGCGGATTCCGACGAGTATGATCTGACGACGCTGCGATTAGTACATCCGTGTGCTGAATACAAGAAATTGCTTTCCAATGGCTCGTTTTACTACTCGAATGACTTCGACTTGACGTCATTGTTGCAGGCGAGAGGAGTCAACAAGGAAAAGCTCCAGCAAGGCACTGACTTCGGGCAAGAGGAACACACTACTATTAACACTAAGCACTACCAGGAGCAGTACATGTGGAATAGCTTCTTGATGGGAGAGTTGATCAAGTTTCGGTCCAACTTGGACGACATTGCTGTCGATCTTCTTAACCGAAACCGCTTTTTCACTACTGTCATTCGTGGTTTCGCAAAGACTGTGCGTCTCAATGGCACCCGCGGCGACACCATCACTATAATATCAAAACAGTCTTGGAAAAGGGCCGGGACCAGATTTAACGCCAGAGGCATAGATGACAACGGTAACGTTGCAAATTTCGTGGAGACGGAGTTCATATACAACAACATGTCGCTGGGCCAAGTATTCGCCTTCACGCAAATTCGAGGATCGGTTCCTGCGTTTTGGGAACAAGACTCAAGTTTGATGAGCCCCAAGATCACGATCACCAGATCACGGGAGGCCACACAGCTCAGCTTCGACAAGCACTTCTCTGAGATATGCAAGAAATATGGTGTTTGCCACGTCATCAATTTACTTTCAAACACCAAAGTTCAGGAATCTGACATTCTGCGCCGCTACACGGAATTACTCCGCAATTCCCCGCATAAAGAAGAGGTTCAGTATAGCCACTTTGATTTTCACGCGGAGACAAAGCAACTGAGTGGCGGGTTTGCAGGTGCTACCAAGATTTTGCCCATGCTTCGTGATTCTTTGGAAAGATTTGGGTGGTTTGACTATGATATGAAAGAGGGAGAGGTTGTGATGAGGCAAAACGGTGTCTTTAGAGTCAACTGTCTTGACTGCTTAGACCGCACCAACCTCATTGAGCAAGTTATTTGCCAAACGATTGTCGAGCATCTCATTCTAAATGGGTCAAATACCGCCAACGTTAGAGATCGGATGAGAGCTGAAGAATTTATATCCAAGCACAATGCGTTGTGGGCCGACAATGGAGATGCCATTTCCCAGATTTACACCGGAACTAACGCCCTCAAGTCCTCGTTCAGCCGCTCTGGTAAGATGAATATTGCGGGCGCGCTCTCGGACGTCACCAAATCCGTGTCTCGAATGTACCAAAACACTTTCGTGGACTCGAAAAAACAGTCCACCATTGACACCTTATTGGGTAAAGATGGACGTCTCTCGATTCCCGTACAGATTTTTGATCCCATCAGTAACTACGTCAACGCGAAGCTCGAGCAAACCGCAGGAACTTTCACTACATATAGTGACATCACCATATTCACGGGTACATTTAATTTGAACGCGGCCATGCCTACGGCAACTCCGGAGCTTGTTGAGTGGTTCTTCCCCCCTGAAAATGCCACTCAAGGATTACCTGATATTTATGCAATTGGTTTGCAGGAGCTAATTGAGTTGAACGCTGGATCTATTCTCGCTTCGGACAATTCAAAGCCCGCCCAATGGGCAAAGATATTTCAACAAACTCTCAATTCTCAAAATGAAGAGTACTTTCTACTTAGAACAGAGAGCATCGCCTCAATGTCGCTACTATTCTATGTCAAAAAGTCAAAACTAAAAGAAGTTACTGAAGTGTCGGGCTCCTCGAAAAAAACAGGTTTGGGCGGGATGTCGGCAAACAAAGGTGCCTGCGCCGTCCGGTTTTCGTATGGTGCAACTACGTTTGCCCTCTTGACTTCACATTTCGCAGCTGGCGTAAACGCCACAGTTGAGAGGCACAATGATTTCATCTCAGTTATGCAAGGACTTTCCTTTGCAAGAAACTACAGCATTAGTGATCATGATAACATTATATGGTTTGGTGATTTGAACTATAGGTTGAACGTTCCGAATGACGAGTGCAGGAAGCTCGTACGAAGCGGTGCTTTTGATGAATTGCAGGAGGTCGACCAATTGACTCTTGAGAAACAAAACAAAGGTGGTGCATTTTTCCGTTTTCAAGAGCCTCGCATATTGTTCCATCCCACGTACAAGTATGACAAGGGAACCTCGAATTACGACACGTCCGAAAAGCAACGTGTTCCCTCTTGGACGGATAGAATTTTGTATCGGAGCCATAAGGGCAACGAGTTATACCCATTAAACTACAACTGTGTGATGGACATTTTCATCAGTGATCATAAGCCTGTCTATTCAACGTTTCAAGCTAAGGTTAAATTTATCGACGAAGAGAAGAAGAATCAGTTGGCGCTCAAGTATTATAGTGCCTACAAAGCTGAAAAGGGAGGCTTTCCAGAAGACAGTCTCATGCGTCCTCCTATCAATGATTCTTCGTCCCCAAGCTCGTCAGTTAGCTCCACTTTCACCACTGAAGCATTATCAGAATTAAACTTGTTGGACATGGAGAATGCCCCTCCTCCATTGCCCGCGAGAACGCAATCTGTTATAAATAACACGTTGCCCCGTAGGGTACCCCCACCACCTACGAGCCGTAAGGCAGTGCCAGTGGATAGTTTTGCCGAGCTCAAGGCTGCAAGCAGAAGCAGTTTCGCGCAAAATAGGGTATCCAATCACCCAAACAGCTCGCAGGAGAGTCTTGGTCGTGCAACGTTAGCTCACGAAAGAGCACTTTCATCTCCTCCGAATCCTGGCAGCCCGCGGTCAACGCCAAGCCAGTTCTCGAATCTTGCATTTAATTCTGCCCCACTTACTCCAAGCAACTCTGGTCCACAAAAAGGAACTCCAAACATACTTGCAAATGCAATTCTGCTATCTGTGTCACCCCCTGTGGTAAAACCACTAAAACCTGCAAAGCCTGAGACCTTATCGTCGGCCAAATTGGAAGAAACAAAAGGGAAGAAGGACGGCAGTTTGGGCGTAGCAAGCAGCACTAGCACGGTACCGACTACCAAGCCCTCTGCTCCACCACCTCCCCCGGCTAGAGGGCTGACCAAAATGATGTCTGAGTGGAAGCCGTTGCTCCCACAATAGTCATGTCGGCCGAGCTCAATTGGCATACATCATACCTACGTCTGGTAAGGTCTAGTGATGCAATGCCGCTATTCCTACCGAGGGCCAGTGCTGTAAGTAATACAAATACATTAGAGTTATCCAGTAATAATGTAACCTTGCTCAGGCAACTACTGCGTTTTGCCGCACTAGATTTTTACTACGGTGTGGTCCAGATCTCCAGCACACTGCGCAGTTTCCGAACGCGACTCCACCGTAAAAACACACCGCAATAGTTAATAGTCGTCCTAGGAGAGAATGTCCAGAAGAATCAAAAACATATCGATTTCCTTGCCAATATTATATGGAAATAGCGCTAAAAAGCTAGCCCCGGAGAAGCGAACCGAAAAGACGCCTGTCGATCATACGCACGAGTGGACTGTGTTCTTAAAACCAGCGCTCAACGACATAGACTTGACACCTTTGATCAAGAAAGTGACGTTCAAACTCCATGAAACGTACGAAAATTCCGTCAGATCTGTCGAGACGCCCCCATACCAGGTCACGGAGACGGGTTGGGGAGAATTCGAGATCGTCATCAAAATCCATTTTCATTCGGGTGCCGAGTTGGGTATAAACGAGAAGAATTTCCAGATATTCCATGCTTTGAAACTCCACCCATATAACCCGCAGGCACCAGAGCGAGAGAACGGTGAGGTTTACTCTGTCTTGTTCGATGAGCTAGTGTTTCAGGAACCTACCGAAGCCACATTTGCTATCTTAACCAAAAAGCCTGTGAATTTACTACCATACAAACTCAGCGACCCAGAGAAGAAAGACCAAGAGTATCTTCGAACAACAGAGATTGATGAGCTTGCCCGACTCGATGTATATACGGCGAAGATTCGAGACGAGATTGAAAAGCAGAGGAATGAGTATAAAGAGCTTGAGCAGAAAAGACTCGCTCTTCTACAGTAGAACCTATGACTAATCAACAGACACAAGCGGTGTCTAGAAAGGCTCTATTGCTTGTTCAATGAATAGACACACCATTCTGTGCAACCTTCGACAGTCTACACTTCGGCATAGGTGGCATAACACCTGCAGCTAGGGCAGCTAAACACAAGTGCTCTTTGGCTCAGATTGTTGTCCCATGCCTCTCATGAAATAAGTCCATTACAGCTTTTCTATACGAACATACAGCCTTGGAGTCTCTTCGTCATGTGATGACGTTTAATCGTCTTAATCGTTTACTTGTCTTAATTAGACTATTTTTTGCGTGTTCCAATAGTTGCTTTGCAAGCATGGGCAGCGTCCTTTAATTTCGTGGTGAGTCGTCCAGCGTCAAAACAAATCCATGTACTCATCCACAAACCCTTGTAGTTGTCTGATATCGAGCCCAAATCTTTGGTAACCTCCGTAGAAATAGTCAAACTTCAACGGAAGCTGGCATCTCACCATCCAGTTTGCATCAAGAACAACCATGTAGTTAAGTGGATACTGGCCACCACCAAGAGGGTCTAGCACACCGAAGTATTTAGATAGGCTCTTGCAGCTCTGCGAGTCCAGATAGTAATTTGAGTCACCCTCTGTTTGTGGTTCGAGGTTCAGTGAGATAAACAAGATAGTATGCGTGGATGCGTGGAACATGTCTATGATCGGGCCAATTTGCTCCTTTCCTTGTGCATCTAAGAAAAATAACACTATAACCCGCATCGAATTTTCGATATCCATGGAGCTTTCACATTGCTTACCCTCGTACAAAATAGTTCTGATTATGGACAAAGCATGTTCGTCTGCAAGTGTTGCATTTTCAGCGAGAAGCGATGGAAGAAGCTTCTTGTCCGCATCCGTGTGCTTTTTCTTCAAAGGCTCGTAGCTCTGCACAACCAGTTCTCCAAAAATGTTCTTCCGCTTCATGTCTTCATGTTCTTCATTCTATTGTGCCCTCCCTCCTCCATCGCCCAGGCCAGTTTTAAGGTTCTACGAAAAGTGGAGTAAACTGTTTTCTCCAGCGCATCTCGCACCAGGGCTCAAATCCGGCACGTCAGTCGAGACTTCTCCATTCCGCCTCGCGTCACGCGGCTTACCCCAATGGGCCATGTCTGATTATAATGGACATAATGTGATTAGTAAACGAATATCTATTGGGCCCATAGCCACAATTGTCTGGCTCGGCAGCGCACGTAGTGCTTTTCATCAGTTTTTGCATTTATGGCTTGTTCATGAAGTATGCACCTTCAACGGCCTGCGCGGCGTAGTCAGAATTGAGAGTCGAGAATTTCTTAGGTGCTAAATGATTATCAGAGAGTTAGTTTTATATCCTCATTTTCTGAACACGATGACTTTCTGGATGCGGTCCATAAACATCTGCAAGCTTGTGTCGTCAGTCATTACATCCGTAGCCGAAGTCTGGAAGTAAAGATGGTTAGGATTAGAGACGTAGTTTGTTGATGGATTCAACTTGGCCATGAGAAAACGAGCTTGAGAGCCACCCTCGTCACAATCGATAAATCTCGGTAATGGGAACCGGTCTAAAAGTAGCTCTGTCGCTTCTTTCCTCGGAGCCTCCAAAAACTCGTTGAAATGTTCATATCCCTCCATTTTATGATAGTTCTCCTTTCTCCACTGTGCAACGGTGGAGCCATGATATATCAAAATTTGGAAAAAAGTATCCAAAAGTAAAATTTTAGTCGGTCCTAGCGACATAGTATCCAAAAGTACTGGATCTGGGTCAACGATTGGATCTCCATTCTCATCTGGCGCACCGTAGCTGTCTATATCGTATGCGAGTAAGGACGGTTGAATCATGATCAACGAATTCGTGACGTCCTCCCTCATAAGACTCTGGCGAACAAAGCTTGTTTCATCCGGTGAGTTGTTGAACACCCTGATGAATTGCGACCGCCGTAAATGGTACATGAATTGAGGCAATATCGCGTAACTGTTTGAGATTCTGAATGAGCTCACGTCGTTTTTGCGATACTGCGCAAACCGTTGACAATATTCAACAAGTATGTTGTCCAAATACTTCGGTAGGTCCGATTGGTCAAGCACTGTCTTGGAGCCCGATTTCGGGGGCTGGACTTTTGAGATGGCACTTCGGGCAATAGCAACAAGAGCAGCTTCTTGATCGAATCCCGCTTCCAAAGCTTGCGCATCGGAGTCCGCGATAACTGCGAGCGGGATCGTAGTGACACGTACTCGTAACTCTCCTCCAGGATGCTGGTAGTGGAATGCAAATTGGATAAACGCATGACCAATTTGCGACGAGTCGAGCTTGTCGAAGTATATAGCGTATGTCGACTGAGTGTTCACCGAGCATAATTTCCATACATTCGTGTTGCCCTCGCCGATTGCATTTGGAGAGATGGAAGCCTCCACAAAGTTATCTTTTTTCGCAGGTAGAGAAGTAGCGTTCCCCACCAAGCCTTGAATCTGTAGATCTTTCGTTGCGCGGCACTCTAAGCTGGAATTGAAACCCATTTCCAAAAAGCTATCCGGATCATCGTTTTCCTTCTTGAAAAATTTGACGAGACTTTGCCTGAACATGGATGTGCCGAAAGAATCGCACATCACAACGACACCTCCCGTCTCGACACACAAAGTGTCCATTTCGTAGAGCCCAATTTGGTCATACGAGCCAACGAAAAGGTTACAGCTAAGACCAACCGAGCACATTAACCTGGCCAATTTGTCATAAAAAGTCTTGGCTTGTTTGAAAAGCAGCGAATCGACCTTAGCTACACCGCTTGACAAATTAGGAATCGCAGTTTTCGCCTTCTCTATGTCGTGGTGTGATCTCATGGGCTCTTTTAACCGCGTGCCGACAATCCTTCCAGGTCCAAAGGTTGCAGCACCTCCAATGAAACACAAAATGTGACCGCCCGCCGAATGACCTTTACCCAAGATTGACTGAAGCGTCAATGCTGCGACGTTCAAAGCGCACCCAGTAGCCCTGGAAGCACGTTCCTTCTTTGCGCAGTACGGGAAAGTATTGTTAATTAGTTCTTCAACAATGCTAGTAATGTTGTAGTCAGCAAAGTCGATTTTCTGAAGAAACTTCTGCCCCACATTGCTAAGCTTTCCATTGGTATGGTCTGCAGACGAATTGAGGCCCAAGATCTTCAGCACATCCTCTGCAGAGTAATCCTTGGATCCATTGAATGTGTAGCAACTAGCTGGATCAGACAAATCGTGAAGCTGCACGTGTTTTCCGAAACTGACAAGGCCCACTAGCGATTCCGAGGGTAGGAGTGAGAAGGACATCGTCAAAGACTCGCACAAGGCGTTATAAGCGTCGGCAATGTCTTCTCCTCCAAAACATGTGTCCACAACATAAAAGAAAATGGGTGGGTGAGCAGCATTGCGTCCAGTATTGTATTCCACGGTGGTGTACTCTTGCTTCAAAGCTTCGGGATATACCCCGTTTTGATTGATGAGGCGGTTGCCAAATGAGCAGAACTGGCAGTACCAGATATCACCAGTGTGTTGATTAACAGTTACGTAGGGATTCAAAAACGCCTTGCACTGCCGACATCTCAGCATTTGATTAAAGTCTAAGCATGCAACCTCGCTTTTATTGTTTAATGGTGTGAAGAGGCAGGCCAATGGAGCGACATTCCGTCGATGCTGAAGACTGGACTTCGGCACATTGTTCCATGATAGCC
This sequence comes from Metschnikowia sp. yHMJ9, assembly GCA_030444895.1. Lineage (NCBI taxonomy): Eukaryota > Fungi > Ascomycota > Pichiomycetes > Serinales > Metschnikowiaceae > Metschnikowia > Metschnikowia sp. yHMJ9. The sequence goes on along the minus strand of JAJMQU010000004.1, from coordinate 551,365 downwards.
GGAACCCGTTTCGGTCCTCTATGTCCTCGAAACTCATGGGCCGTTTTTCTTTTCCTGGCTAGGCTTCTCTGGGAAATTGTCCGACTCACGGGCATGCACTTCTCAGATCGCACCGCGCTCTGACGGCCCTATCCTGCTAAACGCGCGCGTGCGACATCTTAGGTTGTTTGTGCCTCGATCAACTTGTCACGCTACCGTATATTGTTGCACCGAGGCAGGAATGAATCGGCTAAGCGCAAGTGTATGAAATCCCGTCTCTCTACTCTAGCGACATGAAAGCCTAGTAAAAACATGCGTAATACTTACCCGTTCTCATTGGTATCTCTATGCACAAGAACGCCCGTGTTCGTTTCATTCTCCTTTCGAACGAAACTCCCGCAGCTTCCTCGGTTTCACTGTCTCACTACGTCTCGCACGTTTCCAAACGTAAGAACATCTTCAATTCTCTGTGTTCCGCTGAAGAGCATGCTGAGCCTGTCTATGCCACAGCCCCATCCGCCAGTTGGAGGCAAGCCGTATTCCAACAGCTGCACGTAATTCCAGTCTGGTATAAGTGATTCCACGTCGTTATATTCTGCCTTGTTTTGCTGCTGTGCCAAAAACTTGTTTTGCTGAGAAAACGGAGAATTCTCTTCTTCGTACGAGTTAACGTACTCTTTTCCGTTGATGAAGAGCTCAAATCGGAGGGAGATCTCGTATTCTCGATCGCCGTCGTACAACACTTTCGCAGATTTCGCGAGCGGAGACATGACGGACGGTTGGTTGTAAATGAATATTGGAACGTTTTCCATATCTTTGCTTATTGACTCAAGAAAGACCGCGGATAAATTGTCTAGCAAATTTGGAGGCAGCCTTTGCGTGGGCAAAGCCAAACCAATCTCTTTGTAATACCCTATCAACGAACTCGAGTCTAACTGCTTGGGAAACTCCTTGCCTGTCTTTTCCTCTATAGTTGGAATGAATTCAAATTTAGGATACTTCCGTCGTTTCAATGCCTGGAGACGAGGCAACTGCTCCTCCAATATGGGTAGCTTTTTGGCTTCCAAAGCTTGATATATGTGCATGAACAAGTCCTCGGTAATTTCCATCAATTGGGACAATGACGTGAATGAGCGGTAGAACTCACAAGTAAGAAATTCGGGATTATGTGTGGCGTCTACTCCCTCGTTTCGGAAATTCATCCCGATCTCAAAGACTTTGTCGAATCCCCCGATCACGAGCTTCTTAAGCCAAAGCTCGGGCGCCACTCGCAACTGAAGCTTCTCACCATGTAACGCCTTCAGCGTGGTGTAGAAGGGCTCTGCATTAGCACCCGTCCCGGCACCCGAAAGAATCGGAGTTTGTACTTCGATGAAATCGTCTTTCAAGAAAAAGTCACGAATGGCTTGTGTGACGTGAGATTTGATGAGAATTCGCTCCTTCAGTGTCTTGTCAACAAGATAATTCATCACCCTGTTACTGTTGATTAACTTGCGGTCTTTTATTTTATCAGGCAACGTCACAGAGTTGAGACAAGGGCTAGCAACTAATATCGGTGACGTCGCCCGCAACGAGAGCTCTCCAACGTTGGTTCTGTAGGCATCACCGGTACACCAAATATGGTCTCCTTTCCTAATAAAGTTGTGAATTTCAGAAAAGTGTTCCTTCGAAATGCCTAGTGGTTTGTTGGAGGAGTAGATTTGCACCTTCGCACCGTCTTGTATGATGTCAATGAAGAAAAGACCTCTCCCTGCTTTACGGACCGAGCTGACCTTTCCTTCAATCTGCACGTTTTCGCACTGTCCCTGTTGTCCGACTCTAGTTAAATCCATGTGTCCGTATTTGGCAATGAACTCTGGTACTCGTAGAAGTGGTGCATTGTTCCTAATTTGGCCGACGGTAGGGTAGTAACGCTCTGGGTTTTCCGAGATCAAGTCCTTACGAAAGGCATAATTGTAATTAACGGACTCACTTGTGGTCTTGAAACGGAGGAATCGCCTCTCTAAACGTAGGCGCAAGACCAGCTTTAGCTGGGACATTAGGCGCTGTGAGAGAGTGGCCTATAGCAGATGTAATGCATATTAGATATCCATTTCGCTCGTCGTGGTAGCAACTGCCCCAAGACACCAGACGCGCAAGGCATCAGGCGATGCCCAAGATACGCGGCAACAATGGAGCAAAGGCACTAAGACACGGGAGGCAAAGGCTAAATCGAATCGGGAACTTATTTACCTGGGTAAGCTAAATACGGGAATAGGCAGGGCAGAGAAAACATTTTTATCTAAGTCAATAGTCTTACATATTCTCAATGCTCGTTCTAGCAAGTGCAGCTTTTGCTTCTTCGCACAGGACTACATGTGTTCAAATTTAGGACACTTAGTTCTATGGCACAACCCAGAAATAGACGGTTGACATTGTCTGCACGTGCGAACTGCGCAGCTTTTCCTGCCGCTGAGGCTTATATTCCCGTCCTGAAGACTCGCCGATTTGCAAGGAGGCGATTAAGCTTGTTCAGCCGTGAGATATCTAATTTTGGTACCTATCCCCGTTAAGCCACATTTTTGCCGATCTGCTTCCTCTCCGTATCCCTGGTTGTGCACCGTCGCGATAAAGCCGGCGCGAGCTTGCATCCTGGGAACCGTTGTGCAACGGAAAAATATTGGAGTCTACTCGCGCAGGGTGCTACATATGGAACAAAAGCAAGCATACAGATGACTGAAGCTCTGGAAGTATGGTTTGTCGGTGTAGACGCGTTTTGGGGTCAGGTATCGCGTTGTCACATTAGTGTCGAAGCAAGCAGTCTTCAATGGTGGATTCACTGATTACAATTTATGACATTGTTGCCAGGAAATGCACTTCTTAGTCGACGCGCAAACGACAGGAAAAGGCTAAAATTCTCACTCGAGAAGGGAAGTGATCACTCTAATTGGCGTGAAAAAGAAAAAAAAAAGCATATGAGTAGATGTCGCGTACAAAATGCCGATAATTAAATTTTAAAATGAATTCTCTACTCAGAAACTACACTTTGCAATACGCTTGGCCATTTACACGATATAACATGCCTAGGCATGTCCCATGCGGCTGCTCGCCTTGACGGTATTCTCATGTAGCTACGCTGTGACGAATGCGCTCGTCCACTTATGCGCGAACCCTGCAAAACGACTCAACGGCTGAATACGCTTACGTCGCTAGTTATTTCCTCGAGGCACTTGCTCTTTGTGTGTTTGTATATCATCTCACACATAGAACAAAGTTACAGAGCTGTCCTATTCTCCTTGAACTTAGGCAGCAATCATATTGTTTGTTATTGTCAGTCGTTCGGAGAAGAGATCGCACCTGAAATTTTGTTGGGGGGAGAGCTTGCACTTCCAAAGCATTCTGTCGGGATATCATCCATCTCCATCTGAACCTGCCCAATTCCCAGTTTCAACGCAAGCGCCCAATCGAAAATTATGAGGAAAATATGGAGCAAGAGCTCCAAGAGACGCTCTATTGCGCCCACCTCAAAACCTAGAAATGAAGACGAGCTCTCGCGATCTCTCCACGCCATCGATCAGGAGCTGAACAACAATCTCAATCCTATTCTGTCTTTGGTCCAGGATGACTACGACACAACTACAGTGAAGCACGCCTGGGTAAATGCCGCGTTGAACGCGTCTTCGACCCAGGATTCGCCGGAATCTACTCTCCGACTATACCGCGTCGAGCTACGCGGTTCTCACTTGTATGTCTACCGGCCTCCCCTGCTGTTGGCCGTTCGGCTGTTTAGAGTTGACGCGCTGGGTTATCTTCCAAAGTCCTTGCCTATTGGGGACTTGGACAACGAAACGTTATCCATCTCAGAACAAGCTACTGCGGTGTCAACTTCTGCCGCAGACGCTTCTGTTGCCGAGATGAACAAAACGGCCACACGCTCCACCACAGACCTCCCTGTCTCCGCTAACCCCAGCCTTCACACAGCTGGAGCGTTGAAGAAAGATCTCGCCCCCGAGGAACAGAAGGGTTTTTCCATCGCGGAACCTCTGGTAACCGTGCCTGACCACATCTCGTATTTTGTTCCTGCCCTACCACATCCAGAGCTTAAGTTTGACTTCAAAACAAACACGTTCCTAGCCTCTTCCACTATTGAGGCTCTTATCCATTTTTTTCTATTTGGCGACTCTCAGGAATATGGCCAATGCATCCGACATTTGACGTTGGTCCTTCCGTTATTTCCAAAGTTCGGTGATGTTTTGAAGCTTGTGCACACTTTTTTAGTAGCCATACATGAGGGTGAATTTGGGGACCTGAAAATAACTTCTGAATTGGTCGTTAGAGTTATTCATTTATTCGAGCACCTAGATGAGAACTTCAGTGGCTTTCTTTTGAAGTCGGAAGTTGCGCCTCACCTATTGAAAGTGTTGGAGCTTTTTTCTACGCTTGAGATCGAAGACTCGGAAGAGCGAATCTCTGAATTCAAAAAGTCAATGTTGGCGAAGCAACAGTTACTTCTCGACTTGATCGGAAATGTCGACACCGCAGCAGCCTCGATTCTTTCAGAGAATCCACTCGCTGACTTAAGCTCAAGTATTGTTATCAACAAAATCAATCTTCTTGACCTTGCGACTGCAATCAGTTCGATAGATTTGCATTTCTTTAATTCATGGAACTCAAGTATAGACAAATCCTTGTTGTTATATTCCTCCATATGCGAAAATACTCCAGGTGATTACTTTTACAAAAAAAATCCACTAATCTTCAACAATGAGACACACATCCACTATCTCTCTCGCTTGCTAGTGCACCACTTGTTCATTGAGGATCCTCAGGCGTCTCCGGAAACGCGTGCAAGAATTTTAGAGAAGTGGATAGATCTCGGTTGCCTTTTGGACAAATCTGGTAACATGTCTTCCTGGTTGGGTATTTCATCCGTCATTTTATCTCAGCCGGTGCTTCGATTGACTTCTGTCTGGAGTCATGTTAATGATGATTACATTAAACTATTGAAGAACGACTGGTCCCCAGTGTTGTTTGAGCTTGACAGAAGGCACTTAGCGAACAGTTACGAGTCCTTATCGTTCGGAAACTCGTCCAATCCAACCTCTGAGTCTGTAATACTTTCTGCCTCAAAGGAGTCGTACCACATCATGGCTCCTCGTGGGCTCGGAAAGATATATTCCAAGGAAAGCGTGATTCCTTACTTTGGCGACCTACTTGTCAACAACACCCAATCGACAAACATCGCGGAGCTAGAGACTGTGTGGAAAAAGATCAATTACTCTTTCGAGCGTTGGAATGAATACTTGAGGAATCTCCACAATTCAACAGAAATAATTGCTTACAACCAGGATGTTTTGAGGCGTTACGACTCAATGGGTTTCATCTTTTCCAACGAAAGCTTGAATCTGGTGCTCTATCTTGGCGTTAATAAAGACGACGAGAAATCCGTCCCTAGGGCCTTCAATGCGGATACTCAGCCGTCAAAAGAAGATGCAGATGCTCAAAGATATTTGAGAGACAAGTTATTACGCCTACTTGATGTGAATTGTGAATCCATCAACCTTTACACGGTAATGGAATACTCTCTTTCACTCGAGCCTTGTCTTGCAGAAAACTACTTGAATATTCCAATAGCTGAGCCTCCCTACATGCCTTTGCATGCAAAACAAGTACTCAGCTCTTTTTCGATTGACTCCAACTCTTCCTTGGCCCTAACTGAAAGCACGGACACAATCGACCCAATACCCGAGAAAAAGACTCAAGAAGGTCTCGTGGATGACAGATTGCCAGCCTTCAACATTGAGTATTACAAAATTGATGTTCTGAAGTACGACGACTTGGCATATACTTCAGATGTGAGTATAAAAGAGCGGGATGAGAAGCACAACATCGTGATCGATAATGAATTGGTCCTTCGAGTTGACGATTTCATAACGGACTTCGAAGAAAAGATGACTCCGGCGACCTCTGCTGGTGATGCTGAGCAACAGCTTACAGAGGACGACGGCTTGGGGATAGATGTCGATGACATTTTAAACTCGGAAAAGTTCAAGAATTTCCTGATTACTGATGACACCTTGGGTGAGGACCGCTCATCAATTAGGAAAAAACATGGGAGTTTCGGATTGATCTCAAGCAGCTCCAATACAGTCAGTGGGCCCCGGACCCAAAAATATATACCCAGGTTCGCCTCCATTGATAAGTTGATAGACCTTCTATTGATTGACTCGAAATATTTTGATGATCAACGTCCTATTGATCTCACGGAGTACCGGTTTGTTTTCATGCTCAACTACAGCTCCTTTCTCACAACCAAAGACTTGCTCGAAAGACTTGCCCATCGCTTCGTCCACTCAGGCAATGCAGTGATCTCTGTCATGAAAAAGAAATACTTAGTATCGAAAGGAATATTCGATCCAACTTCTATTCAGTCATTTCCTTGTTGGAATGTCGACGAGAGTGTTAAATTGGCAGATTTGGGGGAAGTGGATTACGAATTACTTCTAAAAATCCAGGTGAATATCTTGAAGGCATTGATAGTCCTCGTGAACAATTTTTTCGAGAGCTTCTCGAACGACTTGCGGAATAAAAAGATAATGATCAAGCTCTTGAAACTTTACAGCAATGAAATTCTACAGTGGTACAACTCAAACAAAATTGATAAAGAGTTAGACAAGTCCTTCGAAAGCCTCGTGAACTTTTACAAGAGATTGAAAAAGCTTTTTGTCAAGAAGAGCTACAGGCCCGTTGAAGCTCTGAAATTTGACATTTTTCTCACACATGAATTCAAATTCTCTGAAACAATGCATGATGTGCCAATGAACAGGAATTTACCGAGCCACAAAAATATCCACAAGATAGAGAAGTTTCTCAGTAAATTCAACAAACTTTTGGCCGTTTTCTACAAAGGCATTAGTCCAGAAAACTGGTTCATGGTTTTCAAGATATTGGAAAATCAGTTCGAACATAATTCCTTATTGAATTACGATGTTCAACAGCTGTCTGTACCTGAGGATGATTTAATCATCACGGATGTTTTCCATTATTTGGACACGCTCTACTATGTGTATCCGGAAAACCCTGTTATTGACAAATTCCCCTTGGTTTTCAAGAAGTTGTTGAGGTTATACGTCAAGTTCAAAGCTTATTTGTTGATTCAACTCTGCGACAAAAATATCAGCACAGATGAGCGTCTCGACAGAATGAAAACGTTGTTACTGATGATTAAAATCTCTAAATTGAAAATGGCAGACAGTCAGTTTGTTTTCGAAGGGGATCGGAAAGATATTCCCTCATGTATCGAGTCGGCTATAACAGCTGTCGTCTACTCCCGTGAAAGCAGGTCGTACTCGTCATTATGGCTCAAGGCTTCCCTCGCATTGAACGGGCCTTCTTCTTCAACTACCAGTACAAAGACCTATGACGACATCGACTCCCTCTTGCCTGCCCAAATTGAACAGTCCGACTTGCAGATGGGCCACGAACCTTTACTTCCCTGCTTTGGATGGATAATACAAAATCTCATTGACTTCAACAAATGTCCTTCCTTCCATAGGTCTGTCGTGAATTTCAACAAGCGTTACTTTGTTTTCAAGCTTATCAAAGAGTTGAGTGTTGAGGACGTTGAAGGCGAGGAGGCACACAATGATACAAAGGAATTTGAATTCCTCTTAAAATTAGATGAATCACTAATCGCGCCTGCTGATAGCAGGACGGACTTAGGTGACAAGCAAGGGAGGGTGCTCTTCAGAGCTCTTATAAAGGAGCAGTATTCCATCATCTTGAACGAGACCCGCAAGAAGACGGCCAAAGATCATAAAATACTAAATGATGTCAAGCCCGTGAGCCACGTGCAAAGAGCCTCTACTAATTCAAGTTTGAGAAGGCAATCATTGTCTTATAAAACGAGCTCATCGTCGAGGTTCAAAATTAGTGGCTTATTCAACAAGTCTAGAACGTTTGGCCTCAACACAAATTATGAAAGAGTGGTGTCATACCGAGAGCTTCCGGACCCCTCAGCTGTGCTAGACGGTAAGCAAAAACCCATTTTAGTTATCCGTTTGAAGGAGAAGAAAGTTTTCCCGGTATACATACTCCCGTTTTGCTTCAAAATCGACAACGAGAATAGCAACCATGCATGTCTTTTCCAAGCTTCTGATGAGTTTGAAGTAAAGGATTGGTTGAAGCACTTGAACTTTGCGAATAGGCATTGGTTTTATTCACAGTCGATAATAGGTAAAAACGGACACATGTTTACAACCTTTGGTATCCCATTGGAAACCGTTTGCTTAAGAGATAATTCCGAAACACCTGTATTCCTCACGCGAATCTTCAACGCTATTGAAAAAGAGGGATTGAAGGATGTTGGTATTTATCGGATAAGTACTTCCATGAGTGAGTTAACGAGCATCAAGCAAGAGATTGACAGGACTGGAATCATTAATTTCGAAGACCGTGGTATTGACACACATGCGCTCACTAGCTGTGTGAAGCTGTTCTTACGCGAGTTGCCAGAAGCACTTCTCACGGATGAAGTCATTGAGTTGTTGATTCCATTGAAGCGCTCGCAAAACGGTGTCATTTTTACGGAAGACGACGCTTTGCCGGTCAAGGCCGCATTGAAAAAACTTCCAATAGTAAACTATTCTACTCTCAGAAGCTTGATAGGGCATTTGAACAAGGTGGTGAAGCACAATGAATTTAACAAGATGACGAGTTCCAATCTAGCGACGGTTATTGGGCCCGCTTTGACCGAGGCGAGCACCTTGGATTTACTTTTCAATAACTTTGGGGCCATCAACAACATCCTCGAGATCCTTATCGAAAATTTCGAAGTGATGTTTGAAGCTGCCAGTGGATCGTTTTCAGAGACGGAGGAGGAGCAAATCGAGCCTAGCGTCAAGTTGGATTCTGCAGATGTTCCTGGAGCGTAACCATGGTCTTAATACGATAATTTGCAGAAAGTATGATTTTGTCAGAATAGATATTTAATATTTACAGGGTAGTGCTAACTCAATGTCTTTTGACAAAGTTGTCGTTGCCGTAGGATTTTCTCATGTCAATGTTCTCCAACTTCTTGTTTGTCTGCTCCATCTTGGAACGAGCTTGTTTCTTCAAGTTGGCATTGTATTCGGTCCACCATTCACTTATCGTTTGGGGCGGAGCCTTCGTTCCCGGAGGACGAACTGGGGGCTGAATTGGCGGAATCGACACGAGCTTTCTAAAGTGTTTGTTCTTCAAAACTAGGGACTGAACAAAAGAAAATATGGCATTGGCGATGAAGTAGACCAATATGGATGCGGACATATTGTAAGTGACAAAGATCGAAGCGAAGGGCAAAACAGACATTACCTTCTTGAAAACGGGGTTCATCGCTTGAGCGCCAGTTTCACCACCGCTCCTAATCATTCCAGTAACCACAAATGCCGTCAATATTTGCAAGCCCAAGTATGGGTCAGCTTGTGTCAAATCCTCAAACCAATAAGCTCCTTGCGTGGCAAAGCCCTCCACTGGGTAATGGGCCATAGCTCTCGTGGCCAGAAAGAATCCATACGCCACTGGTAATTGGAGCAAAGGCAAGAACGATTGAGATACCTTGATACCATTTTCCTTGTAGAGTTTGTTCCTTTTATTTACAGCTGCCATTTTCTCGGCGCTGTCTCCATTTCTCATTTGAGTCATGAGCTCATCCACTTGGGGCTTAATCTTGGCCATCTTCGCCATGTTTGCTGAAGACTTCACATAGATTGGGAACATGACCAATCTTATTATGACGGTGGCACTAGCGATCGTCGCCCACCAAGGCAAGCCCGTGTAGACATGAGTGATTTCGAGGAAATGGGTGATAAGAGAGGTGGGACCCCAGCCATCTCCGAGGCCGATCGACGACATGTAGCCTAATTCGTCTGAGTGTAGCGTGCTTTGTGCATTTTCTGAGACGTCAGTAGCAGTTTCCGCGGCGAAATCGGTAAGCTTGTTCTTTATTTCAGATGCTGAGCTCGACGAGTTGTACCTAACACTTGTGGAAATTGCAAGCAGTTTGGGAGCCAACTGACGAAACAACGGCGTCGCATTCTGAACCCGGACCGGAGAACTGAAGAGCAAAGTTCTCGCCGAGCGACCGACTCCAACTTTGAACATGGCGTAGCGGCTTAATATTCTTGTGAAGCTGACTTCTCTTCCTTTTTTTTTTACTGTTTCTCACTGTCCTACACATGCGGACCCAGCTTGGACGTGGAGGGTCAGGAGCTGAAAAAGCACACAGAGAATGGAGAGTGTAGTTATACGTGTATACGAGACAAAAGTGTAGTTTCAGAGGTACCTTCTTGTAGCTCAAGCTTGTCACAAAGTGCTCCGGAGCTTATTTCTCTTAAGCCCGTGCTGCTCGTCACAGGTAGCGTGCTGCGCGCTAGGTCTTCTCGACTTCTTCACTCCAGCCCGACGGATCTTCATGCTTCGATGTCGGAAGTACTCAGTACAAGCCTTTGACCCTCGAAAATGGGTATCGGAATTCTCTCAGGATACAGTGCACTCGGCTTTGTCTATAAATAGAGCTTTACGAGAATATCGCGAGCTACCCCAGCAATGTCAACTTAGTGTGAGAAAGGCACTTGGCCCAGGGATACTTCGTAATAACATCCAATTGCAGAGCATGCTTACCCAAAAGGAGCCGGCGGCAAATGTTTTCGCTCACATCTCAAGTAATTTGAAGCATATGATCTCGCTGGACTTGGTGGAGACGTTTTTATTTACGCTATTGGCTACGAACAACTTGAACGGTGCAGTGTCATTGGCACATTTGGTCCTTCAGTCCCACTCCCATAACTACAAATTTTCCAATCAGCTCTGGTCTCTCATAGCGTCGAAGTCTGCATCTCAGTGCCATTCCGCCGGTGCCTCGCTCGTCTACCATGAGATAATAAATCCCCACCTCAAATATACGGAGACAGAATCTTCAAGAGAGGAAAACGAGCGCATTCCGTTCCTCTTCCTACCGACGGCGCTCGAAGGATTGGCTCTAGTTTTCTCTCGGAATGCAAACTACATCGCAATTGAGGGCATTTTGGCCTATTTCAAAAGATATTACTCGTACTTTGGCCATAAAGAAGTCTATCAAACACTTCACATTGCGAAAGTTGAGGCGTTGGCAAATGCAAAACGTTTCGAGGACTCTGTTGAGGCATTCGTTGAATTGGCCGTGAAATACAGGGGACATATGAAGTACAGAGACCCTAAGAAAGCTTCTCACGCGTTAAAATACGCCAGCCAGGTGAATTCGACTAAGAGACAGAAATTTATCGCTGGGAACGAGTACACATACGCTGATAACGCAAACGACATGCAAACAAGCCAGCCGGTATTCTCGCCGGACATCAAATTCAATACCTATACTATTCCCAACGGACCATACTGGGCCATAATGGATGGCTTTCTCGCGATTTCCGACTTGCCTCAATTTTGTAGCTTGTTGAGCGAAAACGTCTCAAAGTTGATGGGAGATGGAGCATCTGCAGTTGACCGTCTACTTGCTTTTGTCAGTGCAAATCACCATGCTTTGGGCAGATTCGTTATTGCTAGCCTTTGTGATTCGGGTTACTGCTTAGAGGCGATTGCTATAGCTCACCGCTTGCCTTCTATGTATCCGCGAGTCTATGCAACGGCCCAATTCTCAACTTCAGATGAGTTTTGCCGAATTTTTAAAGCTCTCAAGCTTGCGTTTGAGGAGCAAAACATTGCGAGTGATCAGGACTTGCACGAAGTATTGTTAGAGTGTCTTGCACTTTGCCGAAGGCTCAGCTACAGGAATAAAATCTCTTATCAGAGTTTTCGAGCCTTTTTGAGCTCGTATCTTTCATCACCCCTAGCTAACCTCGACGAAATTAATCAGATTGTGGCATCTTGGAATAGGTCTCACAACAAAACAGATGTTAAGAAGGTTTCACTCGACGATAAGGACTATCAGCGCGCTATTTACTTGGGATTAACACCGCTTACATTGAAGAACACATTTTGTCTGCCGTTATAGAACTTGAGGCAAATACTATAGCTCCATCCGCTCCAACGAAGCGGATTTTGCAGCCAAATCCAATGAGCGTAAGGCAATAGGGACATAAGCGTAACTAAAGAAACACGCTGCAAACTAACGTGCTTAAATGCTAGAGACTAATATAATCATTCTAAGTGAGTTTAGGGGAACCAGTATTACGCGCGCTCTCGTGTTAGACGCCAGGCACTGGTTGCAAGTTGCTTCATTTGTTAAAAGGGGATATGGTCGTAAGTGTGGCTTCTCCCCTCGACAAGAGTAAGTCTGGAAACTACATCTTGCAGAATACTTGACTGTGGATCTCTGCCAACGGGGAACGTCATAAACTAAAAAAAAGCCCACCTTTTCTTCTCGTAGCTCGAGGATTGACGCGACCTCTTCTTTTATTCTCGCCTATCTCCAATTCTGCAGCCATTTCTTCTGGGATACATTAGTGAATTATCGTCGCGCCACTAGGTCGCAATGGCTCCTTTTTTCTTTTTTTTTTCTGCTGCTACCTTTTTCATATTTGGAGCATTTTCAACTGATTAACGACTACATGATTCAAAGTTGTTGCTGTTTTTGGCATGTCTGAGTGAAAATTCGCACATTTGAAGGTATTACAACTTTCGACTACAAAATGGAAAACTTTACTTGATCATAAAAAATCGAATTCACCCAATTTGCTATTCACACTTCCTTAGGGAAAGTACAGCGTAATAAAATCAAAGGGTCTAAAGACATCTATCGTTTTTGTACCTTTCAAATGGCGACTTACTCGGCATTTCTATCCTCTAGTACTTCGCATAGAATCCGCGAGTACCTTCGTTGCATGAGGAGTTTCGGTAGAGACAGCACTAATCCACTACTTCTGCGCAGCATAGGAATTGCATGGGGTCATTTCTTTCATTTTCAAACTACTGAGTTACGTGTAGCTTGCATGTCTAATTAACCTTTAACATCTATCGAATGTCCGAGGTAGTTAGTGGGCGCGTCAGGCACCCACTCATTTAATCTGTTCTCGGAGATTCAATTCTATGAATTCGCACATCTTCACAGCCTTTCAAATCTCCGACCATTGCGATGTCTTGTGGCGTGATGAAAATGGACTGTGCCGCCGAATTGCGGAGTTCATGAATCAATAGTCGAATTGCGATGGTTCGATTGACCGAGTCCATAAACACATCAAACTCGTCTAAGCCGCAAACTCTTGGTTTCATCACTTTCCAAATGCTAAGCAAAAATGCGATTTGAGTAAAAGACTTCTCTCCACCGGAGAGCGTCAGCACGGCCCTGGTATCTTTATTTTCCTTCGTTTGAACTTCTGTGATGACTCTCTTACGGCCAAAGTCAAACTCTAACTTTCCTTTGAAGCCTCGTAACGCCAAAGACTGTTCAAATGACAGTTTTGCACGCGCAAGTTTTTCCTTGATAGTGATATTGAGATTTTCAAACCTAGAGTTCAAATCATTTTCCAAAGTAACTCTGGCGCGATCAACTTCAGTAAGACTTTTTTCACACTGATCTTTAATAGCTTTGCTTTCGATAACTTCGTTCTGTATTTCCTCGTATGTCTTTTCGTGTTGCTTTTCTGCCTCTTCAATAGACTCTTGAAGGTTCCTGAACTCCTCAGTGATTGACTCAGTGGTGTCAGTCTCAGATATCTCCACATCCGATCGGTCACATCGTTCTCTCGCAAGAGAAAGCAACTCAGCATGTTTTTCATTATCTTTTAGCAATTTCCCTCTCATCTTCTCCACCTCCTCGTTTGCCTCTATTTTGAATCGCTCTTGGCCATCGGATTCCGCTTGTAGTAGCTGGATGGTCTCACAAAATCTTTCCAATTTAGTCTCAAGGTCTGCGATTCCGGACTTCAACTCATCTCTCTCATCGCGTTCCCTCTGGAAATCTTCTTTTAGTGATGTTAGACTCTTTTTGCTTTCTTTCATATTCAGAAGAAGTTCCACAGACATTCCCTCCCTGGTCTTAATTTGGTTTTTGCAATGCTCAATTTGATCCCTCAAGCTTTCTATTCGTCCGTAGTCTCCCTCATCTTTTAGCGCCTGTTCAGCATTAAATATCTGATTGCTAATGTCCTTAAGCTGAGACTTCTTCTCCACCAAATCCTTCTGTTTCGATCTCCTTTTTTCATGCTCCTCTCCTCGAAGCTTATTACGACGTTTTTGAATCTGTAATTCAACCCTGATCGCTTCGTTGACTTCTTGAATGATTGAATCTTCGTTAACCTTGCCTGCAAGCTTTTGAAGGTCTCGAGAATAGAATATAGGATCTCTCGACAAATGTCCATCTTTCCTTGTCATGCGGGTCCCTGACCTTTTGTCGTTTAAACAGAACGTTTGCTTGACTGAGGAGTCTTTCGTAACTGCTTCAGCTTCTGCAATAGAATCACAAATTACCATCTCTTCCATATTTGTCGAGTCTATCAAAGTAAATTTTATATCCTCGTCCTGGATGTCAAGTATCTCCAACAAAGTTCTGTAGCGTTGTGACACATGAGTATTCAACTCAAATTTTTCTAACTTCCTCACGATGATATTTTTGTAGACCTTCTTTTCTCTCATGTGCTGATTGAGTAGTTTTCGATCGTGCTCATTGCAAACCACGAATGAGTCCAAGTACCTTTGAAGAATAGTGTTTACCAAATCTCCCCAATGGCTGAATTCATTCTTCACAGACACGTAATATCCTATCGGTCCCAAGGGTTTGCAATGCCATCTGGAATCTTTCTCAATATCTCTCATCAAAAACCCAATGTTCATCCCGAATGCAGCATATCTATCCTTTTTGCTTCTCTCAAAACTGAGCTGCTTAGTTTTAAGAGAATCTAGCAAGGCCTGATGGTCCTCGAACTCCTTGTTGAGTGCTTGCATTTGGGGACTGTAGCCTTCCAATCCATGCAAATCTCTTTGTACGTTGTCTCTAGCCCTGATTAAGGTCTCCTGGCGTTTTTTTAACAACACAAGTCTCTGAGTCATCAATTCTTTTGACCCACCATTAGCTTCATCAATTTTGGCCTGCTCACAGTCTATTTGCCTTGCATGATCTTTGATCCGCTCCGAATAATCTTCGATCTCCGACTTGTAATTGAGTAAATCGGATCTGACACTCTGTACTTTCCGATTCGCCTCCTCGTAAAGAACTTCGGCTTTTCTACATTCTTCTTCCTTCGTCGTCAACTTTTCCTGCAAAGATAGTTTTTCCGACTCACATGATTTTGCTTCCTCTTCAATATTGTGAATCTGCTCAGTGCATCTGTCTACCTGACGACTCATGTTTTCCATGCTTTCCAATTTGAGTTTAATATCATCTTCTTTTCTTTTGATTCTTCGCTCAAGAACTTCCACGTTGAACCAATATATTTTTCCATTAACTTTCTCTAGTTGCTGGCGGAGGAGGTGTGACTTTTTGTACTTTCTGTAAGCCCTCTCAGATTCCGAGTATTTCTTGCACGCTTCGTCATAGTATTCTTTTGCTGCCACCAGCCGCTTCTGCATGTTGAGTATATTTCGAGAAGTCTCCTGATAGTTCAGAATAATTGATTTGATATTAGTCCCCTCGGAGAAATAGTTAAATCTTGTTTGTTCAGTGCTGCTTGCTATGAACTCTCGGGCTTTATCTTGCGAGAGGAAGGATAAGGGATTGTTCACCACAATAAAGAACCGTTGCAAGATCTCATCTAAAGTTCGTTTCTTATCAGAGATCAATGAACCATTTTCGCTTTTGATGGCATAAGAGTTTGCGCCATCGCGTGTTAGTTTTCTCTCCACTAGAATGGTGTGTCCATAAGTCTCCGGCTCAAAAGAATCTAACCCGCCGTTCTCAATCTCTATAAGTATCCGTGCCGTATTTTTGCCATCCTTTATGAGACTTTTGATTGACGATGCTCGACTGGTGTCAGTCGCCTTCGCACCCAACCCCACAGATACACCAGTGAGTATAGCACTTTTCCCTGAGCCATTTCTCCCTATTATGAAATTCATTTGGGGTCCGAATGTGAGTTCAAAGTGGTCATGGCACATGAAGTTCTTGAGTGTGAGCTTTTTGATGTACCCTGCTCTGGTGGTTGTCTCATCGGGCTCATCATCACTGGAGTCGCTAACATCCAGCTCGTCGTTGATCTTGAACCTTTTTTGCGCAAGCAACTGGGACATATACTGCTCGGCAGATAATCCGGACTATTGTTACTGTTAGTAAGAACCATGAAATTCACGCAGCTAACGCGTGGCGCAACTAGGGCAATCGTAGAGATCAAGACATACGCTCACAGAATATAACCGCTTTCGAGACTCCCCATTTTCCGCCTCCGAGTCCACATCTATACCGTCTTCGGAGTGCTCCGAGGTTGTCATGGGTGGCGCTTCGCAGAGTTGTTGTTTGGTCTGATTACTTTGCGGAATGCATAGAGACCGCGACTGAGTTGTTGATTTTGTTTGTACTCTCGCGGGCGCGATTTTGACATATTTTCCCACGAGCAAATAGTGAAAGATGCGCAAGATACCGCAACCGGAAATAGAGTAACGCGCTAGGTATGGAGTCACTGAGGATTCCACTTTACCATTCTGGCCTTTCACTCACTCTGTGGATTTGGTGTCTTTGACTGAATTGAGAGGTCACTCTAGTGATGTTGGACGGTTGCGCCGTGCTCTCTAATGCAGAGGAACGTGTGCGTCAAGATATTCAGCGGCTTTTGTCTCAAAGCACTAAATTCTACAGTCTTGTAAGCAATTCAAGCAATACATATGACAATCTTTGGTATGCCGTGGTGAGCAATAGAAGCTTGTTTGTCATAGGTGGTGGAGTCTCACTACTTTGCGCATTGATAATTTTCACCTAGAAGTAGTTCACTGAAAGTTGGAGTCAAAGCCAATTCCCAATACAGTGATGGGATCCCTTGACTCGCAAGCACCTTCTTTAAATCGTGCGTTTGACAATCAATTGCGCTAAGCCAATAGACCTCACCGTTGTTGGGCTATGTGCCCCTTTTTTGCTTTAGCCCCGCTACGGCGAAAGTTTTTGGTGCCGTACAATTGCTGCGGCTAATGTTATCGCGTGTACCAATTTGGTCGGAGTGCGGAACTGAATGCGAGGGGACCCTCGCAAATTGTTGCTTCAAATTGACCCCGCTCTGAGACAGATCCATAAAACCTAATCGCACCTGCTCCTTAATTTATTGTTCTGTTCGACGAATGCCAGGCTTCAACCGTTTCGTGCAATCAATCGTTTTTACGTGAACTTCGGACCGCGGGAATGCCGAGAATTTTCTTCTCATCGCGCGGTTGTTTTCGTTGACGCACGTCATTATTCCTTTTCGGGCACAACTTGATGCTTAATTGGGTCCTCGCTCATGCGCGTCCACCTAAATGGACCGGCAGCAAAAGATAACGACTCGTACTTTGACAAATGCCTGAGCGGGAAGCGAATGATATCGTTGCGGCGGACATATATAAATAGCCATGTTTTTCCGTGCTAGATCTAAGTTCTTATTAACCATCTTTCATAAATCTGGAAACGGTCTCTCGCTGAAAACCTGGTGATGAAGTTCTCTTCCATTCTCTCGCCGGCTGCTTTGTTGGCCACTACTCTTGCACACCCTTTGGAAAAGAGGTCAATTGTCAATGCAACAGAAGACCTTTCCTCTAAGAATGACTTGCAGGCCTCTTACGCTAAGCCATTTGCGGTGTTCCAGCCTAAGGTGTTCGTCATTAACATGTTTGAGTACGAAGCGAACCCTTGGTTGGAGTCTATGGACTTTACACAGAACATCACTATCCCAGGTTTGTCCCCATTATACCCTACAATCTACTGTACTGCGGATTACTCTGTTTGTGAGATGACCACTGGTGAAGGTGAGATCAATGCTGCCTCGTCTGTGACCGCATTGGGTTTGTCGCCCTTGTTCGACCTTTCCCACACCTACTTTTTGATCTCCGGTATTGCTGGTGGAGAGCCACAATACACGACAATGGGTTCAGTGACATTTGCAAAATACGCTGTTCAAGTTGCTTTGGAGTATCAAGTTGCCTACCAAGATTTCATTGCCACCAACGCCAACTGGACCTCTGGGTACTGGGCTTATGGCACAGAAAACCCTTGGACTTACCCAGGAAATGTCTACGGTACTGAAGTCTTCGAGCTCAACGAAAAGTTGAGAGATAGAGCAGTGGAGTTGGCCGAGACAGTCACCTTGAACAACGGTACCGAAGCAAATGAGAAGAACAGAAAGTTGTACAACGAGACCGCAGCCCGCAGCGAGCCTTCTGTCGTCAAGTGCGACGTCTTGACATCTGACAACTACTTCACTGGTAACACCTTGGGTGACTACTTCTCGTTCTTTGCTTCCATGATGACCAACGGTTCTGCCACTTATTGCTCGACTGCTCAAGAAGACAACGCATCTATGGAGGCCTTCGTCAGGTTGCACAGATATGGTCTTGCAGATTACAACAGAGTTGTTGTGATGAGATCTATCTCTGACTTCTCCCGCCCTCCTCCATCTAGGTCCAACGACACTGTCGCTTGGTTCAACGATCCAGAGGACGGTGGCTCTGCTGTTGCTTTCTCGAATTTGCCAATTGCCGGTATGCCATTTGTGAATGACATCTTGGACCATTGGGATTCTGTCTATTACTCTGGTAAGAAGTACGGCCCAGAAAACTACACTGGCGACCTTTTCAACACGTTGGGTGGAACTCCCGATTTTGGAAAGTCTTCGTTCGCTGTGGCATAAACATACCCCATGTTTCCTCATACAACGTCTTGAGAGGATAACCACCACCACCACGCACACAAATCTTCTAACCATTCATTCTCTCGATTCTATTAGCTATTTTCGAAATTTACAATTCTAGATTAAAATTGCACACAGGTAGAGTCTCTGTCTCAAATGTCTACAGAATCCTTTCTTAGGCTAGAGTCATCGTTAGACTCAAAATGATCCTCGTGCTCAATCTGTGTGACCTCCTTTTTATCCAACGCAGTAAAAGAGCGACCAGTAGCCATAGAATATGCGCGAAGCGCACCAACTCTCAATCCACAGGCCATGAACGTAAAAAGTAACCCTCCAACGGGCGCTATAACAAAGGCTGCAAATGCACCCCAGTCACTAGAATCATATATTCCGTTCCATATGAGAAGGAGCTTACCACCTTCCTTTGCGGAATGATAGTAAATGGTTCCAAACACGAACACCGCGAGGAGAGCGCCGAATCCACCAACCATTACGTCAAATCCAGTAATGTACCAAAAATAGGTGCTACTCAAACCGAGGAAAATTGAAGGAATGACTGCAGCAGACACCAAGTCTGCAATCAAGTAGATTTGCAAGACGCTGTCGGCTACTTTCACTGCCAAGATTATAGACGGAATCATGACCACAACAACTAATCCTCGGATGTAAATCATCTTTAACTTGTTTCTGAAAAGGTCATTGGAAAGAGTAGACACCATCGCACTCTGCAATGAATCGAAAGTACAAGTGGACAAGCAGATGGTGAAAATAAGGACGAAAGCCACGACCCACCTTGGCATTTGAGCAAGCAAAATGTAAAATGCTGCGTACCCATTCTCGTCGTTGACAGTCAAGTCCCCAGTCCATACTGCCAAAAACCCGGTAACCCCAACCAAAGTACAAATGACGAATGTGACGAATGCCGAAATGGAGCACCCAATCCAAAGATCCTTGTTTGACCTACTGGCAAAGGTTCTGAGCCAAAATCCAGACATGAAACAATCATTCGTGGCAATAGCCACAGGCAAAATGTAAAGAAGTTGCCAGCCCAATAAGTTGGCATCTAACAAACCAGACGGAGCTACTTTTGTTGTATCTATCTTGATTTCGGAGCCCATTCCTGCCGCGCAAATGACAACCAATACTAAAACTATAGCACCTTGGAAGTTGTCGGTTATGAAGCTTACCCGAAAACCACCAAAAGACGTGTAGATGGTAGTTACAGCGCACTCGACAATGACAGCACCCAAGGCATCTAGCCCTGTCAAAGTTTCAATGGCCGTTCTCAATGCCGATAGTTCGCCAATCATGAACAAGAACATTGTGAGACATGAAAAGAATGACAAGTAAAGAGCAGTCACGATACCAAACCTCTCACGAACCCATTCGGTCAATACGAAACCCTGTGGACATCTTTTTCTGATCATTGGCCCAAGCGCAGCGAAGCCAAGAAGCGGAAGAGAACCAGAGATTGTATAGACTAACAACCCATGTAATCCGGCCAAGTTAGCGATCTGAGGATAAGTGCTTAAAATACCACAGCCCATCGCTATTTTGTTAGTTAATATGAGGCAATAAAGGCATCTATGTTGCCATGAACCTGATTAAGTTGCGTCAAAACTTCGGAATCGTCGGCATTTCTTACTGCAAGCAGTAGCTGATTGTAACATGAGTCCACGTAAGTGAAAGTAGGGAGACTGCGGAGTCCATTTCACGAGCAAAAACAAGATCTTTTGACAAAATCCCAAGTTCTTACTTCATAACTACGGTCAAAAAATGCAACAAATGCCTCCTCACGCAAGTATTAACTTGATCGAGTTCAAACGGTATAGTCTCAGCTGAATCAATTCTGAAAAGAAGAGAAACAACACCCGCTGGTCAGTTGCGAACAAAAAACAAAGGTCACATACCTGAAGCTATGAAATTGACCGCCAAAGGAAGACCTCTTTGCGTGCCATTCAGGGACAAAAAGTTCTCCTTAGTAGCGTACTTCCATGCTAGAAGCAATCCGGACACCAAGAGAGCAATGTAAGTCAAATAAATGATGGCATTATTTCCTTGGGAAGATATTTCAGCCATTCTCGGTACTCTAGCTCTTATAAAATTTTAAGTGGTGGAAGAATTTATTCTTAATAGCGATCAGTGCGAAATTTATAGTTCAACTGGTCGCACGGCTCATTGCGCTTATGAGGCTTCATTTGACAGCATATGCGCATAACCCACTCTGTATGCACAATATGCCTTTAGCTGAAGATGCCTCATGACTCAACGGAAGAGATAAACCCATAAGATCCGATCGGAGACGAAAGACGCAATAGCAGTCTTATAGCATAAGTCCCATGCGTTTTAGTATCAAAGTGGCCAGAGAAAAATTTTCGGAAGAGAGCCAAAAAAGAAGTGCTCCACGGCAGGTTCGAACTGTCGACCTTCAGATTACACAATTGTCGTATTATGAGACTGACGCTCTGCCAACTGAGCTAGTGAAGCTATCTGGTCTCTTTATGTGAAATGAGACCACTATGATTGATAGGCTGAAACATGAACAGAGTTGCCTGTAAACCAAAGGGCACGCCATGCGTAGACCAATCGAATTGACAGATGGAATTAATGAGTATTCCTCAAACCAGCTTCGTCTGTCTTACTTGCAGGTCTCTTGCTCATCAATTTTTATTAAACTTCTCGGCTAAAGTCTTCTCGGTGCATATAAATAGATAAT
This sequence comes from Metschnikowia sp. yHMJ9, assembly GCA_030444895.1. Taxonomy (NCBI): domain Eukaryota; kingdom Fungi; phylum Ascomycota; class Pichiomycetes; order Serinales; family Metschnikowiaceae; genus Metschnikowia; species Metschnikowia sp. yHMJ9. The sequence continues at coordinate 529,921 of JAJMQU010000004.1, read as the reverse complement.
GCCATCGAAAAGTTTATTCGTTTGACACCATTAGTGTTTGAATGACCTTCATCAAGAACGCTCCTTGAACAAGGCAAATATTTGGGCGAAATTCTACCCCATTCTCAACCTTACTGGCAAGAAGCGTGATTTCACGAAGTAGGAGCAGAATCAACTTCACTGTAGTTCAATCGCAAGAAAACGACGAAACCTGTCTTAATATTGGTCTTCAAAACGGGGTAGTTTTCGATTGCAGTCATTATGTACGGCAAACTGTGAACCGATATGGCGTCAAGGGTATTGGTCAACATACTATAAATTTGAGTGCCCATCGTCACTCTTTTCCCCTGATTTCAAACTAAATGGAAGTTTAGCGAAACCCAATACTTAATTAGCTATTTCACTCGTTTGTGACAGCTAAGTAAGAAGGAGGAGGGTGAGGTATGGCATGTCCCGAACCAGCTAAGCGATATGCCATACTACGAATGTGAATGATCAACGACGACCACATTTTCAATTATATTATTTATTATCACATGTAGGAGCCATAAAAGTCCTTCGATACAATTTCTTTAAGAAAATTTCCTTCATTTAACAGAACGTTTACCGCAATGACTCCCTTCCTTTCTGAGTCACCAGGCGTCCGAATAGTTGTCAATAACCAGCATGCAACTGATCAGTCCTCCAATAGATCCACGGAAGAACTGGTGCTGACTGCAAGCTCAGAGGAATTAGACATTGTCTCCGGGAGTGACATTTGGGGAGATGAGAATGTCGCTCCTCCAACTTACATGAACAGCGTACCTGAGCACCACGAGGGGTTTATGGCTGTGAGCTTTGAGGAAATAGATGATGACATTGAGGCTATTGAAATGCATTCTTATTCCAGTGAGCTGTATTCTTATTTATTCTGTGTGGACGATCCTAATTTTGAGCACCATGAGCAGCTTGCCAATCTGTTCCAGAAAGGTGATTTCATGAAGTACTACTTCGATTACTTGCAAATATACCTTGGCATGCCAAAAACTCAAGAACTAACCGATACACAGTTGGTATTTCATTTCATGTCCGGGGTCTGTGAAGGGCCCTTGAAAACGTACCTCTTTGATTCCCGACCAAAGAGTATGTACGACGTGCTCACTCGCTATATTCGATATATCGTTGCAAACGAGGTTTCACGCGAGCTTACGTTGCGTGGACACAACTCTCAAGACCTGGATGACATGTCTAGCTGGCGAAGACAAGGGCATCCTGTACTGTCTACTGACGATCAGCACTCGGAGGACATAATTCACTAATTCGTTTACTATGAGCCATTTTTGTCGTTGAATTGTGAACACGGTTTGAATTGAAAAGATTTTTTTTTGACTAACTTTGAAATTTCAAGAGTACATCTCTTGACATTGTGTTTATTTCAAATGTGGCATCGACCAGACAAAGCTCAGAATTTCGCTCGGATATCTGTCGCCCAAGTAAGTGCAACGGGATATTTCTAAGCGAGGATGTGCACATGGAACCAAAGGGTGGGGGTTGGTCATGAAAGAGATGTGTAGCAAGTGATACTCCTTTACTCGTACAGAATACGGCATTTCGCCAGTCTGATCTACTCGACCAAAAGTGTCGAGCGCGAGCCACGAACTAATCGTTGAGCACAATTTATATTTGATTTACGCTTACGATTGTCGCAAAGGATGGAAGATAGTTTAGCACAAATTAAGGAATGCCACTGTATTTATCAGGACCTACTTTACAAGCTTATTTTTTATCTCCGTCAAGACGGCCAAGCAAAAGAGGTGATCTTCTTCCTGCGGTAAACCGCTTACGGTCAATGTTCCACAGAGAGTATCAGAACCCTCCACTCTAATGGGTACAGATCCGCCGTGTACAGCGTACTCCTTCGGGTCAACGAACAAAGCTTGCTCCATTGACATGCTTTTCTCGGCGACTTTGCGCCCCATGAAGAAGGAGGACTTACCGAAGCGAACAACCGTCTTCTTCTTCCTCGCAACCCAAATATCGTTGTCTAAGACTGTACCCCGTTTCGAAGTCGCATGGAAGAGAACTTGGCCGGTGGGAAGAGAAACATCGATCACCATTGGGGCTGATTCTCGTTGCGCCCGCTCTCGAGCAAGACATCCTATTTCCCAAGCGATCGTAGAGTCGAACTTGGGCAACACGATATCGGCACCCTCCATTTCGAGTAAATCATTCAAAGGATACAGATAAATCGACAGAGGCATACTGAACCGCAATACATTGACGAAGCGCGTCAAGAGCGAATGTGTTGACCTGATTCACGATACACTATGTACAGTATTCCCAAAGTGGCGTATTTCACAGATACGGCCACGATGGTAAGCAAAAGCGAGACACCGGCCATCCACAACTGTCTCATTCCATTGCATAGATGCTCGAGTTAGCAGGGCCAATTAACTTGGCTAATGATGCACGGCAAGATGTGTAAGGCAGGTTTGAAAGGATAACGTTACTGCGGGTCGGAATTTGCCGACATATGCAACGCAGTTTAATGCCGCTTTATCTCTGATAAAGTCATATTCCTGCGCATACGGTTGGCCCTTGCAATTCCTTTGAACGACAGCGATTGGGCATTGAAAAAATACACTGGCTCTTCACATTGTGGATAATCCTCTTGTCCTCTACATCCTTAAGTGAGCTTGCTTTGTCCCCTCCCTTCTGTTAGCCCAGTTCAGCCTGATTCATTTGAGACATTAGTTTTGCAAATGTCTTCTCTGGGCGTTTCGGTCAATCGTCGCCTTTTACAATGCGCCAGTGCAATATTCTGGTGCTTGTTATCTGGAGGGCCAATCTTTGGCTTCGCTGCTTTGAAGCCTGTTCTCATCAATGAAAAGATTTACGAGGAAGTATGTGACATCTCGGTTAACGCCACGTCAATCACCAAGTGGGAGAAGTTTATAATGGACCCAAGCCGACTCAGCTCATTGACTGTTTCACTTGCAAGTAACTTCGTTGAACTTGCTGAGGATAGCAGCGTTGCGAAATGCACAGCTCAAGACTTGAAATTGAACATGATGTTCACTGTGGGTGCGATGCTTACGAACGTATCTGCCTTGGCAATCGGGAGTTGCCTAGACCATTTGGGCCCCAAATTCTGTGGTTTGGTCGGTGCGTTCTTTCTCTATCTTGCCTGTTTTATCTTTATCTTTGATCAAGAAATAGTATCATATGTGCCCTTCTTTGACCCATACTTGGTCGGATATGGCTCGTTGGCACTTGGTGGCCCATTTGCCTACATGTCATCGTTCCAGTTGTCTAATGCGTTCCCATCGAAGAGTGGAACTATTTTGGCCATTTTCACCGGTGCTTTCGATGCATCCTCTGCTGTCTTCTTGCTTTATCGTCTTGTCTACAATGCTTCCAACGCGTCCTTCACCTTGGACAATTTTTTCAAATTTTACTTGTTTGTCCCTGTGTTCATCACTGTTGTGCAAATTGTTCTAATGCCAAGTGAGTCGTACAAAAGTGGACCAGACACTCTATGTGAAAATGACAGTGCTCCTGAGCCACGAGCAACACTGCCAGCGGAAACAGATTCCCTTTTGCAAGATCGCGTTGAGATTTCGCCGCAATTTCGCCGCAGGGACTCCATCGGAGATGCCTTGAAACAACCATACGCAACTGAAGGAGAGGAATTTTTGATTCAACATTCTGGTGGCGTATTCGGTATATTACATGGCTACTCTGCTAGGTATCAACTCAAGACTAAGTGGTTCTCCTTAATGTGCTTGTTTGCAACAATTCAAATGTTGAGATTGAATTACTTCGTGGCAACTGTTGGTACACAATACACATACATTTTGGGCTCGGTTAAGAAGGCAGAGTTGTTGAACAGGTTTTTTGATGTGGCCTTGCCACTTGGAGGTATTCTTTCCATTCCCTTCATAGGCATCTTTTTGGACTATTGTTCAACAGTTGCCGTGTTGACCGCTTTACTAAGTGTTTCTATAACGATTGGAATTTTGGGCTGGATTCCTAATCTTGTTGCGGGTATAATCAACGTTTGCCTTTTCGTCTGTTACAGACCGTTTTTCTACACAGTCGTGTCGGACTACAGTGCTAAAGTCTTTGGGTTTGATACGTTCGGTACAGTGTACGGTTCTATAATTTGCATTGCAGGATTTGTGAATTACTTTCAATCAGTGTTGGACAAGCTCACTCATACAACTTTCGATATGAACCCTTTGCCAATTAATATTATTTTGGTTACAGTGACACTTGTTGCCGGTGTTGTTACGATCCTCTACGTCAAGCAACAAGCTCAATTGTACAAGGAGAAAAAACAAATCGTGAACCCAAACCACCCGTCTATTTGAGTGGAGTTATCGATTCTACTCTAGTGTTTCCTTAGTACTCCCTACCGTCCTTTCCCCCACCCGCCCCCAAAAAAATAAATAAAAAAATGTGAGTTTTTTATCATGTGTAGTAGTGTCTGTAGTACCTTTGCAGCTATTGGCCTGCAACTAAGTGCCTGCAGGCAGTACCAGTTTTGTATCTCAAGTAGACAGTAGCCCGCCATTACATTGCCCTCATTGCAATTAAACGACCAATATCATGAAGCCTGTCGTGTCCACGGGAAAGGCTTACTTCTGCACTATATTGTCAGCTTTTGCCATAGTCATCCTATCGGTCATTGGGTACCTTTTCAAGATTGGCCATGAGTCTATGATGGGATCCGTCAATGACCCTGAGGATGGAGACGCAGTCGCTCAAACTGTATTTGGAGCTGTTTTTGTCTACTTGGCATTCTTTGTTTTCTGTGGTTCTCAGGTCTATTTAATTCAAAGGCAGGACAAGATTAAGTTATAACTAGGCGTGAATGTTATTGGCGATGGTCAATCGACACCACCACGTTTCCTTCTCAATGCCCTTCATTTTCTCCAACACAAACTTATATATTGCATGTCACCTGGAAGCTGATCAAAGGACATGAATACAAATCAAAATGGTTGCACGAACATGCGTAGGCCCGTGTAAAGAGACCGAAAACTTGCCGACATCAAAGCATTTTTTATATCACAATTTGACGACGCTTTCCTTCCCTCCCTTCCAAATTACGGTACCACTCCAGTCACAAATGTCAAACACGAGTAACCGTAAGTTTTGCAATTCTTCTTTGGAAGCCCCAACATTCATAGCGCCTTTCAAATGGCCCTTCAAGGTGGGATTCACATCCTGGGGAATTAGGGCACTGAGCACACAGAACGATGTCTCCTTTGCGCCAAGTATGTCTGCGAAACTCAACAACGGACCATAGACACAGTTGTACGCATATTGCCACAAATCTGGGTACGCACTGTACATTTGGTTTTTGACCCTATTCTTTATTTTACCGTAAATGGAGCTCCAGAAGTCTGAACCGTTCACCGTGTTTTCCAAGAGCGCCTGCGAGTTGATGGACTGCACCGATACTGGTCCGTCTATCGTGTCATATGTGGGGATTGCCTCATTCTCGAATCTTGTCCCGGCGACATCTTCTTGCACTAAGGCTGAAGAGCTCACGTGTCCAGGGACTACCACCTGGGATCTCCTCGGCTTCAGGTCAGGTCTGACGCTGTTGGGGGTAACATTCTTCAAAGCGGTAAGAGCATTAATAGATTTTGGTAGTCCAGAAATTGGAGCGATTTTTAATAACGCTTCCCGTATTCTGTTCGCAACGGCAACTTGGGCGGCGTGGATATCTTCACTGCGATTGTATTTGTAAGTAAGTGGAAGCTTGTCGTGGTAAGTGTATGGGATTAAAATGTCGGGCAAGTTGACGCCAACAGCAGAAAAATCGTCGTACTTCGAAGCAGAAGCGATGGAGTCTTCCGCCAACTTCAATAAATACCCGTCAGTCAAAAGTGGTTTTTCCAATGAGGGAGAAACCTCAAGGAGCTGCTGCCTTAAAGCAAAATGCAATACCTTCCCGATCTCTTGCGGCTGGTTTGCAGCTGCTAAAGCAGAAGAGGCAATGATGTACCAGTTACCGTAGAGGCTCGGGTACTTGTACGCCAATTTCACAAGTCTCTCAGCAGTTAAGACTGACATGCGGAAAATGTTGAATGGTGAATCAAGAGCAAAAAGAACAGAGTTGAGTGGAAGAACAGACGTCTAAGACGGGTGCTTGTATCGCAAATCAACTCTATATTCTGTATTGAGAACTGGTTATTGTCCTAGATGTTTAGTACCGTGGGGAGAGCGATTGCACATGATCGCGCTGCACGCATGCCCCACGACCTTTTGCAGAGACTAAGCGGCGCGCTTTCCACGGACCAGTGCTTGAACGTGCAATATCAGAGGTGTTTCAGGCCAATTGGAAGACTACAAAAAAAAATTAAATCACGTCAGAAGCGAAATTATGATTGCATAGTTAACGTATTCAAAATTAATATCTTTTTTATATGTTCGAGTTCGAAAGAGCTTGAATGACTAATGCTCTTTCTACCTTATCTCTATTCCATAATGCATCGATAGTCTCAGAAAGATGAACGAATAAGAGAAAAGCCGTAAATGAAATAAGAGAAGAGCGTCACATCTCAACAGCTTCGTCTCTCTGTATTAGTAAACTTGCTCTTTGTTTTAGCCAATTGAATGATATTCTCATTTATTTCTAATTCCAGCACTTACCCACGTTCTTGCGATGCTGTCTTTTGTTTTCTGTTGTTGTTCTACCGTCCACTCTCCTAGACCCCAGAAGTGCAGAAGGCTTAAAAACAGTGGTGCGATCTTTCTGTTGAATTCCCAAAAGGTGGTGAAATAATTCCTGCTCAAGTCCCGAGCCAGTACGTCTCTCAAAGCTGTTTTTATACGCTTCAATTCTTTTGGCAGGGGAAGATCGTCATCTCTAATTTTGGTATTATAAGAAGAAGTATCACAACTCTTGTCCACAGAGCTTGAAATCCTTTCCCACGGTCTCATAGAGCCGTCTGTCGGTACCCATTTATCAGAGCTACGCCAATGGTCTGAAGCAACCATTTCACGAATTCGAGATACCGCTCTCTTGAAGGCAAATTTTTCATCCTCTCCAGTGAAGGCTGTTACGTTCGCGAAGTTTGAAGATGCTTGATTTGTGGTGCCCTCATCATTGTACTGCTTTGCGTAATGCTTGTCATACGAAGCCACATTAGGTCGGTAAGGATTGAGCGTTTGCATAGATGTTTTGGCGTACATCTCTTCCTGCTGTACTATTTCATTATCAATGCGTACCTCTGCCTCTTTTGGGAAGAACAAGCTTTCCAACCGGACTTCTGTTCGTAAGAAGAGCTGACATCTTGCTTCGTACAATGCATCTAGTAAAGTTATAAATCTTCTTGCCTCATTTTTCATCTTTGTTGTCATCAATGGAACATTGTCGATAATCACAGTCTTGTAAGTTGATGCAAGCGATATATAATCTGAAGAACTAAACAAGCCTTTGCAGATATGATCAAAATTTAGGAAGCAAATGGTGTTTTCGCCCAATGTCTTGGGTATATTGAGTGTTCGATTATAAACAGAGAGCGTGGCTGACGCCCAAGGGAGATCCTCAAGAGTGAATTTAGGGTCCGACACTAAGTATTCGTCCAACCCCAAGGCATATCGCCCAACCATGCTTTTCCATTTATCTTCATGGTTGAAATCGTTTTCTTTCACAATCATATTTTTTTCAGTAGAGGACGAGAGGGCAAAATGCTGTCTGTAATCCATTTCAGAGTTCATGTCGACAGATATACATCGGCTGTGAAGTATGCCAACGAAAGACTTGAATCTAGATTTGTTGAAGGCCGAAGAGTAAAGTTCCTCAGGTAGTTTGTTTGATGTCGCTACTAGCACTCCTCCTAGCTTGAAGTAGTAAGTGAACAATATCCGGACAATCTGTGCAGAGGCCACATCGGGAAGCATAAACTCGTCCAACATGAAAACGCTGCTCTTGTCGATCATTTTTTGAGCAATCTCGAAAAGAATGAACTCATTTTCCATGGTCATTTTGTGTTTTCCAGCTACAGACGCTGTAAGCATGCGTTCTTTCTGAATGTTGTGAATTTCACCGAAGACCCACAAAATGAAATTATTGTAGTGCCATCGCATTTTCGAGGAAAGTGGTAGACTGCTGGCGAATATATCCATCAACATCGATTTTCCACATCCAACTTCACCGTTAACTAACAAACCATGGGGCGCGGGAATGTTGTGAAGTTCTTCCTCATCGGTCATAAATTTGACGACGTCTCTTTTTTTGGAATCGATATCTCGCCTAAACCACTGACGAAATCTATGCAAAGGCTCATCCTGCAGCGAGGTTATACACTTTAGTTCCTCAGCTTTCAATATCTCTAGTCTTCTTATCAATAGTGACCGTTTGACAGCTAGTTCGTTCTCTGGTTTGTAGTTAATCAACCTCTGGTACAACTTCTGAAACTCCTTCATCACGCGCAATTGTGCTTCGTCTTGGGCTAGTTTTCCAGCTTTGACATATCCCTGGTAAATTTCAAATGGGTCTGTCAATATCACTGCTCTGGCTGACGTTTTCTCCCTCCCTTCAAAAGTTGTTGGGAGTCTACCATCCACTCCTTGCGGTCCGCCCGAGAAAACGGAATAACGTCTGGCACAACAAGAGAAAGGACAAAATACCAGCCTGATCATGTTGAGTCTTTTGCCTCTGGAGTTCTTTGGTTTAATAGGTCGTTTCTGATTTCGTCGATTGTTGTTCAGAGTGTATGCATATATGCATCGAATTATAGAGCTCTGCTTCAGCCACAAGACCGATACGGAACGCGCATGCGCGATAAGATGGCTTAGATAATATCGCAAATGATCTTGACATTGCTTATGCTAGCGCGAGGTTACACACGAGGTGCCAGATCGGTTGTCAGAAGTAATTGTGCACAACTAGATCAGAGAGCTTAATAATTGAGTCAGGTACAATGTATTTACTGCAAAGAATAGACATATTTGCTGACACGGTGTGCAGTTCGATTTATACAACTCGCGTTAGAGGGAAAAAAGTTCGCTTGACTCCAACTTGTTATGGGACGTGACACCTTCGGACGAAGGGCGCTCGGACTGAGTCTTCTGAAGACGAAGCTTTGCAAATTTTTTGTCTAAAGAGTTTGACAAACCGTTCATTTCTTCGTCTGTTCTTCCGTATAGCTCAAACCACCATTTGACCTCAGAATAATTGAAGAAAAGAACGTCATCGTTCGCAGTCTCGTCATATTGCTTATTGACAAACTCGTCCGGACGGGAAAGAAAATAGTCCCAAACAGAAACTGTATGCTCATGTAGCTTTTCATTCTCCTTGAAACTTTTCTCAGAGTTGCACAAGAAAGTCCCATATTGGCATGAATATGAATGATAAAGAAGACGCTTCAAAAAACGACTATTAAACTCAAACTGTGAAGGATTTTGACGATAAATTTGGTACACGCAATCAAGAAATTGATGGAAAATAGGTGAGCGCTCATTACTGCCGCCATACACTCTGGGGCCGAACCTGTCCCCTTTCGATTCAGATACAGCCGTTGCTGCTGATGCTGTGTTTTTGATATGGCTGGCAGCCTTCAGGAAAAATGTCGAAACAGCAAGCTTTGCTCCGTTATTTGGCTGGTTGAAGTACATGTTGAGAGCGGAAGGGACCTGACTGGTAGCCAACAGGGATGAATACTGAGATTCCGAGTCTTTGCCCGCAATGTCCTGCTGTGGCTCCTTCGGCTCATTTGGTAGAATCGCTCCAATGCAGCCACCGTGATCGCTTCTAGTGGCGAATTTGAATCCAAAGCTGAGCCACTCTTTCTCTACCAAGATCATGAAGCCTTTGAGAGTTCTATAATATGGATCTAAACAAAGTTGTGATAATGCAGACACTTGCGAAGTTCTGTCCCATCCATCAGAACAATGAATAAGGACATTGGTGTTGTTAAGATGCACTGATTTGGTAATTCTATCCACAGATTGGAGTATTATCGAGATGTGATTTAGCCACTGTGTTTTGGTAAGTGATTGTTGCAACTGTGGAAATGAGCTTTTGCTAGCATGGTCTGATGTGATGGGGTTTCGATCAAGATCTCTGAGAATAGTATTGAGCTTCTCCAACGAGTCTCGCATAACGTGAATGTTATCGATATTGCAAAATATCTTATCGACTTGCTGAAAGTTGCGGCTTGCCTGATTTTCCGAACGATCCGAGCTCGAAAAGACTTTACCGCGGTAGTTTTCAACATTTTCTGTGCCAGCCCCAAGAGCGTGCTGCGCCATGGCATTAGTTATTGGCCTGAGGTCAACAATCAAGTTCCTTTGCGGCTGGCCATTAAGTTCTGAGTCCGCAGGTATAGTTTGCGATCGTTCTATGCATTGTGATTTGAATATTTCTTCAATTAGTTTTTCGTCCTGTAATGAGCGATTCTGCAAGTTCAACCCCACAAGAGGCTGCAGGCATCGGGCAATAATATTTCCATTTTCTCCCCGCCTATGTTTGTAAACTACAGCGGGAATTCGCTGTTTGGATCGAAATTTGCATGCGTGCTGCAATACACTGTCAGAAATTGAAGATGGGACGATAAAAACTCCGGGATAAGACGAGCAAAAGCGATACGAGGAATTAATTCTTGCTAAACGCCAAACTCCATCAACGGCCTTTGGGCAAAGTAGCGATAAACGCTTGTATTCCTGCTCTGCATCATACAAGAACCAGCCTGGAGTGCTCAAAGTAGCCTCAAAGGCGTTGGGCTTGTAATCAAAAGCATAAAATTCACTGATACTGCCTTTCATCATCAGTGATGTGGCAAGTTTACTGAGCTTGTGGTATACTTCTGTGCATATCAGGTCATTTCCGAAATCAAACAGATAAAACGTGAAGTCTTTACAACTGATCCTGATGTGAGAAGCCGAATAGCTGTCAAAATCTTCAAGACTTTGACCCAACAGTGGTTTATTAGGCGGCTCAGAAATTCCGGATGTGGTTGACTTCCAGGAGCATCCTCTTGCCTTGCTGATTCTTTCGATAATGGGGTAACATATCCATATCTCTTTGCGTCGCTCTGCGATTTTGTCTTGCTTGAACGAAAACACCATGTGGTACCTGGACAAGATTAGCGAGCCTTTGATATGATGGCCACGCCTCGTGAGAAGCACATTTTCAATTGAAATGACTCTCAGAGTGTCCATTTAGCTACTTCCTTCGTAGTTTCTAGTTATTGACCGCTTTCTCCATGACTAGTATTTGTATGTTCGAGCCTTCGGTCACGTGAGAGGCTCGGTTTTGGAGATAAGGCTAAGGTCGATGATAGAATACTAATTAAATGTACAAAGTCAATCTAAAGTCCATCGAATTTAAACACACCATTATTTGGAGCATTTTGTTTCATTTGCTTCTGTTTTTTCTTACAAGGGATTTCCTCCTTGTAGGGATCGTCTGCTCGGCTCGTAATTTTGTTGATGTTGATTACACCAGTGCGTGGTTTCTTAAAAATGGACATTACCGTACGCCTTTTTCTGGTTATACCAGGATTCTTAAGTTCGTTCGTACTCATTTCTTCCCTCTCCTGGTCCAATTCTTCGTGTGGCGCCTCATCGCTAGAGTCGCTCAGTGACTTTTCCGAACTCTGACTACCTTCGTTCGAGCTTGTTTCAAAATCAGATTCATTTAGAATATCCGATTCGGAGCCAGTATTGTCTTCTGAATCATTATCACTTCCCGCATTAGAGGTATCAGCGTGATTACCCGACCAGACTTTCAAGCCTTCCATGCCTGAACTTATGAGTCGGTAGTCGTAGTCAATGTCTAGTCCTCCGACTTCATCAACAGCGCCAGACTTACTCATAAGTGACGAGTGTAACCTTGTCTCGATAATTTTTCCTCTTTTGAAATCGACTCTGTGTAAAATACCCTCACTATCCCCACACCAGAGCGAGTCAACAAATGCGTCTGACGTATTCATGGTCGAAATAATTGCATCAATGGAAGCGTTTTTGTTCACCTTGATTCTCGAAATTTGGTCCATGAAGCTATTTTTTGAGTTTTTCCATAGGGTTATAATACCTTCCCCTTGCGACACCACCACAGTGTCATTCTTATGATTGTTGACAAAATCTGCCGGGTAGCACATAGATAGAAGCTCGTCGGATTGGTCATCTGATTGCGTGATAATACCCTTGCGAATGTCAATGTGAGATAATGTGGTAGAACCCAAAGTGAGATAATGATATGCTGAAACGTCAGGCATTGGCAAGATTTTGTTGACAGCGTCACCATGCACACTTTTAACATTGAACTTTAGCTTATTTGAAGATAAGTCATTACTGTCAAAAATCAAAACGTGTCCATCTTCAGTGCCAGATAAAAGAAAGGGGTGTGTTGTTGACATAGCCAATGTGGTGACAGCATCCCTTGAATTTTCACTGAAGTGAGGCGAAACGTCGCCTTTGGATACCACTTTCCCCGTCTCTGTTTTCGCCTTCTTTATTATATGGTCTGTACCAACGGTATAGATATTCGTGCCGACAGAATTCTCTTGGATGTCAAACAAAACAGAACGACACGATCCCTTGTGCCTCTTGGTCTTCCAAGTTGTACTTATTGCATCGCTGTGTTTTATATTTCCATGGTCCGACTCGTACCACCATAATTTGCGTTTAAGCTGGGATACCAACAAAGCAGATTTCTTTTCTTTTGACAAGAAATTGGTCCTTACTTCATCCAACTGACTTTCGAGAAGCTCTGCATTATAAGTGTGACAGAATACATGACCAGTTCCTAGCCCACATACTAAGATTGGCTTCGTAGGATGTGCAGCGACGGAGAACAATGGTTCACTATATCCAATTTCCAAAATAGGTAGGGTATTTGACTCGGAATCTAGAGGGTTTCTCTCCGTACGTGCTTTCTTATGTTTACCCATTGAGTTATGGCATGTTACATTGCGCCGTGCCCGATGAGATGAAGTGTGGTCAGTTGTGCAGGTTCACAAGTTCGGTGAGGCTGTACCATATGCATTCATTTTCCTTCCATGAACTCTTCAAAGATCTTACTGCAATCCTCTTACAAAGTGGCATGTATTGTATCTAAAAAATCCGTGGCTAGAATATGTCTCCGCAGCCACTCAAATCTTCTGCTTTTCTTCGCGGCCAATATGTGCCATTAAAGTGCCAGTAGTGATCGCCAGTAACAGGGTGAGTCAGCTTTACAAACCACTGCGGCTTGAAACTCTCTCTATTTCTCTCCCGCTCTCTTCTCGCCGCTCTTTGTTTTTCTTCAACTCTATTCTTCTCAGAGGATGCATCATCATATCGTCCATCTTCCATGGCTCGCTGGTCTGGTCGCAACCTCGTATCAGTAGGAGCCAACCAAGGGCGAAGTTTGTCGTTAATGCCATTGAGAGTTATTGCAAAGGAAGTCAAATTGAAGGGAACATCTGGTCGAGGTGCAACCTGCCAGACAAGGAACTTTTTCCCACTGTATGGGTCCTGGCAGTCGTCGGATGTTTCTGCGAATAGGCTTTTCTTCTTCGCGTCAACATCCGAAGTCACCTTCTTAGCATAGATCTTAGAATTCCAGTGACCAGCGATGGCCCAGTGAGGGTCACCATCCTTATCATTGACAACACCAGAAAGCTGATATGCTGACGATGCCTTCCATCCCCTTTGTTTCAAGTCAACGTGAACAATGTCGCCCGTCGTGTGGTTCCTGACTTCCATGACACCAAAGTTGTCAACAGTAGGATTTCCAATGATAATTCCTACCACTGAAGTGTTAACTTTTTTCCAACTGTACAACTCTTCCTCAACCTTTTCCCCACTAGAAGACATAACCCCTGAGTCTGGCCTGATAGCACAAAACATTTTACCTAAATGCTGGAAATCAAAAGAGCGTCCACGGAATTGAGACTTCACGGCGTTCTCACCATAATAGTCCCACTTGGAAGATTCGGCATGACATGCGCTGATCGGAGGATGGTGGCTTACTTGTTCTGAAATCATTCGAAAACCCTGATCGGGTCTGCAATATTCAAACGTTTCCCCCAACAACGGGTTGAAAGGTTTTGCAATTCTGTCAATGGTAGAAGAATACTCAGACGCAGCAAAAGTTGCGACGTAAACCATTCTCAAGGTTGAGTCTTCGATTGAAGCCGCCTTCGTCAACAAGTCATTATACTCGATATCCTCTGCCAATCGCTGCAACAATGATGTACATTCATTGAACGAGACAGGCAATGACATCTTGGTCATATCCTTGCCAACCATTGACTTGACAATGCCCCATAAACCAACCTTCGGTCTGTTGTCTTTATCCATAGAGAGCCTTTCCCGCGGCGGTAACTCATATCCCAAAAATGAACCCTCATCTTCGATTTTCTTACTCTTTGCCTGTTGAAGCTCTGTCACAGCTTTCTGGTTAGAGCCAACACTAGATTGACTATCCTGGTTCTCGGACTTGACGGGCTTTGCAGCCGAAAACTTTTCTTTCATACTTGAGCCTTCTTGGATTTCCTCAGTTTCTTCAAAGTCAGATGCATCAAAAAATTCGTCATCCGAGTCGTTGAAAAACTCGTTGAGTAGTTCGGAATCGTCATTTTTAGCCGCGTTACTCTGCTTTTGGCTGCTAGCTGATTTGCTGTTCATAATACCAGTAGCAAGTTCATTGTTCACCTGAGGATTGGATATACCTTTAGATTCAAGAAGTTTCTTTAACTTGTATTTCTTTCCTTCATATTGCGCCAATGTCTGCTCGTGTTTCTGGATTTCATCTTCCAATTGTTTGATCGAGGATTCCCATAATTTATTGACTTCCTGCTGCCTGTCAATTTTCTTCATCAAATTGATCTCTCTGGCTTGTATGGATGAGTCATATTGCTCAATCAAGGTCTTGATATTAGTCAAAGTATTAACTCCAACCTTGAATGTTTCTTCTTCCAACATATTCCCGTTTTCGTTTGACCCCAATGCTTTGAACATGTCTAAAAGACTAGACACCTCAATGAGGATTGACCTCTTCGTAGCAAAAACTTGTTCGCCCAAAGCCTTGTTTTCTGGTGACTCAAGATTCAACGAGCCTACCTCTGACTCAACGCTATCCTCTAGATCATAATCGAAGTCCTCCCCACCTGCCTCGAAGCTCGGTGTTTGATCACTCGCAATGGCCCTTTTCTCGTTAATTTGAGAGAGACTAGCCTGCGGTGCATGTCCCCTTGTCAGGTTAATACCAGTGTCTACTGAGTTGACAGAAGCATTATCCTCTGCTTCTGAGCCTGTGAAAGAGCTAATCGACACTTGGCTCGGCGATTTTTTATGCAGACGCTTTCGCCCTGGGATATGCAACAACCTTCTTCTTTTTTCTTCGTCTGGACTAGACTTTTCGTCTCTATTAGAGATAGACTCGTCGACAGATATTCTTGAAGGACCGCCTTTGCTATTCTTCCTTCTAATCTGGTCTTTCGAGATGGTTATCGCATTTTGAAGAGTCCAAACCCAGCGATTTGTCTCGACAGGGTGATTAGCCTTCAAATGCCACTTGATACCGTTCTTACCAATAATTTCAAACTTCAATTTCTCAGAAGAGTCCAAATGTAAGGAAGCATGGCCAAGATTTAAAGATCCCCTGCAAGCATTGTTCGTATCCCCCTGGTTCGTGTAATACGATAAGATTCCAAACTGGTCTAATACGAAATAACGCAATTTATAACCTGAGGCAAAGTTGGTCCATTTCCTCAAATGACCTTTGTACGTAGGTGGGCTTCCGGATGATGAGGCGTTCGACGTTGAACTTGTAGGGTCCATCATATTTTGGTCTTTACTTGCCGCTTTCAAAAGCTTTCGAATGGGATCACTCTTGCTCGATACCAATTCAATTGGAAGTTTACCTCTTTTATCTCTTTTAAAAGGATCTCCTCCGTGTTTCAAAATCCAATCGCACATTTGAAGATCCTCTTTCCGTATAAATTCGTGCAAAACTGTATTGCCAGTCTCTGGATCAGCTCCATTTATGTCGAGTAGTTCAGCCGCTCTCTGATTGTTGACCAAAAGTGATTCTAAGTTGGTGAAGTCGTGATCGCTGAAGTACTTTCTTAATTCGGTGGCAGCTCTCTCAACGAACTTTGCTCTTTCGTATTGCATTAGTTGGGCAATATTTGCGTCCTTTGCTAGCTCAACCGGTTGATTGAGTTCATTGTTAAGAACAGTGTCATTTATGTTGGGTAGGTTCATCAAGTATTTGACGACGTTAAACCTTGAGGCGAGTACAGCTAAATGCAATGGAGTATTCCCTTCTGAATCTTGCGCATTTATGTCAAGATTATAATTCTTGTTCTCCACCAAGCTCTGAACCACTTGTAAGGGAGCAACCTGTACCGCATAGTGTAGTATTGTCTCCCTCAACTTAATCAAGTCAGTCGTGTCTACAGTTGAGTGAATATTATGGAGTTGATCAATCAAGGATTCAATCTTTGTTTCGTCGCCAACCCTCAAAGAGTCAAGAAGCTTGAGACGAAATAAAGAGGCGTTGAGTTGCGATGACATTATTCAATGATTGAAAGGAAAATGTGTTGAGATAGTCTAGAAATTCTGTCGAGGAGTCGATATGAAGTATGAAAATGAGGTTGCTGTGGAGCTAGTGGCAGTGCTTATTTTCACGTGTTACTGCATCTTACAAATGGGCCTACAACTAGCAAGGAATGACAACATGATAATCAAATGGACGTCAAAGATTTTGTGAGAGGACGATCATAATTGTTTATTCGCATGGAATTGTTTTGTTTTTGTTTTTTTCACTCTTTGGACGAGACAGTGTTTGCCATAAACTCTTAAAAGGTTGAACCTAGGTAAGAAAATTGCAATTTTGACCAACATGAGGGGTTATACTCCAAAACGAACAAAAAAAAAAAGAAACAAAAGAAAAGGAAACAAAAGACCGAATCGGCAACCTGGTAACTCGGTTGTCGACCTTAGAGTAAGTTAAAAAAATATAAACACATTTCAACTCACATAAGCGAAGCGAAATCGTTTTGCTGCAAATCGGATACAATATTTTAAAGTTTTTCTGAATGCAACGCTTTCTCAGGCACAGTCCTCTACGTAGTATGACGACTGATCTCACAGTTAAGAAGAAGTTCACAAGCATTGGCGGTACTTATCATATCAACGAACCCTGTGCTATATGTCCAAAATTTTAGAGTTAGGACTAGCTCGAGGGCATTTTAGGTGCCGCCTGATCGGCTTCTTGACGCTCACACGCGGCTAAGTGTTAGCGCTGATTCACGATCACCGAAAATGTCGGAAAGCTTCCACTGATGCGCGTAGTTTGGTGCATGAAAACAGAGGACAAAAAAAAAACACACAAAAAAAAGTGGATCCCGCAGCTCCTCTCTACATTTCAGATTGTTAGATGCTCGAATCCACGCTATAGGGTTTCATACTTCTTGACATTCTTCCACGCTCGTTTCTGAAGCTTCTGCAAGCACCCACTAGGGCCCAAAATATCAGCCAAGTTATAGCCTCATCTTACTCTTAATCGAGAATCAATTCAACTCCCTAACATCAAAACAGTCCTGAAGTGCGGTCCAAAGCTTTCCCTAAAGCACGACCTTGGATTTGAGACTATTTCGATTCAGACATAAATACGAAGCTATGAGACTCTTTTCCAAAGCGTTTCCGCTCATCGTTTCGCTATGTGTGTCATGCGTCTTAGCAATAGGGATGTCTATACCTCCATTAGCTGTTGGCGACAAGAAACACAAAAGTTCTATATCGAATCTCATTAACTGCGTTAGCTATACAACCACCAAAGACGATTTGATTATGGTGCATTTGTATAGTGGAAATCGACTCACTTCGCAGCAGTTGGACATTCACGTGTTTGATTCCGATGATAATGTTCTACGCACTTTAAAAGATTTAACTGGCGAACAAACTGTGATGTTCACGAACTTGAATAATCCAATCCAGATCGAGGAGCATGACTCGAATAGCAATCCCAAGCTAGCCGGCAGAAAATTAACTGCGGGGTCTCACAGGGGCAATTCGGAGGTCGACAAGTCGCAAATTCATATCTGCTTCGATAACATGTATTTTGACAAGTCTTGGAGTTTTCAAAAAAAGTCTAGAGACGTAAACCTCAATGTTGTCATCCGCAATATTACTTCCTTGAAACAAACTAATTATAACAACTTTGCTAAGTACTTCAACCATATTCCAGACACAAAGTTGATCAACCCAGATGAGAACAGTGAGTTTAACCTCGACTTTACCGAAAAAGAATTTGATATGGCTGTTCAGAAGCTTCAGACTCTGTTGAATGAAGTGCATGAAGAGCTCAGGATGTCCGAAGGAACTTTACAGACGATACAGAAGCTAGAGGGTGAATTGAGAAATGTAAACGAATCAATTTTTGAATCGTATACTCGAGTATCTTTGATATTGATTGGTTTGATTTGTTTCTTTAGTGCAGCCCAGCTCGTCTACTTCAGAAGATTCTTTAAAAAAAGGAATTTAATTTAGGAAACTGGTGCCATTTTCTCTTCATTTTCCATATATATTCACATGCATACCTATACGCTTCATCGACGTTTCGTAATCTGCTTGTAACAAACATTTCAAGTACCTCTCATTTTCTCTGAATTGATGATGTCCTGACATATACTTTCTTGTGCGTCTTTTCCAATTAGCTCTGTTGAGTCCGAAAACATCATGCTAGCCTCGTAGCCCATTCGTATTCGCTGTTCGGTGATACCTAGTTCACATGCACTGAGAGCTTTAATGACGTTGTGGTATCTCGTGATCGTGTTTCTGATGGATTCACTGATGACATCATTTTTGTCACTGTAGATCTCCCATGAGCTTTCTTCCTCCAATCTTGTAATGGATAAACTTCCTTGTCCAGGCACGTATGCACCTTTTGAGGCAAGGGAGCTCTGAGCTTTTTTGGTTGTGGCACTCACACCCGTCCTGCCCTGCAAATTGGTAGTCTTGCTTAGCCAAATGAAACCGTTAACTCCAAGTATGATACTAATATTTCCCGGAAGATTATAGGAGTGATTTTTCTGCCTGATGATGAGACTCGATGGAACTTGCATGAAACAACCATTCCTAAGTTTTCCATATTTCAAAGATCGTGTGTGCAAAGATGCTGAACCGTTACTGTAAACACTTTGGAC
Organism: Metschnikowia sp. yHMJ9; assembly: GCA_030444895.1. Taxonomy (NCBI): domain Eukaryota; kingdom Fungi; phylum Ascomycota; class Pichiomycetes; order Serinales; family Metschnikowiaceae; genus Metschnikowia; species Metschnikowia sp. yHMJ9. The sequence goes on along the minus strand of JAJMQU010000004.1, from coordinate 510,803 downwards.
CTCAGCGTTTAAGAGATCACCCTCTTTCAAAAAATTTCTCATTTGCAATTCGTCGCTTTCGGATTTCCTCCTCAAGACTCCTCCCGGCAAATTAACTGACCCAAGCATCAACACAGCATCTTGTTTACAGCCAATATCGACCTTCCATCGCTTTTGTCCCACCTCAGTAATCCTTCCTACAACGTGATCACCCGTTTCAGCGTTGTATCTCCCTCTCAAAGGAATCACACTCAAAAGTCTGTTCACTCTTGACACATTACCTGCAACGGATGAGAAAACATTGTTGTCCAAAAAGTATGTTCCGTGACCCTTCATCCACGTAGGATCTTCAGTAACGAGTTCACCTGGAGTCACAATCGATCCGTACTTCCCTTCAGCGGTCTCATCATCGTGAGCAGGGAGATCAGTTTCCGACATATCAACATCACATGTATCGACACCTTCATATACGCTATCTTTTTTCTCGGGTCTAGTTATTGTTATTACTGAGCTCATCGTCATAAAGGTGTAGTGGTCGCAAGTCGAGGTTGTGCAGTTCGCGAAGCGATGAGATACTTGCAGGTCATTCCCGCGAGCCGAATGTTGAAAACATTTGGAGGAAGCCTCTGTCGCAATTTCAGGAAAAACCAGCTTATGAAAGCATTTCTTCTGTTGTTCAGCCAGTTACCAACTTCTCCAAGGTCAGAATCATCCCTAAAACTAGTCAGGAATTTGAAGACTGCGACGATGACGAGCCAAAATACCAAGTTCAATCCTCCCATCAATAGGCAGATGAGATGCCTAGATCCGTCGTTTTTCACTAAAGAGGTAAACCTACTAGTGGCATTGTTTTCTGAACCCAAATATCTTGGCAAATTTGCCAAGATATGCCACGAAGATATTCTTCAAGTTCCTGGTGTGAAGCACATAGTGCTGGTCAACGGATGCAAAGGTATCTTATTGAGAGATGACATCGATGATTTAAATACCTACAAAAACAAATTGTCACCGCTCACGGTCGAAAAGTTGAACGAATTCATGGTGGAAGTGTTGCCCTTCACACTTAAGTTGGACTACTCCTTCTGGAAAGCAAATGACATCTTGCGCTCCATCTTACCCGAGGATTTAATTAAAGATATTCCTTCGGGCTTCGCTCAAGCTGGGCATGTGGCGCATTTGAACTTACGTGACGAGTTTAAGGAGTATGGTCCTATAATCGGCGAAATTATTTTAGACAAAAACCCAAAAATTGAGACAGTTGTGGACAAGGTTGATACTATCGACACTAAATTTAGAACTTTCAAAATGACTGTTTTGGCAGGAAAAGATGATTTAATGGTTGAACAAAGCGAGAGTGGATGCAGATTCCGATTTGATTTCAGCTCAGTCTATTGGAACTCCAGATTGAGCACTGAACACGAGAGATTGGTCAAGAAATTTCGTTCTGGTGAAGTGGTGGCCGATGTCTTTGCAGGTGTAGGTCCGTTTGCTCTCCCTGCCAGCCGCAAAGACGTGCTTGTTCTTGCCAATGACTTAAACCCGGAGTCCTATAAGTATCTCCAAGAAAACATCAAGTTGAACAATGTGCAAAATTTTGTCAAGCCCACCAATTTGGATGGGAGAGAATTTATACGCAATTCCCCGAAGATGCTTTTGCAATGGGTGAGAGACACTGGTTATATCGAAAAGTCAAAATCAGTGAAGCGGCGCAAGAGGGCTTCAGCAAATGCTGTTGAACTGCTGGGGAATGTTGCTCTTGCAAGCATCTCTATTCCAAATTATATTTCCCAATATGTTATGAATTTGCCCGATTCTGCGCTTACTTTCCTCAATGAATTTATTGGCTTGTACAGCAGTGACGAAGAGGTGGAACGGGTAGTTAGGAGCGACCCAAATTTTAAGCTACCGATTATTAACGTACATTGCTTCGAGAAATATAACGCGCATGAGCCGGAACCATCTATGGAGGAGTTACACAAAAGAATTCATTCGAGAATTTGCGAATTCCTCGGCTACCCGGCATCGTTTGAAAAGTTTGATTTTCACCTTGTGCGCAAAGTTGCACCGACCAAACCGATGTTTTGTGTCACGTTTGAACTTCCACTAGAAGTTGCGTTCAAAAAATAATAATTGTAAATAGTGTTGTCTCTTCTTTACCCCAGTATTTCTCTTGCAACTGAAAGATGCTGAGCGTCTCTCTACATGGTAATGGTCTTACCACCGACTACACATCTTTAACCCACTCTTTCTTGAGATTCTTCATTGACCCACAAATTCTCGCTCACTTCCTACACAACGAACAAACAGGCTCTGCTCATTCGTCCTACGGCACCGACTTTAGTGTTCTCATGAAACATCTCATGACATCTTTATGCCTCTGTTTGATAGAAATTTCACTATTTTGTTACTTCAGAACAATTTTCAAACATATTTATCAGCCTCGGTGTTTCTGTACGCCCGATAATGAAAGAATGGAGGAGTTGCCGCAAGGATTTTTTGATTGGATATTGCCAACGTGGAAGTACAATACCAATTGTTTTTTGTCGATGGGATTAGACACTTACTTCTTCTTGAGGTTTATTAATATTTTGTTAATATTTTTTGCAACTTGCGGATGCTTCAACTTGATCATTCTTATTCCAGTAAACTTTACTGGTTCCACTATTGCATTCAAAGCTAACGGGCTCGATACATTAAGCATATCTAATATTGCAATGAGTAAGGTCAAGAGACTTAATTTTCACTTTGTATGTGCTTTGTTGACAGTGATTTATTTCAACCTCTTAATGCACTATGAATTTCAAAGCATTGCAAAGGTGAAACATAAATACCTCAATTCCTGGACCTATAGACGAAGAGCGTCGTCAAGAATTCTTCTTTTGGAAAACATACCTCCAGAACTCAGGCACCCAGATGCACTTGCAAGGTTGTTTGATAAATCTTTCTTTTCAATTGACCATGTCTGGCTTGTAGACTATTATCATAGCTTTTGGTGGCAATGGAAGCAAGCCCAGGAAGCTTTAAACACACTAGAGTCTATGTGCGTCTCTCGCATAATCTCGACGCATAAAAATCATAAGTTTGAAGGTCTGACGTTGTTCTTCCCCCCAATCTACATCCCTTTGATTTCTATCCCTGTCATTAACAGAAAAATAACAGTCAGATTACCTGGATTTCTTAGAGTTTTGGGGCTACAAAAGCCTACTCCAATCATGGAATGGTGTTTACTGACCTTATCCAAAACTCTGGACATCATTCAAGCAAGAGTTGATGAAATTGCGTGCGGTAACTACGAGAAGACAAGTAATGCGTTTTTGATGTTCTCCTCACAAGAGGCTGCATATGTGGCACATCAAGTCCTTTTGTCACCAAAAATTGGACAGCTAAATAACAGCATTATTGCTGTCAATCGAGATGACATATTTTGGGAAAACTTGGCAAGAGAAAGCGGCTTCGTCTCCCTAGTCGAAAGATATATTGTTTACTTGACAATGGTAGTACTCATCTCCATATACGCAATCCCTATATCTTTAATTACCTTGCTTTCGCAAGTACCAATGATGACACAATTACTTCCTTTTGTGGGATTTTTGAGGAGGTTTCCTGAAGAAGTTAAAGTCACGATATCAAGCTTGTTACCAACAATATTGTTGAGCGTGTTGACAACAGTCCAGCTAAAAGTGTTTCGAACGCTTCTCTTTTTCAAGGGCAACTTGACAGGGGCGGAACTCGAATTAGACATTCAGCGATGGTACTTTGGCTTTTTGTTCATACAGCAGTTCTTCGTTGTATCTGTTCTGACAAGCATCATAGTTGTTGTGGTGCAAGTTGTAGAAAAACCAGCATCAATTCCAATCCTTTTGGCAGCTAATATCCCTAAGAGCTCAGTCTTCTTTTTCAAATATTTGTCAGTGAAAGCGTTTTCCTTATGCGGAAACAGCTTCTTGAGAGCTAACGAGCTATTCATGCATTTTTTTGTTTACCTGTGGGCAGACCGTACACCGAGAATGAAGTTTGCAAGAATAAGCTCACTCAAAAAGGTTCGATGGGGCTCCAGTTATTCGACACTATCTGTGTACGGGGCAATTGGGATCTCTTATATCACCATAGCGCCTGTGGTATCCATTTTCATGATTTTCATATTGATCTTGATTCTACTATATTATAAGCATTCGCTTCACTATATGTACAGCCACGTGAATGAGTCTGAGACATATGGACGACTATATCCAGCAGCCCTATACCACTTATATGCTGGTATATATTGTTTGGAATGTTGTATGATAGGTATTTTGATATCTCTGAAGGATCAAAATGGAGACTGTCCAATGAAGATTCAGGCTCTCGTGATGGCACTCGCTCTCGCTTGTACAATATACGGCAACTTTTCGGCTTATTCTGACTTTCAAAAACATTTTGAGTTTTTCCCGCAAATGAACTCATCGGACGATGAGGCAGCTTCTAACTTAAGCGAGACCATTCATCAGGCGCTTTTGTACTTCCACCCTTGCTACAACTATGAGAAACCCAGCGTTTGGCTCCCTCGGGATCTGCTAGGTATATGTGACCAAATCATTGAGGAGCTCACTTCACATAGCCCAGCTATCAAAGGTGCCTCAACAAGAGGCGCCTTAATTGTTAAGTATGGCTTGATTCCAAGGTTGAAAATTGCCAATGAGCCACCAAAGAAATAGCTCAGGAATGAATACACTGAGAAACTATGTCCCACTCTTCTAACATCTTCCATTTGTTGTTTGGGGATGGAACATCATCTTGCCCATATACTATAAGTTCATCAAATTTTGCGATCGAATTATAGTGTTTTTCTGTATTGACAACGCTCATGCCGCCAGCCTGTTGAGCTATTACCTCCAAACTACTGCATATGTAGCCAACTTTGTCTCCAAGATGAACCGGTTCTCCCACAAGTTTCAAACCACGAAAGTTGGCAGTTTGAACTTGCCGGTCTTGAAACAATTCAAGTCGTTTGGATGGAGAGAAGTAGGTACTAGTATTGGAATTTCCGGTGTATTGAATGTTACATGGAATTAAATTAGCGGTCACCGTAGGCACTGTATCGACAACGGAAAGTTTTGTCATCTTTGAGCTATATGTTCAAGATATAAACGCGTGCGCTCTATAACAAATCACGCACACTTGCGCGTTCTCAAACGATACAGGTAGGCCTACCATCGCCAAGATCACCATGAGAGGTTAGGGTGTCAGTAACCACAATTGGCACTCCATAGGTTCAGTGCTTTACCCATTATCCATGCATGTTTCTCAAAAATAATAAAGTAACGGCATATGGGAGAACAATTCTTTCCGCTTCTCTTCGTTTGAACTGTGAAATCTTGTTTCACACTTTAATTCCGCTTTTTGCCTTATTATGGTATCTCTGCGTAGAGAAATTCCGCAACTGCCGTTCAAATTACTGTATATACGCAGGATCATGAAGCACTTATCAAGCATCGTCCATCTCGAGCAGATTGTTTTTCCCTACTTACAGATGCCTGATAAAAACAACCCACTTCAAATCGTCGATATCAGTGAAGTCAACGAGATAACTGGCTCGCAGTTCTTGCAAGCTGCAATGGGACAAGGTTTTCTCTTCGTGACAGGACACGGCTTTACTGCGGGCGAAGTAGATACCCTCTTTCAACTCTCGAAGGAGTTCTTTGCCTTGCCCACCGAGTACAAGGAAAAGTACACCATTGACGAGTCAAATCATGGATATACTAACTATGGGGGAGAAAACTTAGATCCATCAACCCAAAAGAGTGGGGATCCTAAGGAAGCCTTGAATTTCAGCTGTTTGGACTTCATTACAGGACTCTCCACAAAAGTTATTCCTGACTGGTTTTATGAGGACGAGTCGCGCATCGAGATCTTGAAATCAATGAACATTAAATTGTATGATTTAACCATAAAAATTTTGAAGATTTTAGCTATGGGTTTGAAAATTGAAGATCTGGCGAACGTTAAGGGCATAGATTGGTTCACTTCGAGATATGATCCTCAAAAGCCATCAGGGACTACATTTAGATTCTTGCATTACCCCGGGCAGAAATCAATGCGGCCGGAGTCTGTGATACGTGCAGGTGCACATACTGACTACGGATCCATGACATTGTTGTTCCAACAAAAAGATCAAGATGGCCTAGAGATTTACTCTCCGTTGAGTAAAGCTTGGGAGCCTGTTCCGTACGTTGCGAATGACGACGTGCATTATCCGGCACAAGCGCCCCCTATAGTGGTCAACATCGCAGATCAATTGTCTTACTGGACAGGAGGGTTGTTGAAGTCCACGATACATAGAGTCAAATTCCCTGCCAAAGCACAGGAGAGTGGGCAGGATCGTTACTCCATTGTTTTCTTCAGCCATCCAAATGATGCAACTTTGTTGGAGCCTGTTCCCAGCGAAATGGTGAGAAGCAGAGAACACAGAGGTGCAAACAAAAGCACATCCGCTATAACGGCGAAGGAGCATTTGAGCAAGCGATTAGCAGCCACCTACGGTTGGTATAAATAAATGATGTTTATATAATAGACGAATAAAAGGTGTATGCTACTGCCTGGTATCACCAGTCACTTTCTTCTTTCTAGTAATTCGATGCGAGCTCCCTTGATGCAGATAGGATAGTGCGTGAAGATAAGATCGCGCGCGGTTGTGGTGGGTATAGTTTGATCTGGAGCACAGTTTGTTGAAATCACTGGCTACACTATAGTGTTACGAGACTTCGATAGTATGCATACCCTGGGCTCAACTGTGACCTCCCCACGAATTAAATCCCAGGAGATCTCGAAGCGTCTTGTGAATAACGTCGATGAGGTCATTGATGTTATCAATGAGCAAGAAAAAAGAAACTTCAAACTCGGAGTTTTGCTTCTCCTAGTTGCCATATCCACTTGGATAATCGGCTTAGAAGCAGTCAATTCTGTTCTCAAAGGAGATGAATTCAAAAAACCTATCTTCTTGGCGGTCTTAACCGGCTCGTGTTTTGTGTTAAACTTCATCCCAAATGTTCTCGCAAGAGTTCTGTGTGTCTGTAACAAGCTGAAAGAAGAACCTCCAGCGGAGTCACCGTTGTTATCGACGTCTGACTTGGACATCGATAATTCCGAACTCTCACATTCTCTGCGGTTTCTTGAGATGGGCCCTGCTTCCGCAGAGCTTTCACCAATACCGTTGACTCAAAGTGAGGTACTCCAGTTAGCCTCTCAAATATCCTTGATTTATTTCATGTACAATGTTTTGGTGCTTCTGGCATTACAGTATACTTCTGCTTCAAATCAAACTGTCTTGGGCGCAACCACTACTTTCTTTACCTTAACTATAGGTGCAATTCTCAATATTGACAAATTCACATTGAAGAAGTTCATCTGTGTTTCAGCCAGCTTGGTAGGAGTGATCCTCATCAATATAAGCAACAAAGAGCCAATGAAAGGAGGTAGCAAGTTTGAACCGAAAAACCCTCTTTTTGGCAATGTTTTGGCATTGATGGGCGCATTTTGCTACGCTTTGTACCTTCTCAATATGAAGTTGAAATGTGGCACGGGTCATAGAACGACAAACGAAAGAGAGCTATTTGGGTGGGTGGGGCTTCTCACTTTGATGTTTGGGATGCCTCTTTTGTTCTTAGCCCATGCCTCTGGAATAGAGCATTTCCTGCTTCCTCCGAACTGTACCGTTCTGGCAATGATAATATTGAATGCGATCTTGTCAGTGATATCCGATTATGTGACAATATTGGCAATGCTCCTTACTAATCCTCTAGTCACCTCCTTGGCGTTGACGTCCTCCATCCCCATTACTATCTTCATTGATTTCATTTTCCTTGACCTAACCGGGGGAAGCAATAGCAACTCGAGTTTCTTTGTGTACGGATTTGGTGTGCTTTGCATATTGGTTTCTGTCATTCTTATCAACATAAACATAACCTCAGAGAATGAACTAATTGAAGAAGTGATCGATGATGCATTGCAGGGTGCAATTAGAGAGGACGACGTTCTCTCACCTGTCCTCTCGCCATATCTCCACGGGGCATCCTCGAATGTATACCCACGCCGTGTTGGAATCAATCTGCCACTTCGCTCTCGGTTTGGGTTTCTGAGCAAGAAGCTGGATATACTTGCGAACAGCAAAGAGGTTCCGAACTTATCATTGGATGAACGTTCAAGCAACCACGAAGGGACGCCATTCCATAACATGAATCATTCGAAAAACTTATACACTATTGACAGCTCATTGTCTCTTGACAATCCAGAATCCACCAATTTGTTGGTGTCCGGTGGTGTAAACCACAAATTCAGTTTGAAACACGTCACACAAAGCAATGATGGTTCATCGCCTTACAACAACGGCGTGTGATCTATTTCTGCATTTTGTGTTGACCTCCTAGTCCCTCTCCATAGATGAATGAAGAACGTGTTCCCTCATTAGTAAGGATGATACATAGCCTAGCGCAATTGTTACAAAGCTGAAGATGAAGGTGCCTTTGCAACCCTTTTCGTAAGCATACCTAATAATAGGTTGCGCAAAATCCGGTGCATGTCTCACATAATTAGTACTCTTCAAGGCCAGTTTGATAATATCCTCGGCAACTTTCGGATCTTTGACAATCTCTCGTAACCCGTTAAGGTTTTTGCGGACAACATTCTGAAAAACAGCGCTGCCAACAGCGACACCAATAGTGGAACCAGTAGATCTGAATGTGTACTGAATGGATGTCGTGCACGCCTGGTACTTTGCTGGTACTGAGGCAATGAGCGAGAGCAAACTCACTGTTAACATGCAAGAGTATCCGAGGCCAGGAAGTATCAATATTGTGAATTGTGTAAAATTGGAAGAATCGGGAGTCAACGTCAACATTCTAGTCATACCAAGCAATGAGACTATGCCCACAAGAACAGTTAAAAAGTAGTACCGTCCGGTCTTCTTCATGTATAAGCCAGCGCCGACTGAACCAATCGAGATAGCAAAGAAATTCGGTATCGTCCTTTCTCCACTCTGGGTTGCAGAGAGATCCATAACGATCTGAAAATATTGGGGAATAAAAAATAAATATGTGAAAACGCCCATCGTGTAAAACCAGTTAGCAAGAGACGACGCAATGACGGTCCGGACTGTCATCACTTCCATTGGTATAATTGGCTCTGCAGAGACATACGTCTCTATGTAAACGAAAGCGGCCAACAAGAAAAAGGACAATGTTACCATGCTGACAAAGATCTTCGATGAATATGGAAATTTGACTCCAACCAACGAAGCAGATACTAGGATCACCATTAACGCAGACACTAAGAAGAAGGAGCCAATAAAATCGACCCTTTTTAACTTCACATAAAACTCGGATCCAGTGGCACCCAACCCGGCAGACCCAACCGGTAAATCAAGGAAAAAGTATATCGAGAGAAACACAATGAGTGCTAGAGGTATCTGCAAGATGAAAACGTATTTCCAGCCACAGACATCAGCCACAAGGCCACCGATTATTCCGCCGGACGCAGCCCCTAATCCGAAACAGATATTTGCTAACCCCTGATAGAGTCCCCTTTCTCTAAGAGGAATCAAATCTGACATTGTTATAGTTCCAAGCGCAGTTAATCCGGAGCCTCCACAACCGGTTACAAATCGCCCTATCACGACTAACGCCAACGAGTCTGTCACACAAATGCAACAACCGATGGCGAACATGACGCAGCAGATCAACAACAAGATCTTACGACCGAAAATATCAGAAAGTTTCCCATAGATTGGCTGGAATGCCGAACACGACAATAGGTAAGCTGTGGCTATCCACCCAATGTTTTCGACCGCGTCCAAATCAGACGCAATTACTGTTAACAATGTTGTGACCACGGTCGTATCCAAAGCCGCTAAAAAACTTGCCATGTAGATACTTCCAACAAGAGTATAAAAATGAGCTCTAGGCATTGAAAACTTCATTTTGGATACATCATTCAGACTGGCCGAATGTTCCTCCATGGCGCCATAGCCCTGACGAGTGTCCGACTTTGAGTCGAGAAGCCTTTCTTCACTCGCGAGCTTAGAGGCGACTATTCCAGCAGCATATGCTGAAGGATCTATAATGCGATTATCCTGTTGAACCATTATGGACTGAGAATCGTTGAGTGTTCGTATATTTGCTGAAATCTATCGGGCTCAATTGATAAGCCGCGAATTCGGACGCGGAAAATAGATAAGCTAGAGCAATGGGGTCTCGCATCTCCATAGAGAAAAACGTGCTTTTTGAGTGTCAATTCGCAGTGATCAATGCTTACAACTAGACAATAGTGCTAACAAGCTATTTTCTCGGGCAATAGTGGATAGTGAATAAGGCTAGGATAAATATTAGCGTGATTCTATTCAGAACACCTTGATGAGTGAGAGTTAACTAGACTTCCATCAGAACAAAAGAATCTGAGAGCCATAAAAATACGAAAATCTCGTTACCATTTGAGGTACCGCAGGGAGACATTTCAAGATTCCGCTTTCATGAACATCCCATTAAAGTATGTGGAGGAATTATTGACACGGACTGCTAGCGTGCTATAAATCTTGGTGGGGTTAGGCAGTGAATGGCGGGAGTATCGATATCAATGTATATTCTATTCAATACAACTAGGTTGATCCGAGACTAAGGAGTTTCCCAGAGGACCCAGTCAGTCGTAGATCCATAGGGCTAGCTTATACAGATTCCGCAAAGCCCTGGACCGGTGCCCGAGTCGTGAAGTCCCGTGGTCCGATACGGCCAATGCTTATGCGACCCTAAATCCTTAGAGTGGCTTCGAATCATAAACACATTAAGTAGCGCATCTCAAGAGTGTTTATAAAAATTTCCAGCTAGATCGTGACCTGTGTGCTGAACAAGTTCCCTGTTCTCTGTTGTAAAATGATAACATGCGGGAACGACTTTCAAACGTGACGACGCAAACAGGGGCGCCGAGAGCCGTCTTTGCAGTGCATCCAAAATAGCATAGGGGTTGTAATACTGTCGTCGTCTTCAAAACCCGAGATTCATTACTTAAAGCCCAACTAGCTTCTCTAAAAAGGACTATGCTTCTAGAGTTCCACCGTCTCCTTCAGCTTTTTCCGTTGTCTATGTAGTATCAATCTCCTTTATGTTTTCATGTATTGTGGTCAGTTGGGGTCGATTATATTAGCTGTAGCTATACATTCTTCTTGTGTTTTACGGCCATAGAGTGAATCCCTGGTCGAAGTATTTTTCTTTGAATCGCTCATTCTTTCTGGGAATTCTCGACAATCCTGGGGCACAAATCAATGACGTCTGTACCGTCGCAAGACATTTCGTCTAATATATCCTGAGCTGAGTTAAGGAGTATTTCCTCAGCAGAGCAATAGTAAATGCTATTCATTTTCAACTTAACATGTTCGTACAGCCGATTTCTCTTGAGAGCCTTGTTCCACTTGGCGAGGGATTCTTCCAAGCTCGACGTTACAATCATGACACGTTCCTTGTCAGTAACTATGAGCCTCATTGCGACGGCTTCTATTTCCTTGAACGCCTTTTCTCCTTGTTGCCGTGACATCTCACTGCGGAGTTTGGGCACAATTGCTTTGCGAAGTCAATCTTCGCGGAGAGTAGCCAATTCCTGTTCCACTAATTGCTTCCGCTTTGCGTTTCAATGTCTAGGAGGTTTTATCTCCGATGCGTACATCATCCGGAGGAGGAGCGTTCGTGATGGCCACTTCGGTTCTCGAAGAGGTTTCCGCCTTAAACACTTCGTCTTCGACGGTATGTGCACCAGTTTCTTTGTGGTTGAGCAGGAGTCCCTGGATTGCAGAAGTCACGTCGTTTGTCGTCGAATTCCCCGACTGACAGTTTTTTGCATTAAGCTGTTCCAAGGTTTTCTGGCGCTACTTGAGCAATGCCTCTAGGTCAGCAATCTTAGCGGCACGATATTCGCCTTCGTGTAGCCTGCATTCACAGGTGCGGAAGCAGAGGCAGCAGTTGCTGGCACGGAAGAAGATTTGTTCCACTGGACATAATGTTTGGATAGATGGATCTTGCGGTGCTACCAGGTGTTAGCGTTCTAAAGATCTTGGCAGTGTTGGTAGTGAGAAGCCTAAAATCGAAATAAATGTATGTTCTATTCAATACAGCTAGGCTGACAGAATGGTTAAGGAGGTCTCGTGAATCACTTAGAGATAAAGGGAGGCGCAGGTTTCTCATATAGATGCCGAGGTAAAGGTACGATTCCCGAGTGAGGTTGTCCCGTACCCGATAAAGTTATCTACACTTTATTTGGGAAACCTTCGTGAGCCAAATGCCCTGATTTCGGAATTAAGAGCATTGACGTAGGGTATTACCCGAGTATTAATAGAATAATACCCATTTAATGATATCAAAGGTCGCGTGGTCTAGTTGGTTACGACGTCTGCTTCACACGCAGAAGGTCCCCAGTTCGAGCCTGGGCGTGATCATTTTTTTAAACTTCTCTATTCTCTTGTGCATTTTGCTATTCGTGCTATCTGAATTAATAGGCTCTTAATTTCCTGATTGAACGAAGCGGCTAGCGCAGTGTTTTCGCCAAAAGTCACATAGGCTACAAGCACAATCAATCTTTAAGATCACAGTCTCGAGCTACAAACTATAAATGTCTGAACTTGAAATTTAATATCACCACTACTATCGTGGAAAGATGTGTAATACTCTTCGAGGTAAATATTTTATATGTACTCTTTGACGTTTTGCTGACTTATAAAGTACATGTTTCTGTTTTTGGATATTTTGACACGGTAGTACTGCATATCTCAGAGCTTGAGATCAACTTCCACATGCTAAGGAGAATCATTTGTGTCTATTAATTGCCGAATCCCAGCCCCATTCCTCCTAGTAACACGTCACTTAGAATCAAGCTGGAATGGAAACATTGGAGGTTCACGCCAAGGATTTTTTGGTGAAGTGGGTCAATGCACCCGAAAACTGCATCATTAAATGGCAGGTGAAGGCTTTGAAGAAATCAATAAATTTTGCCATTTACCGTCGAAACGAGGTTGGTTTCCAAGAGAATATCGCCAATCTGGGAGGAGGAGAGCAAAGTTCATTCGATCAGACCAATGACGGAGCAGTCAATGCGTCTAATACTTCGGATTCCCTGGGTCATTTGAACAGATTGAGGTCCTCGTCGATGGTTTCCGTCAATCTGGGTATACAAAAGACTAAATCACGATCTTCTACCTTCTCGGCCAATTTGAGTAATTCGGACTTGAGTCTTGTCAAAGATTATTACAAGTTGGTGCCGGATGAACTAGTGAAAGGTACCTTTAAGAGTGAAAAGGGAGGAACTTTCGCTTTCATCTTTGATAATTCCTTCTCCAAGACCATTAGCAAGAAAATCTATTTCAGCGCAAAAATTACAAATACCGAGGTGGCAAACTCACCTATGGCGAGCTCTTCATCCTACAAGGTGTTAGGCTCGACGCATTGCAATTCCTTGGGCGAACTCTCTGAAAAGACAACTGAAAACATATTGATGCCTAAGAACGGAGAGTTAATGCAAGGCGTGTTACTCAAAAAAAGGAGAAAAAAGCTACAAGGTTTTACTAAAAGGTTTTTCATACTCAATTTTAAGTACGGGACATTGTCGTACTTCAAGAACTATGACAACAAATTAAGAGGTCAAATGCCGATCACCGAATCCATTGTGAGTGCAGATTCAAAGACACGAAATATATTTGTTGACTCAGGAATGGAAGTATGGGATCTCAAAGCTTTGAACAACCAAGATTTTGATGCATGGGTCAATGCGTTCAATATTGTGAAGCGGAATACTAGGTCGAATGAGGCTTTACGCATTAATCGCGATCATAATTTCATTGCACAGTTGGAGGGAATACAACTCTCAATCAAAAATTTGATATTAAGCTTGTCTCAGTCTTCCAAAGATGGTCTAGAGGTTGACTTGCAAGACCTCAACTCTCAGGTGGAAGGATTGTTGACTCGACTGAGAGTTTCAGACTCGGCGTCAATTCTTTCAGAGAATGAATTTTATGATGCTTCCGATGATATGAGCTTTGATCGAGATGGGGTCATACTTATGAGCGAGAAAACCCAAGAGCCGAGAACACAGTCAGATGACGACTTGAACGAGGACAACGATGCCATTTCTGAGAAGTCGACATCCGACTCTGATTCGGATTCCGAAGAGCTACCTCCACCCTCTACTCCCTTGAGCAAAGAAAATACGTCGAACGACAGTCAAAGCGATGTACTTGATTTATACCCTTTGCCAATCTCACCAATTGAGCGAGTTTGTGATATACCAGTTTGCGATCACGAACCACCAAGTTTATTGTCGTTTGTTAGGAAAAATGTTGGCAAAGATCTTTCGACAATTTCGATGCCGGTAGATATGAATGAGCCAATCACAATTCTTCAGAAATATGCCGAGATTATTGAATATACGGAGTTGATTGACAATGCATTGCAAAGTGACTACCCTCCTTCCTCGGGTGAATTTATTTTGCGAATTGCAGCGTTCTCAGTGTCGTATCTCGCGGCTATGAGATCAAAAGTCAGAAGTTCGAGGAAACCCTTCAATCCCCTTTTAGGGGAGACTTATGAGTTAGTTCGAGAAGACAAAGGCTACCGCATGCTTTGCGAGAAAGTGTCCCATAGGCCCCCAGTCTTTGCGATGTGCGTTGAGTCAAACGACTGGACGTTGAGCTTCAGCCCGGCTCCTTCCCAAAAGTTTTGGGGTAAAACCTCGGAATTTTACACTTCGGGCACTGTGAAGCTTTTTATTCGAAAAAGTGGTGAAACATTTACGTGGGCTCTACCAAACTGTGTTTTGAAGAATATCATTGCAGGTGAAAAATATACAGAGCCGTCGACCAGCTTGACAGTCAAATCGAGCTCTGGTCAGAAAGCAGTTGTGGAATTCTCAAAGGGAGGAATGTTCAGTGGTAGATCTGAAGAGTTAACAATTAAAGCCTTCGATGGTCATAAAAAAGCTTTGCCTTACAATGTTAGTGGCAAGTGGACTGAATCCATGACCTTGAAAACCAACTCCACAGAGAAACAAATATGGACAGCAGGAAAAATGTTGACCCCCAGCAACAAAAAATTTGGCTTTACTGAGTTTGCAGGCAGTCTAAACAAAATTACATCAATCGAACAAGACAAATTACCCCCAAACGACTCTCGTTTGCGACCTGACATGCAGGCTTACGAAAGGGGAGAGATTCAGGAGGCTGAAGCACTCAAGCAGAAAGTTGAGGAGGGTCAACGTAAACGACGAAACGACCTTGAAGAATTGGGTAAGATCTACCAGCCATACTTCTTCCGGCACGTTGGAGGAGTGGAGTCCAACCCAGAGACTGGAGAGTGGGAGTTGATAACTGGCCAGAACGGGTATTGGGAAAAAAGAAGGGCCCAAGATTGGTCTGGTATTCCCAAGCTTTGGTGAATCTATGCGATTAGCCTCAACACGTCACGTCATAGTTTTAAATTGAGACGCTCCTCTAATGTTGCTCTGGTATTCGCTTCTGTAAACTCTAAATCATGTGCGACGTTCGGAGAGTTTGGCAGTGGGCCATTTGAGCGATTACGTAGCATGAAGTACTTGAGTTGCTTTCGTAGGCTGCTCATCATTGACATTTGCAAGTCTAGATCACCCCGCACAATGAAGTTATCATTGACTAGACTGTTGATGATGTTTTGACGATCAGAAGTCGCTTTCAATTCTCTTTCTATGAAGGGGGTCACTTTGGAGCGCACCTCGTTCTTTAAATCTTCCATCTCATAGTTCAAGTGGTGTAGAAGATTCTGGCCGATTATGTCTTTCCTGAATGTCCCAACTTCTTCGAGAGGTTCCGTATACCCTAAATTCGTGATTTTTCCCTGAATTATATTGCCCAATATCTGATGTATTTGATCTTGCAAATGTTCGTTCTCTTCTGTGAGCTTTGATATTTTGCTTTCTTGTGATTTCAAGTATGGTAAAAGTAGATAGAGTTGGCAGTCTTTTGTATGAACTTCCAACGATGGAACATTGGTACCAACCCATTGACAACCTATTTCGTTCGCTGGACATAAAACTTTGCCTGTTTTGAGACAATTACGTTGATGCTTCATCATGGCCATTTGAGGAATCATGTCGTGTTGACAAAGGGGACAAGTAACAAAATTCTGCGGACAGTGGTCATTCAAGTGCTGTGTTTCACTAATCTTACTAATACTCATTCCGCAGAAGTGACAAGGGAAAAGCTTATGAACACAAATATCTGGCTCCCCATCCACAAATCGTCTCTCTGTCAAAAGGTTGCATATATTTGCGTCGGAAAACTCCTCGCATAGATGAGCACTATCCGACGAGGAGCAGTCCTGGTTTTGGGTCTGTCCATAAACACCTGATTTGTCTGAAAGTTTTCTCCCGCTTGCTGATCTGCTTATAGGCTCTACTGAAGTCGACAGATCCAGAGTGATCTCACTTTCTTCTGCGGCCTTACTTTCTAATCTCCTCTTCCCTTTGCAGATGACACCAGTGTAACCGCAATCCAGAAGCAAATGCCGATCAATCTCCCATCTCCGACCCGTCCAGTTGCATCCCCTCTCTTCATTGAGACAATATACGAAAAGGTCGTCCACCATATTTGTTATGATCAAAGGGGTAGGAAAGAGGTCATGAATGCTGGAGCCATTGATGGGCGTGCGATCCATCGGGCAAAATCCATCGAATGCTTCCTCATTACCAACCTTCAAACACTCAAGGATACAATCCTTACAAAATGTATGACCACATAGGGTAGTCATAGGTTGTAAGTATGGCTGCTGACAGATGGGACAATTCAAGTTCTCGACGTGCGTGACATATTTCGCATTCCGCAAATCTGGCTTCTCATTGCCGGTCATTAAGTCGAAGGAAGTTTTGAATTTTTTAGCTCCAGAGGTTTCATCATAGTCCGCCATTCCATCCGTTTATTTGTTTAGTACGCTTTGTCGACTAGTGGAGAATGTCTAGATGTTTCTCTACATTCGAGACGTTGCCTGTGCGCGAAACCAGGGCTGCCTCGAGCGTGCGAACTGTGCCCGCTGGGGCAATTCATAGGCCCTACTCGTCCGCAGCAAGTGACAATCAACACGCAAAAGAATAGTCTGAGCAAGATGCGGAACAAACAAAGATGACGGTGATAGTTGCCTCAAAATTCGAGTACAAAACTATGCACCTTTGACTTGCTGTCCGATTCCAGCGAGCATCATGCAATTCACGTCTTGTGCGGCAAATTGATGTACTCTCGTACATCAACACTTTGCACTAGAGAAATAATTCACACGTCATTGGGAAAAGAACCGGAAATACTTTTTTTACGTCTTCCGCAAGAACACAAACGGATAAATGACGAGATTTGAGCGAAGTTAGCTCTCTTCTCTTGTGTTGGCGATGTGTACCTCAATAGCATGCGGATGAGTGTACATATGACGTTACCAATTCTACAGACAATTGTTGGCAGGAAACAGCGCACATATAGATCCAATATTTGTTCTGTCCGATACAATAAGACTGACTTAGGCGTTAAGGAGGTCTCTTCCGGAACGAGGCGAGATCCATGGGTCAAGCGTACATATATTCCGTAAGGGTATTTAATACCGTTCGTAAAGTCTCTAGTTGGACTTCGGAACTTCATATTAATATGCCGGATTTTGTACTTTTGCACTCATGCCATGTCACAGTAGCATTACTAAAGTATCTCCTAATCCTTTTCGGGTGCTGGCGTTTCAAGAACCTGCGCAGGCAAGGAAGTGAATAGCTCTAATGTCGATGTCAATGAATAAACTCAAAATAGAACTAAACAGTTTGAAAAGCTAAGACATTCTCTACAAAACCAGTCCGTCGTAGACCTATAGGTCTAACATGTAGAAGGTAGGATACACGAATTGAGGTGAGCGTGTTTTCTGATAGTGACATGGTAACTCCTTAGAAAACCCCGTAATTCCGTAGTCCAATAAAACGTGATAGTGGCACACGAGTATAGTTAAAATAACCTTTTTTATCAGATGTTTGTGGTTGTATAGTGTAGTGGTTATCACTTTCGGTTTTGATCCGAACAACCCCGGTTCGAATCCGGGTACGACCTTTTTTGTTTTTTGTCGTTTATTGCTGGCGTATTAAATCCTGGACTTTTTGCTTCTGATTTTCTGTACTTAATAATCGTCTTTAAAATTAAATAGATGATGTCGTCACTCCATCTCGATCAAAAGCTCAATTTCCAAATTTCTTCGCTGAATGCGCGAAATCAACAGATGTCGAAATACCATGAGTAAGCAGACCTTCTCTCAAGTTTCAGACGGAGATGGCAGTGACCAACTAGGTCATCAGGATGTCAACAGATGCATCGAAAGCTCCGACATCCTTACTTCTATTTTGAGGGTAACATTAACAAAAGACGCTAGAAATTCGAAGCTTAGAAGGGAGCATCTCCAAGCGATTACCTCAACTGCAACATACAAAAAGTCTTTACAGAATTGGATTACGGATTTGGATTTGGAACTAAAGAAGGTTTTTGGGCTATGCCTAGCGCAAAGCGGAAATGAACTACATGTTATGTCTAACCTTGAAACGTCATCGGGACATATACTTCGAGATCTTTTGGCCCCCAAAGAAGGTTCTGCCGAATTTCAAAGCGATCGGCAAACCTCTGCCTTTTTTTTGGCTAACGCAAAGAGGGACTCCGTCGCAATCAGCACGTCGGAACAACTACTTGGTGGTTTGATCATTTTGGTGATTTGTATGATAATCATAAGTGAGAACAAGATTAATGAGACTGAATTAATAAGAAATTTGGTTCAGTTTGGATTCTCAGAGAATATGAGTGTGACAACGTCGATCTACAATCGGCCAGTACAAGGTGTCTTGGCCGAACTAACAAAGCGAGATTACCTTTCGAGAGTAGTCTATCACAGGCAGGACAAAACGACAGCAATAACACTATATTCTTTAGGAAGGAGAAGCTTGCGTGAGTTTGACCAAGACTCTATGGTATCAATTCTCACGGAGATATGCGGGAAAAACAATGACAAAGTTCTTGCAACGGTAAAGCGTTGCTTCCAGGACACATAAGCTAATGCAGCTAAGCAGCTAGTCGCGGTGGAATTATGCGCAAATCAAATGAGGGGACGGACAAAATTCGCATGCCGATAAATCGGCGTGTCGTTTAGCACATGCATGTGGCAATTCATGCATCAAATCAGGTTATTCCGCTTGTTAGCCTCAATTAATTTATATCTATTCTACTTTGCTTTCTTTTCAGTGAAACATTTTTCTCTGGCGAATTGGTTAAGTCGTGCCAAACACCTTTATTCAAAGTCGTGTCTGATCAGCTGATTCTCCGCTCTGTCATACCCGCGTCGGTCTTCGGCAGATACACATATACACGTCTCCCAAGAACTTAAAACTCGAGTAAAAATGTTGGATACATTGGATATTGCCGTCATTACCCTTCTTGCACTCGCAGTGGCATACTACTTCGGAAAGGATTACATCTTTCTGCCGTCTGGAGTTAATTCAGCGGGCTTTGTAGCTGGAGGAGATGACGATGATAGAGATCTTGTGTCCATGTTGAAAAAAAATCAGAAAAATGCTGTTGTTTTTTATGCATCCCAAACTGGAACAGCTGAGGACTATTCTCATAAATTGGCTAAGGAGCTCAACTCTCGCTTTGGATTGAAAGTCTTAGTGGCTGATTTTGCCGATTATGACTACGATAATTTGCAAGATATAGACCCCGATTGCTTGTTATTTTTCATGATTGCCACTTATGGCGAAGGTGAGCCAACCGACAACGCAGTGGAATTTTTCAATTGGTTAGACAATGCTGCTGACCAATTGGCCAATTTGAAGTACACTGTTTTCGGCTTAGGTAACACAACGTATGAATTTTATAACGCAATGGGCACCAAGTTGAACGATAAGCTCGAACTCCTTGGTGCAGAGAGATTTGCCCCACATGGAATGGGAGATGATGGTCTTGGTACTATGGACGAAGATTTCTTATCCTGGAAAGAAGAATGTTTCGATTCCTTGAAAAACAACTTGGCGTTGGAAGAACGTGAACTGCAGTACGAGCCTTCCTATGAGCTCGTTATGGAGTCACACCTTTTAGCTTCGCAAAAGTCTGTGTCTAATGGGGAACCAAATAAATCTTACATCACTGGGGATAAGGATTTAACACGGGGGCCATTCGATCATTTACATCCGTACTTGGCGCAAATAACAAAAACAAAAGAGTTGTTTACTGATAATGGCAGATTTTGTGTGCATGCCGAATTTGATGTGTCTGAGTCTAACATGAGATACTCCACTGGCGACCACCTAGCAGTTTGGCCATCTAACTCAAATGAATCGTTCGACAAATTTGTGGAATGCTTTGGTCTCGCGGAGAAGTTGGACAAAGTATTTTCATTAAAGCCAATAGATTCGACAGTTCACCTCCCCTTCCCCACACCTATCACCTTTGGTGCAGTGATAAGACACCATTTAGAAATAACTGGTCCAATTTCGAGACAAGCGTTAAAGTCTATTGCTCCTTACGCTCCTTCTGAGGATGCCAAGGCAGAGTCATTGAAGTTGGGTTCGGAAAAAAACTTGTTTGCTGAGGAGATACACAGCAAAAAATTCAACTTAGCCGATGCTCTTTTAGCGATTTCCAACGGTGTCACCTGGGATTCTGTTCCTTTCGTGTTTTTGATTGAGTTAATTCCAAGTTTACAGCCCCGTTACTATTCGATTTCTTCGTCTTCTATGAGTGAAAAATCCACCATTCACATCACTGCTATTGTTGAAGCGGAAAAGTTTGAAGATCGCATTGTTACTGGCGTTACGACAAACTTGTTGAAAGATATTGAGATGTCCCAAAATCAGAAAAGCGGCAGAAAGAATGCTACGTATGACTTGGAAGGACCAAAGGGTAAATTCAAGAATTACAAATTACCCGTGCATGTTAGAAGGTCTACATTTAGATTGCCTTCTAGCCCCTCAACACCTGTTATATTAATTGGTCCAGGAACAGGAATTGCTCCGATGAGAGGTTTTGTCAGAGACCGAATTGCTTCTCTCAAAAGTTCTGATAACGCGGTGCTTGGAAAAATTTTACTCTTTTACGGGTGCAGAAACAGAGAGAAGGACTTCCTCTACAAAGACGAATGGCCCGTTTATGCTCAAAGTCTTGGTGACAGTTTTGAAATGGATGTAGCCTTCTCAAGAGAAGATCCGACTAAGAAGGTATATGTTCAGGACAAAATTCTCGCGAGATCAAAGGAAGTGAATGAGCTTTTGGAAAAAGGGGCCTTCATATATGTGTGTGGTGATGCCTCGAAGATGGCACGAGACGTCCAAAATACTCTTGTGAAGCTCATCGCAGAGCAAAGATCACTTTCAATCGAAAAATCAACTGATTTGATAAGATCCTTGAAGGTGCAAAATAGATACCAAGAAGATGTCTGGTGAATATTACAAGGTAAGGTCGCTGTGCAACGTCATTGATTTGTCCCAATACACAATCTCCAGTTAGGGTTGTACGAATTGTAGTAGTTCGCGAGCTTCTCCTCCACAGCCACCCAATGCTTGAAATTTCCTTTTGGTTTAAGATCTAAGTCGAAAATGACTACGCTGAGTCCATATGTATCTCCATCGTCATAGTGAATCCTTTCGGTCAGGTCAGATTGCTCTTCAGACGTCAAATTGTATGGGATATTCATCTTTGAGAACTTAATAAATAGCCCAACATCTCTCAAAGCCATTTTTAATACCATCTCATCCAGAACATCTTTCTCACTTTTTATACTTGCTATGGACAATGGACGATCAAAAGGATTTTGAAGTTTTTCCAATTTTTTGAGAGGGCAATGTGGGGACCGTAGAAATATTCTCATCAATGATTGCAATTTAAAGTCAAGTTCACCTTCAAGAAGATTGAGCACTTCGGATGGGAGTTTTGCGAACAAATCTGCGACGCCATTTTCTATAGACTCGTCGTGGATTAAATCAAGTGGACAAAAGTGCCTCTCGTAATTTTTAAACTGATTACTTGCGCATGTTCGGCAATAATTAGTAGTATTTTTGTAAAGCCATTTCGGTTTTAGCTCAACGATGATCGAATCCACATATTTACTTTCGTTAGCAACTGATACTTTTCCGATGTAGACTGAGCAGTGTTTTGACAATGTGTATTTGTCATAATCTCCATCAAGAATGTCTGAGATCAAAAAAGCGTATCTTTCTGTCTTCATCAATAAACATCCCGGGCTATTTAGTCCAGCCATGAAAATTTCAGGCGTTTCAACCAATTCCGATTTTATCAATTCATTAAGACCGAGTCGATTTCGAACTCTTTCAGAAAACTCGAATACATCTGTAGTGGAGACAAACGTATTTCTTTCCTTCTTCAACCGAAGTCTCAACAACTTGCCCCTCAACGCGGGGTCTTTACCCTTGTAACGAAAAAGAGCGTTCGCGTTACCTTTCGAGAAATATGTCCAGTCATTGGGCACCAGGAGGTTTGAGATGTTCTTCATGAAGTATCATTGAAGTCTGGGGCGTCCCCATCGCGAAAGTGAACACCATCAAGATTCACCATCAAGATTGTATGCAGCGTCGCATTGCATCATCCAGGCTTAACGCTGGCGACTTTGAACAATCACTCTTCCGCGGCCCTTCATCGCATAAAATTCTATATTCCGAGGAAAACGAAGGAGGTGCGATCCTTCGGTTTGAAAGAAGGAACTTGGTTCTCGAAGGCGAGACAACGACAAGCGCAAGCGAATAGCAGTAAGTGCTCTCAGTATCATGCGCAACACATTTATCCGAAGTGAGGCGAAATCGCTTTGTAAAGTTTTGGCACTTGACGATTCACTGAATTTGGATCTTGTAGACTGGGCAGATGTTGCAACCAAATATTGGGAGTTGACTAGTACCGATTCCTCGCCTTTCAAATTGATGTCAGTCAAGGTGCCAGACCCATTGAGAAGAAAGAACCCACTGCCTTCGATAACTATCCTTGAGCGAGACCGATTGAGTTTCAAATCATAACCAGCCCAGGAAGAGAGAGATTTGGGATCCATCACTGTCCAGTTCTCGCCCTGATTCAAGCTCAAAGGTACATGGTAACATTCGGACTTGTCACTTGAAAGGACAAGTTTGTTTGACTTGTCCAGTCTGATCTCCTGATACCACAAGTTATCGCAAAGTCTGTCAATATGCAATCCCATTTTCAAGCCACCAGTTTGGGAGGACACTATGCTACTTGTGCGAGAGTTCAAGACCGAGTTTTGTGGAAGATCTGCACCGTACATAGCGCCCGTTTTGCTCAAAGGATTTACAGCGGGAAGCTCAACGAAAGGTCCATTTCCCGTGACCTTACGTTGGGACACATTTGTGAGATCAATTGGTTGAAAGCTTGAGGCCCTACGATACCAATAACGAGCTGTGTTAAAACGCATGTGTTCTAATGTGAACTGGAACCGTCCTTGGGCAATTGTGGTTATTCCGCATGAGCTTACAGAAGCACGGTCCGCTCTCGACGTCTTCGCACGCGCGATCAGAACCAATCCTACTTGAATAGACGCGAGACTTCGTATATAGTACCAGAATTTATGTAACGCTATGAAACGAGAATCTTTGAACTACTTCGTCAGCGTCACGGACGATTTGTAGATCACCAAGAGAAAATAGTGTTGTGTCCTCCTGATTAGCAATCTCACACAAAAGTTTAAAATCACCCCAAAGCTCACAGGCTTGAATGAAATCTTTTCTGAATTGCTCCGGAGTGACACTGTTGACGCTGTTCAAGTTTATATTATATGATGGTTTTCCAACTTGTAATATAGTGTCCATCAAATGATCTCTGGCGCATTTGGAGCTTTCCTCAGCCAGCCTGTTCGCCTGGAAAGACTTGAAGCAACAATCGAAGTAGATTTCGGAAACTACCCCCATTAGCGTATTGCTCAAATCTCTGAAGAAAGGTAATTGATCCACAAGTTCATACCATTGTTTTTTGGTTTCATAGTCTTTGCGGATATGCGGATGCCTCACAAGGAGATCAAGTAGACATACCTGCAATGATGATTGTACAGTGTCTTGAACATATTTGAGATGACTTCGGAAACAGAGTAGGTCGCGAGAAATAGGTCCCTGGTAATTAATTGGATAAATGTTGAACGTCTGCGAAGAAAATATCCTCGACACCAAGCGGACTGTTATCGTATCTTCAGTCGAGAGTTCGGGGTTCGAGAACTTGAAGTTTTTCGGTACACTTTGTGTACTGTTCTCGTGAAGCAAAACCTCAAACCCCTGAATGCTGATGAGTGTAAGTATCAAAAAAAGTATTTCTAGAGTCGAGTCGCTGGCACGTGGTCTCAGCTGAGTGAATTTAGTCATTGTTCTCGTCACGGAATCAAGTTTCTTGTCGTTCCCAGCTTCGCCCATTAAGTATAGTGCACGTAGAAATGCAGTTGCAATAAGGCTCATGGGGGTGTCAGATCCTTCGTCGGTGCCCTTACCACCAACTGCCCGCAGATTTGACCAGAATGCGCGAGAGCTGAATTCGTTGACGCCACAACTTCCGAAACTTAAGGGCGATACACGCGTACTTATAGCGGGTTCCAACCGATTGTTTAATAATAATGACTCCTCTTTAAACCAATAATGGACTTCAACTTTCTTTACCTGGTAATACCGTGCAAGCAAATGAGTGATTAGGTTAAACTGATAATCCAAGATGGTTTTCGATTTATCTGAACTTAACAATTTTTTGAAGCTTTCCCCCGCACTTATGTCGAGCGAAGGCCGTATCCAATAAAAACCAACAGTTATGGCTTCAAGAAGCTTTGAAGGTAAAAGGCCAATAGACTGGTAGAAGTAGACCTCGGGCGGAAGCCTTTGTGATATGACTGAATGAAGATCGGTGGGAACGCGAATTTGATTCGCAGACAGGTTACTATATTTGCCCTTGTCCGGCGTCAAAATATCTTTTTCATCGCATATCCCTAATTTCGATAACTCAACGATGTACAATTCCACTTGCCCCTCTAGATTCATGACAGGCATGTACTTGATAGCTGCATGGCCCCGGAAATACAAGTCCGTCAATGAGGTATCGTCGAGGCTGGTAATAAAACTAAGCAAATCGGTGGTATTTGAGCCTGAGAATGCTGCGTGCTGGAAAAACATATCTAGCGCAATCCTGAAATACTTGAATTGTTGATACGGCACCATAGGATTAAACTCTGGTAATTGAGGCAAATTTGAAAAGGTCGTTGGCTGCACTGTACATCCCACCATTATACTCAAATCAAGAAATTGCCTCTCACTTAAATTGAGCTCATTCAATACTTTGTGCTTATCAACGAATCTGAAGTCCTTCGACTGGAATTCCATCCCCAAAATGAATTTGTCAACCTTCGTTAAAAGAACATCCGTTGAGCCATAGATGCAATCAATACAGCCACTCTGGTAAAGATAAGACAACTGGAAGGAAGCGTCATAGGGACTTATTATATAATTTATTCCATATTCGATGAATACTTTGATGAGATCGTTGATCATAGGGCTGACAGGTAACGGAATTGTGTTCAAGCGGAAACTTTCTCCGGTGTACCCGAATGTGTTACCTCCGGTGTTTGATTGTTTGGATTGCAATCTTGACCATGTTGTGCTTAGATGCTGTTCTTGCAGAGTGAGCTCATTTCGATGATATTTGTGGTGATAAGAGTTAATCTTGAGTCCGGGCAAAACAAATAAAGGCTTGATGTTCCACTCGTCGAAAACATTCAAGTCTGACTGGATATATTGCTTCAAAGAGGAAGGGACACCACCAATACCACCCAAAAATTGTTCTTTCTTGAAAGTATATATTCTGCTCAAATAATGCTCAACATCGATGCCAATGGTCGAATTCTCCAATAACTCGATTGAACTGGTACTGACAAGTTTATTCTCGAACAAGAACGATTCGAGAGACTTGATAGGCATGTTGTCTAATAATCAAAGCGTACAATGTCCAAAATACAACTTCACGACAACGCCGCGGATATGGTAATATGCAGTCATCAACAAACGCATTCTGCTTCCACAACCATTCCCATCCAACGGCTCGGCATTTTTAGCATTCTCATGACAAAGGTATTAACGTAGGATTACACTCCCAAATTACACTATTACACCTAACCCCTAAGGCAAGATTACTTTTTCCCACTATCGGAGAGCTAACGTCCGTTTGGGGAAGCGTTCGCTCATGCTCTCTTACAAATCCATCACGCGAATAATTGATCTGCTAACCTTAAGAGTACATAAGTCAAAAACAAACAATAATCAAAACAAGAATGAGGCAACTTAACCTACCACGTCATACAGAAAATGTTAAAAAGCCAATGACGGGAAATCACGACTCATCAAACATCCAACCGACTACATAAACCCTTGTACCACTGTATTGCCCTCACAACTATTTCCTTATCTCCCACCTACAAACTGAACAACGCAAGGCAGATATATCATTCTACCAATCAGTACGATAGCCAAATACCGAAGGAAACGTGAAAATTCTATAATAAATACATAAAGGAAAAGAGAAAGACGATGAGCGCCATCCATCAAGAAATGTAAGCTGACTCGATATTGTTCGTCATCTCCGAAATTACGAATTGCGAATGCAGGTATCAGGACGAAACACTGCTTCAGAAAAGAAAAAAAACTTGATCCTTAGCCACAAACACAAATCGAATAGTTCAACTAAATCTACATTAGAGCAAATCTGATTCAAGTACTGGAACATTACCTTCTTTGGATCTTCACTATTAGACGCAGCAAAATAGTACATAACCATTGCAACCCAACCAATACATCATACTTCTAAAATTGAGTGACGGCTTATACCCCACTTCCCTCGCAATATTAGATATAATCTAAATTGTAAGAACAGTAGAAACATTTGGGCCGAAAATACATGGACACCGCTACCAGCAGCCCGTCCGTATACTTTTACATCCAGACTCACAACACTTCACGATAAAAAGCTTCACACTACATATGTACAACACGACTCCTCCACAAAGTTCTGATTTTCAGCTTTAGGAAAAATTTACGACCCAACAACCACCAATCTAAACCAGCAATTTAAAACCGTTCATACTACGTTCGCGTGTTCACGTTCAACAAGATCGGAAAGAATAGGAAAGAATTGGGGCAACCAAAAAGATAAAAATTTCATATAATTAGCGAATGACACAGCTTATACGAGAACCGCAAAGCAGTCAACTTAAAATGTGAAATATATCATCATAATGTTAACCTTTTCCTACTCCTCGCAAAACACCTGATCCTGTCAACCTTGTAATCTCACCTGAACAACCGTTGCGCATGAGTGCTGCAGAACCCGGTTCTTATATCAATTTTACTTTGTGCGGGATGAAGTTGAATGTGCCCGAAAAATAAGTACATATGTACAAACCAAATTATTCTAGATATGCGCGAGCAACTCCCAGGATGTGTTCAGCAAACCCTGTAGCGAGGTACTGAGAGTACGGATTGCGATGAGCGATGTTGCATACATCAATTTTATGGCAATGGTAGATTGGGATACTCAATACTTTGTTTTGTCATTGGTTAAACTACGTTATTAATGATAAAGAGAAATTTTTCGGTACTATTTTTCTTACATTCTTAAATGCGCCTCTTGAAATTACAATCAAGACTCAATATTACAATGACTTTCAAACGTGTTGTCATAGTTAGAGTTCCGGGACTTGAGTAATTCTCTTGGGAATCAGGTGACCTCAAAGGCCGTAAATAGTTTCAAAATATAGATCTGTTCCTTCTTATGAGAGGTAGACATTGTTATTCGAACGAATGACCAGCCCGCTTGTGGGGGATGAAGAAGCTTGATGGTTTTTGAGCATTACTAGTAAGTAGGATATCTTTTGTATATTTGCTGGGTTTTTACCATTGGTACTAATGGATCGTCATTTATTCCTACAAAATCTACGTATTAGAAATTGTTAATTCATTCGACTAAATTCCTTTACATTGACCGTGCGATAAGAATTAATTCTTTGAGTAAAGCACTAACTTGTTTTGAACAACCAGTCTTAGCGCGATTATAACGCCGAGACAGATTACAGTAAAGGAATACCGTTCTTTTAGTGTTAACAATGAATCTAACGTGATTATGTCAACAGGAACAATAAATGACATGTCTGGATCTATTATTCTCAATGGACCTGGTGCTAACGTATATGTTTAGTCTATAGGTTCGGCGTTGAAATAGTGGGCGAAATTATTCTGGAAGCGAAAGGTTCTACTTCGGTGTTTTTTACTTCCGAGTTATCTAATCATTTTTACGCGCTTTTGTCGAACGCTATCTATTTTCTGCAACGGCTTTAGAGCTGGTTCCATTATCATTTCATGTATTGCATTTCTGATTGTTTCGCTGGAAGTGGAGACGAAAGATTTCTTAGTAAGAAACAATGGTGCAATAAATTTTGACATACATTGTGGATCTCGCCAGGACTTTTTGTTTCCCATAACGATTCAATGGAAACGCGAGCTTTGTAAGATTAAATAGGCTTCTGTTCTCGCTTCGATAAACTATATATACAATTTTGACTTATTCGTTTTGCTGGCCAGCACCGAAGTATTCCCACACTCGGTCCCATTGTCCTTTTTTATGTATCATTGCCAACACGAGCACTCCAGGCAACTGCCAAACAGAGCACCAAAAAAGCTTTTTCGCTAACGAATTTGCTGTGAGTATTTCTGTTTGTTTCGGCTGGTGTCCCGGTCTGTAAATGAGGCTCTGTTGTCTCCAAAAACGGAATGCTAACATGGCAAGCCAGAAGTTCGCTAGTGCTGAGTCAATGGGAAAGATCCAATCAGTCACCTCAAAATAAGATAACCCGATACAGATTGGGAACATGAGAAGCGAATATCTCAAGGCGACACGAGCGTTTAGCATAGGATTTTCGGCTGCTGTCATGACGTACCCAGCCGCCTTGTATTGGGCAGCAATGTTGTGTGACAATGAGTTGAAGTGTGGAAATTGCCAAGCATATAATAATGCTGCCAAACACCAACCCCCAGGATGTGCGAGTGTTGTCGAGGCAGCCCAGCCCATTAGTGGGGGAATTGCACCAACTATTGCACCCATCCAAGTATTGAGTATAGAGTGGCGTTTAAGAGATGTGTAAACCCATCCGTAAAGACCCACGTTCATCAACCCAAGAAATGCGACAGTGGGATTCACTCCTAGGTACAATATTATAGTACCCGCTAAGCCCGTAGCTGCAGCAAATTGAAACGCTTGCTTCGGGGTAATCAACCCTGTTACAACTGGCCGGGACATAGTTCGGGACATTCTTCTGTCGAAGTCAGGCTCTCGTCCCATATTGATAGCATTTGCCGAGCCTGAGCACAACGCTGTACCTGCCGTCAAAAAAGCTAATTCTGCTACTGACAAAGAATTTGGAGAAATAGCATACGAGCAAATTGAGCTCAAAGTAACCAAAAATGTTAGATTAGGCTTGGTAAGTCTGATATATTCTCCAAGAGCTTTCTTGGCGGTTAAGCCATTCCTGAGTCGTGTACTTTTAGTCTTCTCCACAACTTCGAATGGAATTCCTCGTAACTCTGCTTTTACATTTCGTTGTAGGTTATTTTGGTGGTCAGGAATCTTAGGGTTGACGCTGTGATTTTTTATATTGTTATAATTGACGGCGCTGAAGCGAAAATCGTGTGATTTCAAGCCTTTATTTCCACTAGCAATGCGATAATTAGGAAAGAAAGAAGGTTCTAGCTTCAATGAGCTTTGTAAGTTAGGGAAAAAGAAGTTGAGGTGCAGCCCACATCCGAGCCTGGCGACACCTGTTAGTCTACTTGACATTGTTCCGACTCTGAGTTAGAAACCCTGATTTTGTTAATCGACAGCGAAATCTACATTGACAAAAAGTACACGACCAATTTTCTATTCAGAATTTGCGACTATTTCCTCGCCTCTCGACTCCACTGCTTCTGATTTTCTCTCATTGAGCTTCTTATTCTCCAACTTGTTTTCTATTAAATCGTTAAACGCAATGATGGACCGCACCAATGTATTAACGTAGATCAACATTGATTCGTCGTTGGATTTAACAGTAAACGCTGTGGCCAATGGATTCGAAAAGTCCTCGACCTTATCACCCGCTGAGAGTTCAAATATGTTTTCGGACCCCGCAACTCCGTTACTCAAATTCGGTAACAAGTTAAAAACATTTTGTAACTTTCCTAGTATTGAATGGTTAAGAGCAAGCTTTTTGTCAATGACTCTTTCAAGGTAATTTGATATTTCGTTCAACTTTTGATGCAAGCCTAGTAAAGACTGATAACTCTCTGTGACTCGTAAGGATAGATTACCGGCAGCTTGATCTCTAATGTCACGTAATAAATGCTCCACTCCAATCTCTTCGGCTTCTTCGGCCTCAATCAAAGAAGGGATGTGCACAAACGTTCTCTCTGCCTTAGAACCATCGTGCTTTATGTCATCAATGGCAAAGTACGCATCTGTGGGAATTCCAACAGGTCTAGGCTGCACATCAACAATCACCAATAAAGGATACGGTGTATATTTCCTGAACACGTCATTAATTTTCAAATCTGAAGCTTTTAACTTTGGCCCAGAGTGATACCACCCAACAAGCTTCTCTTTTGCATTAATCTTCTTAAACATTTCTCCCATGGATTCGATGAAATTGTGATCTAAAAACCAAACTGAAGAATTCTTGTCGTCTTCTTCGAAGGGAATTGCGAAGGAGTTGGTGACGCTAATAACATCTGAGGAGTTGTCCCCCAAAAGAACGCCTACTACTCGTTTTTTCGTATCACGAGCAACACGGTCATAGTGATCGGCAACAGACAAAAGTACCAAGGGTGAGACAGTCACCGACTTCTTCAAGAGTTCTGTTTGATTTGATTTCACTGTCATTCTGAGCGCCTCTTGTTGAACTTCTTCCAAAGAAACACTTTCGCCCCCGTCTTTAGTGCGCGAACCGAACTTCGCTATACAGCTCCATAAACCACACTTGATGTAAACCATGTGTACGCAGCTCGCTTAACCACTTTCAATGCAATTCAAACATGTTCGGGCAGGTCATTATCGGGCCACCGGGGTCAGGCAAATCCACATACTGTCATGGCATGTATCAACTACTCTCGGCTATCGGCAGGAAGTGTGCAATAATAAATTTGGATCCAGCTAATGCAAAACTACAATACCCCTCGTGTTCGTTTGATATCAGGGATTACATCACACTTGACGTAGTGATGGAAGAGCAAAACTTAGGTCCAAACGGCGGATTGATGTACGCTCTAGAAAGCTTAGCTGAAAATGCTATTGACTCAATATTGAATGCTTGGATAAAACTCGCTGGCGACAATTACCTCTTGTTTGACTGTCCTGGTCAAGTGGAATTGTTTACAAGCCATGATTCCTTTTTCAAGATATTCAAACGCTTGGCTCGAGTTGCGGATGCAAGGCTTTGCGTAGTTTCCTTAGTTGACTCTATCTACTTGACAAGCCCCTCACTGTACGTTTCCTCGTTGCTTCTAAGTCTCCGATCAATGCTTCAGCTTGGATTACCTCAAGTAAATGTTCTTTCCAAAATTGACATGCTTCAGAGCTACGGAAAAATACCCTTGAGGCTAGATTATTATACAGAAGTCCAAGATTTGAGGTTATTAAAAGAGCCGTTGGAAATGGAATCGCCCTCTGTCTTGGGAAAAAATTTCGTTAGACTTTCGGAAATGATTACCGAAATCATCGAAGACTACAACTTAGTTTCGTTCGAAGTCCTCGCAGTGGAAAACAAGCGCTCGATGGTGTGCCTATTAGGCGTCATCGATAAGGCTAATGGATATGTTGTAGGGAGCAACGAGATAGGTGGAGATCCGCTTTGGTCTCAGGCTGTCAGAAATGGTCCAAGAACTAGCGTCGAAGAGATAAACGTTCACGAGAGATGGATTGAACATAAGGAAGCCTATGATAGGGCCGAAATGAGCAATGACTCTGTCTTGCAACGAGAGTACTCGCTAGACTCCGAACCGATCAATACGATTGAGAAATCTTCAATAGTAAATCCTTAGCAAAATCTAAATCTTCATCGCCATTGTACTCTTCAATGTACTGAGAGAGTATTTTACTGTGTTCTTTAATCTTCTCCGATACCTTGTTGACTAACTTCTGTGTTTCATTGACAATTTCGCGTTGTCTTTTCATGTCATGCTCATCGCAATTCGTTGATTTCATTCTTTGGAGAGCGATGATTTCCTCGTTGTAATCATTGGAATATAACTCTTTTTCTTTCAAAAGTCTTTGTACGGCCTTCACTCTGATTTCTAATTTTGAAGGTGGCATTTTTTGGTGTCTATAAAGACAGAAAGAATGAATATGTTATGGAGCCCTCAAAGAATCAACAAGAAAACGCGCAAGGGCGGCGACCGACGAAGCTTCTTCCTCACAGCAACTTGACTGGTTCCTTTTCCTATTTCATTCATTTCATGTATTCGAACAAGGCCTGAATTACTACAAGTGCTCAACACTTAGTTGACGTTTGGCTTCAGATTTAATGAAGTCGTCTCATTACCTAACTTGTGTTCAAATAATTGTTCATGTGTTTGGATTTGCAACATTTACGCATTTGTTACGTGTACATCGCATATACTCCAATACATATAATGTCAAAAAGCTGAAGCTTTGAAATTAAACCAATGACATGCTGGGTAAAGTAAATGATCGAATTCTAATTAATTCACACCCCTTCCACTACTCGCGACGTTCTTTTTCAATTTTTTTTTTTCTTCCAGTTTTTTTAGTTTGCGGTATTGCCTATGCTCTCCGCAGTATCTCAACCATCGCGAGATTACCGTTTGACGTGCTTGTACACATCTGATCACATATGCTAGGAAGCTCTAACTCAGAGAACTATGATCATATTTTGGCACCGTCAAGATTGGATGTGTCCATAAAAGAAATTTTGAAAAACGAAGAAGCTGTATATACCGCTTTTTTGAACGATTTAGACTCCAAAAAGTCTGGCGATGAACATGTACTTGTCAATGTTGGAAGCGGACTATGGGTCCAAAAGACTATTC
This sequence comes from Metschnikowia sp. yHMJ9, assembly GCA_030444895.1. Lineage (NCBI taxonomy): Eukaryota > Fungi > Ascomycota > Pichiomycetes > Serinales > Metschnikowiaceae > Metschnikowia > Metschnikowia sp. yHMJ9. The sequence goes on along the minus strand of JAJMQU010000004.1, from coordinate 477,686 downwards.
AAGACGCTATTCTTTTTGGACGACGCCAACTCTCCCGTATTCATAAATCTTTAGTGTACGTTACGGAGGAACAGATGAAAGTCTTTACCCCTATCAGCTTGACTAGCGAGACATCCACCATTGCCTTCCCAACGGATGTCAACGATTTACCAATGGTGGAAATCTCAGAACAACTAGATGAGCACGGAAATGTGATTAGCGTGAAGATAAATGAAGAAGAGGTAGATTTGCAGAATACTGTATCTCTGCTTGACGCTTGGGATGGACGAAGGACAGGCGATGTGAGGAAAAATCATGAAGTTGGGCAAAGCCTACCCAGGTTGACCGAAAATTCGATTAAAATGGACAGCAAGGATGAAATATCCAGGCCAGCTAGGAACGAAGTTGACAGAAGTGAACTAGCAGATCTATTACGAGATATGGGAATTTCAGAGCAGGATGTACCTCTTGACCATCAGGAATCAGATACGCAAGTTGAGGTATCCGAAGCTAATTCATGGAGCTCAGTAAACGAGAGTATGGAACACTTTTCCGATTACGGGCGCTATGCCATCAAGCTGAGTAACTCCTCGAACTCGAAACAAATATATGAGCTTGAACTCATTGCTGCTCAATCACACTTGTCAGACACGAATACAGAGTCACCGGAAGAGTTGGATTACGACTTCGAGTCATTCAGTTCCGAAAACGAGGAAAGTGACTTTGAAGAAAGATACGCGGATGGAGGCAATGTGACACTAATCCCTAGAGGTAATGAGTTGCGACATCGATTATGGGCTGAGATTCAATCTCACAGACAGAAGTCAAATAATGCAGAGCCTCCTGGCAAAAAGGTTCGATTCAAGGAGACTGTGGAGATAAAGGAGGTTGAAGACGTTCGCGAGGATTTGAAGAAGATACAGCATGAAAGACAGACCATACTGAGATTCAGAGAAAGCCGCCTTCTTTCTGGAAATACTAAACATGATACTGAACCTCATGGCAAAACCAAGGAACGCTTCTTAGAGGAGAATTCACTGAGTAACTGGTTGGATCGCTGTCCCGAGAATTTGAGAGAAAGACGCAGTGTCATGCCTGACCTAACCCAACAAAGGAATAAGGTGGAGGAAAATCAAGAATTCTCCCACTTACAGAAATCAATCGAACAAGAAAATGGAAGGAAAAAGACCTCCAGATTCAGACAAATGATCTACCAAAATCCCGAACAAAAGCCTCGCTTACAGACAAATGCAGTTTCGAAAGTCTCTACGATTAGTCCTCCTCTGTTCGAGAAAGATGAGATTTCACGAGTGCCAGTGCTCTACGAGCGACGCACAGGTGAAAACGACTTAGATGCTATTGCACGACAATACAATTCGGGGATGTTTGATGACGATATCACTGTTCTAGGACATACTGTGGAAAAATTGGAAGATTTCATTGATTTGAATAAGATGATAGTTCAAGAAGGCGAACCTTACAGTGATACCAGATCGGGTGAAAGTCATGAATTGGCGTCCATCGCAGCCGGGCAAAGGGCCATCAGAGACGACGACAATGAGGATGAGAATGAGGATAACGACGACAGTGTTATGGTGCCTAACATCGTGGAGAAGACATTTGACTTTTCTGATGCAATGGATTCAAGCCTTTCGCCCGACACACATTCAATCGAGCAGGGTGTCTTAAACCGCGAAGTTGAAGCTAGTTATTATCGTTTAAAGAAGAGACTTTATGGAGAGTGAGCGAATGTTAGACAAACACGCGCCACATCCTACTCCCATTCATTGGCTCGCGGTAAGTTCCGTTTCTCGGCTTTAACTCTCTATACGATCATGGCACTAAGAATCCGTGGAAATCCCGATCGCTTTTTTCCGGGGAAATTATCCATGGCTATGTGCGTGGCGCGATTTTCCTAGATGAACATGGGAAACCTAAAATTTAATCATTCTTGTTTGAGTTTCGACCTCGGAACGTAAGGGGCAGAGTAAATCTTGCTTGATGGTACTGCTAAAAGTGAATCAAGACAGGCGAATTTGTATATCTGGCCCAAGGCTAAAACTATGTAGTCAAATCGGCTTTTGTACGACTCGACTCTGCACACAATGCGATTACGGAGTTATGAACAAAACGTAATCAGTTCTTCCGGAGAGGTATACCATGAACCGAGGACACAAGACGATATAGATTTGTTTAACAAATCAAAAATAGCTTGTAGGAGCCTGACTCAATTCTTATGAGACAGTACTAATCTCAGCAGAAGTGGGGACTCTGATTGAGACAAAATACATGGTCGCATTTTGGATTTGTTGGCTCAATTATCTTTGTTTTGGGTTTTGTGTATAATTTTGGCCAAGCCTGCACATCCTATAAGAACACCCTCAACGATTCGGGGCAACGAATTTTCACTTTGTTTTTCATACCCTTTTCTAGACAATTTGAAATGTCATCCCTATTAAAACAGAGAGTAAGGTACGCACCCTACCTATCGAAGGTCAGATCTGCTGAAGATTGCATTGAGTTTTTCAAGCACGGGCAATACCTTGGTTGGTCTGGATTTACAGGTGTGGGTGCCCCAAAAGCAGTTCCCAAAGCGTTAGCGGAACACGTCGAGAAAAACAATTTACAAGGTAAATTGGCCTTCAATTTATTTGTCGGTGCTTCGGCGGGACCGGAGGAATGTCATTGGGCTGAAAATTCCATGATATTACGGAGGTCTCCACATCAAGTAGGCAAGCCAATCGCTAAAGCCATCAATGATGGAAGAACAATGTTTTTCGACAAACATTTGTCCATGTTTCCGCAAGACTTAACGTACGGGTTTTACACCAAAAATAAGTCGAACGATCTTCTCGACTATACTATTATAGAAGCGACCGCTATCGCAGAGGATGGTTCCATTATTCCAGGTCCAGCGGTGGGTGCATCTCCTGAGATGATTTCAGTTTCAGATAAAGTGATTATAGAGGTTAATACCAAAACCCCATCGTTCGAAGGCATTCATGACATAGATTTACCTGTTAATCCGCCATTCAGAAAGCCATACCCACACACAACTGTGGACTATAAGGTAGGTCGAACTTCTATTCCCGTTGACCCTTCAAAGGTTGTCGCAATAGTGGAATCTACTGTTCGTGACAAAGTTCCTCCGAATACTCCTTCAGACGCTACATCGAAACAGATTGGCGCAAACTTGATTGAGTTTTTTGAACACGAAGTCAAGATGGGTCGGCTTCCTGACAACTTGTTGCCTTTGCAATCTGGAATTGGAAATATCGCAAACGCTGTTGTAGAGGGATTGGCAGAATCCAAATTCAAGAATTTGACTGTTTGGACTGAGGTTCTACAAGATTCGTTTCTCGATTTCTTCGACTCTGGATCCTTGAATTTTGCAACTGCCACCTCGATAAGATTGACTGAAGCAGGTTTTGACAGATTCGATAAGCACTGGGATGACTTTTCGAAGAAGCTTTGCTTGAGGTCGCAAGTTGTCTCTAATTCTCCGGAGATAATCAGACGTTTGGGTGTCATAGCTATGAATACTCCCGTAGAGGTGGATATTTATGCTCATGCTAACTCAACCAACGTCATGGGCTCAAGAATGTTGAATGGATTAGGGGGATCTGCTGATTTTTTGAGGAACGCTAAATTGTCGATCATGCACACACCATCCGCAAGACCCTCTAAAACCGACCCTACAGGAATTTCGTGCATTGTGCCTTTTGCTCCACACGTTGACCAAACCGAGCACGACCTAGATGTGATCGTTACCGAGCAAGGTTTAGCGGACTTGAGAGGACTTTCTCCAAGAGAAAGGGCTGTAGAGATCATCAAGAAGTGCGCTCATCCCGACTTCCAAGACCAATTGATGGATTACTTCGACAGGGCGTGCTTCAATGCAAAGAAAACTACATCTTTGCATGAGCCCCATATCTTGAAGGATGCTTTCAAGATGCACCTCAACTTCCAAGAAAACGGTACTATGAAGTTGAATTCTTGGGACCAAAAGTTTTAAGTTTTTGATAGGTACATTTTTGGAGTCACCGCGAAGTGCACATCACGTGATACATTGCGATCTTTCTAGAAATTTTCTCGAATATCATTATCATGCTACTAAATACTTCTTCCAGACTTTAAATCTACCCACTTAACACATGCTTCGTTCGTTTCTGATAAGGCAGCATGGTAAATACTACGTCGCAAACGTAACACGCCAACGAACATTGCATTGCTCTGCAAAAAGCCTCATCTCTTTTGATCCTTACAAAACATTAGGAGTTGATAGGTCTGCGAGTCAGTCAGACATCAAGAAGGCATATTACCTGTTGGTAAAGAAACATCATCCCGATGTTAACAAGGAGAAAGATTCGGAGAAGAGATTCCATAAGATACAAGAGTCATATGAGCTATTAAGTGATAAGGAGAAGCGTGCACAGTATGATCAGTACGGAGAGGCTGCTTTTGATGCGAGCGGTAACTCAAACCCGTTTGGCGGAGGCAATCCCTTTGCCAACTCCGGTAACCCATTCGCGGGGGCGCAGGGTAGTCCGTTTTCAGGTATGGGGTTTGATTTTGAGGATTTATTTAAGCAGGCCTTCAACGGGGCAAGACAGGGGAAGAATACTAGGGGCAGTTTCGTGACTGAACACGTGGGCGATAATATCGAAGTCTTGAAGACAATTTCTTTCAAAGACGCTGTTTTCGGTACCAAGATTGACGTGAATTACAAGGCCGTTGACTCGTGCAGAACTTGTTTCGGGTCAGGTTTGAAACAAGGTAAAAAGAAGAACACTTGTCCAACTTGTCATGGAACTGGTGAGAGTACTCATATAATTGGCGGGTTTCAAATGGCTTCTACATGCAATACTTGTCACGGAGCTGGTGTGTCAATTGATACGAAAGATCAATGCACGTCATGCCACGGCAATGGAGTGGAGGAAAGTCCAAAATCGACAACCGTTGATGTACCTTGTGGAGTGGCCGACGGAACTCGCTTGCGAGTTCCAGGGGGCGGAGATGCACCCTTTGTTACAAAAGATCCCTACAATCAAACAAGAAATGGTGATTTAATAGTTCGGATTCACGTTTTGAAGGATTCACAGTTTCAACGATCAAAAAACAACATTGTTCTCTATAGTGAGATACCCATGACCACTGCAGCCTTAGGTGGCGAAGTAGTTGTACCTACCATTGATGGGGAAAACATCAAATTAAAACTACGTCCTGGAGTCCAAAATGGCAAAAAGGTGTCTATACCCGAAAAAGGCATCCCAATCAACAGGAATATGAATAACCGGGGTGAAATGGATGTCTTTTTAAATGTTAAGACATTAACACCGCAGACGCCAGTACAAAGTGCTTTACTCGAGGCCCTCGCTGATGCTTTCGATGACAAAAGTGCCAGACGCACACACTCTGAAGAAAGGTTTGACGCAAACAATCCCGAAGATATTCCAGACGTCATCGAAGAGAGTGATTTGCACCCATCCAAGTTGAAGAGAATAGGAAGTCTTCTTGGAAAATTCTTCAACTTCAAAGAGCAACCAAAAGAGAAATAAATTAGCTGTAAATAGTCTGTCAAGCTGTAAATATTAATGCTTTATGTTCTGTGAGGCATGTTCGTGTAGCGTATGTAAGTTGAAACGCGAACACAAGTACTCGATAACCGCGCTAGTTTGCGAATAACGGCGCAGCTCAAAACGATTTAACATATCTACTATTTTGAGATAGCATTTCTTTTTCGATGTCCAAGTTACGAAAGGAAGATATTAAACTGTGGTGCCACGGGAACTTCAATCACACCCGAGATCTGCTAAAAAAAAGGGTACCAATCAACTTTTCTGACGCCCTCTGAAAAGCATATTTTGCAAAGAAGGATAATAAAAAATTTCGTATCTGACTTGAAAAAGGGAGTAAGTCGTTTGAGCCATCTCACAATGAAAGCATCCGAATTTAAAGATGCCAGATGAGCAGGCTTTCAACCTTTGCATCGTTCCTCGCCTCAGTTCTCGCGCAGGTGCATCAGCTACGTTAACGCACCGTGACAGTAGTTCCCTCATTTCGCTTGATATGAAGTACTCTTCAATAATGAACAGTCCGGAACCCGACTGTGATTCTGTTATACCTTTCCCCCTTCCTAGTCTGCCAACACTGTCTGTCTTGACGAAAAATAGCAAAATCGCAGAAGACGCCCAAGATCTCTCGCTAAGGTTGCAAAATAGTGAGGTTTTACAACTTCGACAAAGAAGGACTTGAAGATTGTCGTTTACTACGAAAGTTTCTATCGGTTGACAGCATGTAGCATTCAAACGTAGATCACTTCCGAACTCAAAGTATCTGACTGAGAACAAATCTGATATTATTTCATTCCTTGACAATGTTTTTCGTTCACGAGACCTTCCCTTTGCCACCAAAGAGTCGCTTCGACCTTCGTAAACACATGCGGGAGTCTGAAAGTGTTGCGCTCTGTGCATTGCTCAAAGAATTAGAAGTGCTGTAGAAAAAGTTACTGCACTTTAAAAAGCTTGAAGAGCAAATAGATACGGACTTACAGACCTGGCACATGCTTCTCAAGAAATAAAATTTGGATTTGGGTGAAAAAGAGACAATAGGATGTATTGGGGAGGTATGCCATCATCATTATGGCGTTACGTTGTGTGCTGGGGAATAAGTTTGTTTCTGTGGAAAATAACTCCTCAGTCAGGAATGCTATAAAGGAAGTTCTCAATAACGCAAAAAAAGAAAACGAGAAATCGAGGACCGGTCGTGTTTTATATCTTTTTTTGAAACAAACTATCAAAACACGCACTTGAAGTCATCAAAGCACATTCCGAGGAGGAAACCGTTTGCATCAGAGAATTGATGCCTGCGACTGCAATATCTCTTTTCGTCTTCAGATTCACCGGCACATTAGTGTAATGTTTGTGCCATGGGTGACTTCATAAACACTCCATTAATGTCGCTTGCATCAAAAAAAGCTGCCATTACTGGCAGGCGTCGCTCAAAAACCAACGGCAGACATTTTCAGTTCCATGAAGAAGTATTTATTCATTTGACACATTTCAAGGCATACTTCGACCACGTCAATGTGTTGTGTTGTGTTCTTCTTTATTTTTTTTTTTTTTTTTTTTTTTTTCATTTTTTTTTTCTTTGCCGGTTTTAGCCCCTGGTTTGTCCACGGCATATCTTGACTTCCAATCGAGCCTTCGACTCCCTAGTTGCCAGGATCTATGAAGGCAGCAGGAGAATTGAGTCAGGAAAAACTATTTTGCTCAAAGAAATCCGCCCAAAATGTTTTGGCAGCCAAGAGGAGTTCATGTAGTTTTCATAAAACGTGGTCATTGGAGCACAATGGTCAACTCACGACATAATTCAGAAAGAAACAAGCAATACACAAAGGGCAAGTTGTTCTTCGAATTATTTAGTACCCGAATTTCATTGCTAGCTCACTTCAAATTAATTAATACAAAAAACAAAAACCATCGATCATTGGCCCTTGGTATCGTTAAGTATATTGCAGAGTGCCTTTCCATCGTCCCCAGTCTTGACTTTCAAGATATATGTATCAATTTTTTTTCTCTCGTTGATTGCAGGTACTCTAACGAGGGAACCATTACCTATCGTCGTATAGGTGACATCCTTCATTAGTAATACGTTTAGTAACACTCTTAGACTTCCATCGGAGCGCATCACTAGACGCGAGGTTGAATTATCTAGGGAAGTGAGAACTTTCACTTCGCCAATCCCAAGATTCAAATATGGGTCGCTCTGGTTGTCCGCGTTGAACAACATTAGCTTACATCTTTGCAGGTGCAACACTTTCTCATTCTCCTCACTCAGGGATAGGTCTGACTCTACTCCAACCAGAGCCACTGTATCATGCGCTGTTGCTTGAGAAGTCGCACTACTACCATGTGGGAGATTCAAACTGTCCGCCAAAGTTGCTGCTCTAGCTTCAGATAAGGAAACTTCTTCTGAGGTGGTCAAGGCGTCAGGACCAGTCGCTGACACCGACCTACGCTCACTTTCGAACGTTGTGGCGTTATTCTTGAGAAATTGAGCTCTATGCATATCGCTTTCGTGAGATACAAGCCTTCCATCTGAGCTCCCCTCATTTGTAGGCACATGACGAAACTCTTCTCCCGAGCCAACTTTGAATACAGAGTCTTGAATCTTCTTGTCGAAAGTAAAAACAGGCCCCTTGACCACTCCCTCAGAACCTGAGTCGGAGCTGCCGTTGCTCTTTTGGTGCATTTTTTCAAGAGAGAACACGGACTCTTTTGTGGTTGGAATAGATTTCATTTGAAACGCTGGGCCCGACGCGGTGGAAGATGGCCGCTGTTGCAAACCCACATTCTTGATATCCTTTGGAACGCCCACAGTCATGAGCGATATCGGTCTAACGGACATAGAGCCAAAAGGAATACTTTTACTCTCAGTCTCGCTATTATGCTTAGGCATGGGATCAACAGGCGTGCTCTCTATTTGTTCGTAAAACGTGACATATTTCTTTGCTAGAGGTCTGAGGTCGGGGACGCCTTCAAGAGCTATAGCCTGCTCTACAGCATTCCTAAACTTATTTGCCAAAGCCTTGGCTTTTGCAGGAAAGTCAATGATCGAAGTTATCTCAGAATTTGTAGACTTGAAGTTAGAAGACGACTTCTCAATCGAAAATGTCCTCCCTCTAGGATTCAATATTTTTCTTCTAGACATCACGTCGGAAGTGGCAATAGATGAAGGAAGTTCCTCATCCGGACCATCTGACAGATCCGCACCATCTTTGGTAATCTGCTCTTCCGCCCTTCTTTTACCCATAGCACTTACCCAAACTTTAGAAACGAGAAACACAAGAACGATTACACCGAATAGGGCTTTGGCCCTAATACTACATATAACGCAATATAGCAGGTGTACCGTTGCAACTTTCTAGGAATGCGTCGCACGTGACTTTACAGCCTCCGCCCAACCCGCTGGAGAAAAAAAGCGGAAAAAACTGCGAAGCGATTTCTTTCGTCAGACGTAAGAATTTTGAAAGCAATGTATGTATAATCGAAAAACTTTCCATACCATATGATTTGATGCATCGAAAGTTATCAGGCTTCATGTATTGCCACACTAAGCAGTCACTTTTCTGCGACTGGAAGTGGAGTTCGAAAGTTTCGACGTTGAGGACCCACACCTGTTCTTATTTTCGATTAGCTCGTTACTAACATCCTAGATGGCCCCCAAGATTCAGCAAACCAAAGCCGCCAAGGCTGCCGCTGCCATGGCTGGTGGTAAGAAAGGTAAGAAGAAGTGGAACAAAGGTAAGGTAAAGGACAAGGCACAACACGTTGTCATCTTGGACCAAGACAAGTATGACAGAATTATGAAGGAAGTTCCGGGTTTCAAATTTGTGTCTGTGTCTGTGTTGGTCGACAGGTTGAAGATTGGAGGTTCCTTGGCAAGAGTTGCTTTGAGACAGTTAGAGTCAGACGGCGTTATCAAGCCAGTTGTCAAGCACTCAAAGCAAGTCATTTACACTCGTGCTTAATTTTGATAAGACCATCTATCTCCCAATATAATCCATTCGAAGTGAATGTAATCCATTCGAAGTAAATGTATTTCTCTGCGCTGTAACAATCACTGTCCGAACTTTCTAGCAGAGGTCTGCGGTGTACTGCACAGCATCCTGGATTTGATGGAGCTAGTAAGAGACTCGTACTCCATGTTAAAACTGATTAATGGCAAAACATCCTTTCAAAAGCGGAATATCTTCGGAATCAGTCAGGCCGGGGACCAGAAGTTCAAAGTCTCAAAAAGGCTTAGGTTTCCTCCTGAGCTAATTTTTTCTATAATTTCGGATGTTGCGAGATACGAAGAATTTGTACCGTTTGTGACGAATTCAAATGCCTGCGAGTTTGATTCGTGTGCATATCCGACCAAAGCGACTTTACGGGTAGGCTGGAGACAGTTCGATGAAACATTCACATGCAGACTTGAATGCGTTGAAGGTAAGTCCATCAAAGCGGAATCTGTTAGTGTTCTGGTATTTGAGCACTTGTACAATGAATGGAAACTCAAGGAAGTGAAAAGTCGATTTACGGATGAACGGTCTACTCTCGTGGAGTTGGTACTCAAGTACAAATTCAGAAATCCGATTTACAACTCTGTGTCATCTTTGTTTCATAATCAAATTAGTCAGATTATGATCAAGGCTTTCGAGGACAGGGCTGCCGCGATGGAAGCACAAAAGAATTGTAAGAGCAAGTGATAGCGCCGGCACATGAGAGTTTCATTTTTACTTTTAATCTGTCTTTGAACTAGTAGTAACAGGATTATAAACTTTTGGGAATGAGTGAATGAGATCCCACAATGAATTCCTGCAAATGATGTTCAGGATATTTACTTAATGAATGGTCCAGTAGCGCGATTATCGACTCTCTAGATGTGACTTTGCGCTTGTGATAGGATTGCGACATAGAGTCTGTAGCAGTCGCAAAGCTACCAATCGATGATATGCTAGAATTCGACGACGCATTTGCGCTGAACAACGATTTGAGTAAATGCGACGTTATAGGTGTAACATTGGTAGGCTTCACAAGCAGTTTATTGACCCAGTTGTCATCGAAGCCGAGTGGGCGAATGCATTTGAGGCAATTTCTCATGTACCTCCTTTTGCTCTCTACCTCTTGCTCAGGCCTCCATTTTGAATCGCCAGGGGACAAATGCCGTGCATGCAGCTCTTGGGAATTAGCCTTCACCCTATCATCCGCGTTGAACTCTTCAATATCGGAACAAATATCATCTTCATCATCCGAAATTCGTAAATCGCTTAAATGCTCTATTTCGTCTCCCATACTGTTCATGCCATCTACTATAACAGCTTGCGACCAAAGTCCCGAAGCTCCTTCGACATCATCTTCGTCTCCCGAAAGATTGAAAACCGGGCTTGAGTGTTTTGACTGAGTTGCTAAAGATTGTCGACGATAATCCAGAGGTACGAAGGTACCAGGTGTGGTTCCATCGAGGTAAACTCCTGACCTGAGTGGAGACTGGACAGAAAAAGGATTTTGAGCCATACTCATGCGAGCTATACTCGTTGAGCTAGAATTAGTAAGCTTTGTCTTAAACTTGCTCAATTTGCCCCGCAAGCGAGATTTTGCAGCTTCATTTTGCGTATCCGACTGAGATCTTAAACGCCTTGATATAACGTCATTGTAAAATGGGGTGTTGGTCGAAAAGGTGTTTCTTCTTCTTCTTGGAACTGTTCTGTACCTTGGAGCTTCCCGTGTTGCAAGATCTAGAGAAACTCCTTTTCCTATACAAAATGCAAGATTCCAGTCAATCAAATCTTTCGTGGTCAGAAAATGCACGAGAAATTGTTCATTCTCGAGACGTAACCGAAGTACATTTGGCTTTTTCGTATAGTCGCTTGCTAGACCGATTTTTCCATGTTGCAAGGAATATGACCGGACTAGCTTTGCGTGTTTGGACATCCTGCTCCTCGGTCCGATCGAATGATGGGGGGCATTGCCCTGATACTCATCACAGTAATCTTGACATGCGAAATCTAAATCGAAAAGTCCATTTTTTTCGCATTCTTCGAAAAATTCAAAATCACGCTCTGTAGTTACAATCGAGGAAAGACTCAGATTTCGTTTTAAAAAATGCACGCGGGAGGATTGCTCGTTACTCGATTTGAAGGTATTGGACTGAGCGCTCTCAAGATTACCAACTCCAGCGTAAAAGTTGAGTTGAGTGGAGTTGAGTTCCATAACCAATGTCTTCCATGACCTGCTGGGTGACAATTCATACGGCGATAGCCATTCCTGTTTTCTGCTACAGAGCCCAATTTTGTAAGCAGCGGGAGAGTAAGACGGAAGCTTCTCGTTTTCATGAACGTCATCCATAATGGGAAACCTTGGGCAACCACCCGGAGGCAAGTCACTATAGCAAGGTGGGAACGCAGGTAATGGATCAACAAATTGAAGATAATCATCATGAAAGGAGTTCATTTCCACATTGAACGTAGCCACATCCGTCGTCAAATCTTTAGTGAATGCACGTTTCATAGACAACAGGCTTGGTGAAGCATCAAGCGAAGTCAAAGACGTTGAGTTCGAACAGACGCTTGGAAAAGGTGCCGACTCTTGACGAAAATCATTGATACATGAACTTTCCAGAACGTATCCCAGAGACGAGTCAGTAGACTTTCCAAGGTCCGAGAGATCTTGTCGGTTTTCTATGTACACTTGACATCCCAGGGATTGTCCGGTTGACGTCCAAGTACTTTCTGGACTATCCGGGAGCATATTCATATCGGTTGAGATCAGGTTGATCTCGTTGTCAGTAGTAAGTTTTCCGAACATGGCTTAGCCTGCTGTTATCGGAAGATTTTCAAGGTAATGATGAGATGTTTGGTCGGCAAGAAAAAAAGTTTCACGTTCCGATATACTTGCTGTTTCTATAGCTTTGTCCAGAAAAATCAAAGGTATTCTACTAATCACAGCTTTCGATGGCTTCTAGTGCGTAATCCGATATAGGAGTAAATGTAAAGTTGCGATCGGAAGTGAAGGAAAAAAGAAATTATCCACGTTCCGATTGTCCGATAGATCACATGAAAAATACAGTCCGAAAAAATCAATAGTTAAGAAAGAAGCTTTCAATCTGACGCCGAAATTTTTTTAGCCGGTAAAGATAATTGGATTCTTTGTTGTGCATTTCAAATTCGACATAAATTAATATCTCTATAGAAAGGGGCAACTGGCTGAGCCATGACTGGATACCGTTAAGGGACTGGATACCGATAGTCGGGTTGCGTCGTAATTACATGAACGATTCGGATGTCCCATATATGGGGGCGCCTACTAAAGTGTACGTATCAATTACGCTGGCGAAAAAGTTACTTTCGAGGATTATCTGGCACTTAAAAAGATGCTTCCCTGAATAACAATTGTTGCATTGATAAGCACCCGACAGAAATCCGAGGTAAGCCAAACGAGTGGAGATAGACTGCATGTAATACAAACCGCATTTCGCTGAAACGACTATGAGCTTCCACATTCGGGTTATGTGAATGCGTTTGAGTGCGTGAGTGGGAGTGTTCGAGAAGAATTCAAGAATAGATGTATACGAATACGTTGAATTCGGCGTCCATGACGACAATTGCTTTATACAACTGCTTCGTTTTGGGTCTCCAGTAAAGTGGCCACAAGAAACTTTCGAACTCAAATGGTTATAAATTGTTGTCCTAGTCTTTGCCTGATCATTTTGAAAACCTGTTCACACTCGACGCTTGGAAAACAATCGACCCTCTTCGGTATGCAGCTTTCGGAAACTGATACGTCACTATACCTCTGCCTATCCCACAACTTGTGAGCGAAAGTAGAGGTACGCACTCATTAAAGTTTCCTACAATTCAGAAGGATATGACTATCCTTCCTGAAAATGAGTTTTGCCGTACCGAACGAGTTTCAATCTTGCCTCCATCTCTCTAATAAGAGAAACTACCTTATAGAAACGAGTTCCTTTTCTGCTCGGGAATATATACTACTGAAACGAGTTGCATATCTGCGCTAGTGATAGGTACCTTCGGCCACTTCTTTAAATTGCAGTTTGTACCTCTCGTATAGCGTTCTTCCTCGGCTCCGTTTGCGAAGCGATAAGACTTGACAATTTTGTTACGTTCAATCATGACCGTCCTTTTTGCTGCATAGAGATGTTAAATATTCTCCTGGCCGAATAATCAACCACCGGATGCAAGTTGGTACTCAAATTCAGAAACTGCTGTTTGTGCATCTCATATTTCTTGTCCAGCATGTCGGTGCTACTGTCCACTCATCGCGCAGGTCTTCATTAAACTGAGGAATCATTTTGATACCGAGGTATCTGTCCTCACGTGTACTCCTCGTGCATCTCAAACATCCTTGAGGTTGTTGTAGTACATGCCACACATTTGTGCGTGGCAGCAAGGTTTTCGATGTACAGCTTAGTTAAAACAAAAAGCCACATTCGAAAAGATATGCTGTTTTGAATACGTCAAAATACTTTGACAAGATCTGATGAAACTTATTAAGAGCCTCGTTACACATGGCACCCTTTCGACCGATTCTCTCTTGGTCAACGTTATCATAATCAACCTTTTTGACTGGCCAGCACTCTCATTCACCAACCGACGATCTCTTAGAAATGTGATTTGGTGAACTAAGTCTGAGGTGGGGGCATGCTCCGAGCCGTCACTTTCTTTAGGAGTTGCCGCTTGTGAACCTCCAGCCGAGGGTGTCTTAACGTGACGTGGCTCCTCGCGAAATGCTCCAGCGTCGACGGATTATGCAAAAATGCCGACAAGCTGGACTAGTGAAACACCTTTCACACACACATATATATATATATATATATATATATTGGGATTTATTGTTTCAGCACTAAGTAGATACCGATGGCGTCCAGTGTAAGTTCCGAGCAAATCTACCGGCCTGCTCTGTTATTTCGTTTTCTGCGCAAAGGATAACGTATCATATGAACAATCACGAAAGAAGGTAAACTATGGTTGGAATGGCGTAAAGCGACGAGTCGGATCGCTGTAGCCGATAAGCGGTGTCAAAAAATGACGCAATTCGAAGAGCAGCGACCCCAGCCACTTTTCGATCTTACCGTTTGCCAAGACCTGACAACATAATTTATTGTATAACATTGCCAAAAAAAGAGATTAAGAGGTGAAGATGGAGCCGATATTGGAGTGACGTCAAAGTAAAAAGTTGACTTACAGAAGTCTTACACGCAATTTAGGAAAGAATGAGCTGTGGCTCACGGAGCGTAAATTAACGTTGTTTAAGAGGCGATACGGTTCGCGTGCTTTCAAACGTAGATCGTTTCCCTTTTGTGTAGAGCGACCCAGTGCTTGACCTAATTACTAAAATTCGGAAGTTTCAATCTGAACAACAAATAGGTCCATCATGTGCGTGAAGCATCATCTGCCTGCCATTTTGCCTTACAAAAATCTTGTGCGCAGGGCCGATTTTCAGACGGAAGATATTGGTAGTATTCGCGGTAGTTGGACAGTGTGCACTTGGCTCATCTCGAGGTTCAACGTTTAAGCAATGGGATATTACGATGCATGCTGCCACCTTTGACATACTTTTAGGGCAAGTAAGAACGCTATTCAAAAACGAGGGCACATTAGAGTCACATGCACTTAGTCTTTCGGAACTTGGCACTCTAGTCCAAACCAGCGTTGACATTACGCGATCATGTATGGCAGACGATGAATGGGCCATGATTCTAAAGCACTGTTTTGAACTCATCACGGAAGTCTACCCACCGGAAATACTGATAAATTCAGATGACGAGCTTTATATTCGAACGTTGAGAGGAATTCTTTTGTTGATACGGAACCTTGTCACCGTAGTGCCTGGTATGTACGACATTTCTTCAGTTGTCTTCAGCTTGAAGAGGTTCTTTAAAAATACGGACTCACAAAATCGTTACTATTACAAGTGTCTCAAATCATATTTAGAGGTATTTGCGAATATGGCACTTTCTTCCCTTCAAGATGACATGATTGAGGTTTTGGATGCGTTCGACGTGGATATTACTCGCTTAATATGCGTATCCGACGATGACGAGCTTTCAGAGCCCTTTTTTGTTTTTATGGATATATGCTTGAAGAATGAAAAGAATGCTTCACTTATCCTACAATCAGATCGTTACCAATATTATCTCTCATGTTTATTTCAAGGCCACTGTCAGTCGGAACGATTAGAGAGATCTATTTCCCTATTGAATGTAATAGAAGCCTTGATAAAAAATGACCATTTTCGACACTACTTGCATACAATAGAGAGAGAAGCTGAATTTGATACGACTCTCGATGTCTGCCGGCTTGTTGCAACTGCCAACAAAGAATGGAGTCCCGACGCCTGCGTAAAGGTGGTCGATTGGAATCTTTGGCTCCTCAAAAAATACTCGGAGCGTGCGATAAGTCTTCTTTACTCAAACCCAAGCGACAGTAGAAGACTTTCAGCAACACATTCGATATTAGTAAAAGTTCTTGACATGGTTTCTGATCTCTGCAAATACAGTGAGGTAAAGGAGCTTTTGGAGGAACATATGGCTGTTGACACGATAATATCTCTTTTCCGTGCCATTCAGGAGAACACGGAAGTAGAGACGTTGATCTCTGCTCCCTCAATCCCGCCCAAGGGAAACACGAAGAATAAAAAAAAATTCCCAGTGGTCAAATCAATATTAATTGAAATCTTGACGTTCATTTGTCATAATTCCTTCATTTCACAAGAGCGAGTACGAGAATTACATGGCATGGAGTTGATACTTTCGAATTGTGTGATAGACGATAGCAATCCTTTCATTAAGGAGCGATCTATTGTATGTCTTCGAGTGCTCTTGGAAAACAATACTAGTAATCAAAAACTTGTCGCCGATTTGAAAGTGATGAAAGGGGAACAAGGCAACATAATGAGTGCCAAAGGGGGTGAGATAGAGATTAATGACGGTAAAGTGCGACAAAAACGGGCAGAGAATGACATTGCGGAACAATAAGGAAAACATGATCGACTGAAAGCATAATAGAATAACATATCTCTTATATTAGTTGTTTTTCTCTTTCTCCAATTGGGTAACTATTGTCTTCTTCACAGCCTCTAGCGACGCGTCCTCAATTAACAAAATTCGTTTTTCTTTGAGGGATAAAGCTTTCAAATCATCAGGGAGGATCTTCTCGAATGAGTAATCCTGGAATGACAGTAAGGCCCTATTCACAACCTCAGAAAATTTTGCAGGATGTGCGGTCGATAAAGAGATAAGCTTGACATCATGGGTCCCGAATGCATCATACTTGGCAATATGCCTCAAAGCGGCAGCTACCCCGACAGCGGAGTGTGGGTCCAAGACATACTCTTCCGAAGTAGCAGAATATATTTGCTTGATGGTAGCTTCCGTGTCCGAATCAGAGACTCTTTCGGAGTCAAAGTCAGCTTTTATTGCAGAGAGAACAGCATCTGGCGCAGAAACGGATCCTGTCTCTTTGAGTTGTTGCATCCACCCATTCAAAATATCCCCTGCTTTTTCGTCACTTCCGGCAGCCACGTTATCCCTGATCAAGTACCATAACAACCTTTCAAAGTTGGAGGAGATTAAAATATCCATTGCAGGGGAGCAAGTTGCTTTGACTTCGCCGCCTTTTTCGTATCTTCCGGTCTTCAAAAAGCGGTCCAAGATATCATTTTCGTTTGTAGCTATGATTAACTTGTCCACTGGCAAACCCATACATTTGGCATAGTATCCGGCAAGGACGTCCCCAAAGTTTCCAGACGGCACGACAAACCTGATTTTCAAGTCAGAATTTCCAGTGAGCTTGACAAGCTGAAAGTACGAATGGAAATAGTACGTCATTTGAGCTAAAATCCTGGCCCAGTTAATCGAGTTTACTGCACCCACATGGTATTTCAGATTAAACTCACTGTCACCAAAAATTTGTTTGACAATGTCTTGACAATCATCAAACGTGCCCTTCACAGACAAAGTGTGGACATTGAGATCCTCAACAGTTGTCATTTGTTCTTCTTGGATAGGCGAAATGCGGCCAGTAGGGTACAAAATGAAGACAGAGACGTCACTTTTACCACGCAACCCGTAAATTGCAGCAGAGCCTGTGTCACCGGATGTGGCGCCAACAACTGTAATTTTTTGTCGCCTTTCAACGTCTGAGATACCTTTGTTTCTTCTTTGCAAAAAGTACTCAAATAAGTTTCCCACAAACTGTAAGGCAACGTCTTTGAAGGCGTATGTTGGACCATGAAACAATTCTAATAAGTACAAACCGGACTTGGCATCAAGAGGTCTCACCGGCGTAACATCTTTGGATCTAAACGTAGAATAAGATCTTTTAATCAAACTTTCAAGATCCAGGTCAGGAATTTCATAACGAGAAACGTAAAGACGCATGACATTAAACGCAAGTTCCTCGAACGACAAATCTTTCCACAGCGACAAAAAATCAGAGGGCAATTTAGGAACAGATGACGGAACGAAGAGACCTCCGTCCTTAGCCAAACCAGTCATGACAACATCCTCAAACGAGAAGCATTCAGGCTTAGAGCTGCGAGTAGATCTGTAAGTATTGGAAGACATGATGAAATTCGTTAAATCAAATTATTAGTTCTCAAGCTGGAAAATGATGTCAGGTTTTTAAGTATCACGTGACTTATTTACTGACTCATTTTTCCTGGAGGCAGGCTGCAAAAATGGGAGAAGAAAATATTTAGAATAGAAGCCAATGTGATATTACCTCCATTGCAAGGCCATTGGATAAATCACCTTGAAGGGGCGCCGATACTTTTTCGTCTAGAAGTAACATGTATGCCTCGTTATCCTGAGCCAGAAATGTCTGAATGATCTGGCTAAGCATAATACACAACAGGAAACATTAAAATATGGTCCCCAAAGTCGTTTTTCTGTTATATAGCAAAAATCTGAAGCTTGTAAAAAATAGAGCGTAACGAAACTCACTTCATGGGAATATTCTTCAATTGGTGTACAGGTGTTTGAAAGTGATGCATATTCTATTGACGTATTTACCGCTGGAGCAGAGAGCGGTGATTCGATGCTTTGGGTCCCAACTTCCTTAGCTAAAACTCGAAAGTATCGGTCTATTCGGAACTCTGTGGTTTTGAGAAGCATTAGAACAATCATTTGGAGAGGCTACGAAGCATGGAAGGGTGTCTCAACCTCCAATCAAGATATACACACTAGCAACGATGATCGACTACATCTCCTCCACGAGCAATTTCCCCAAGATGCTCTCCAGTATTCGTTTGGTTATGGTCTGGGGGTAGTAAAACAAGCAGGCTATGAAAAAGGTTTTGCGAAGCCACAGGTGGACATGATCCATATTGTGAAAGATTCGTTCGAATTTCACTCTGCAAATTATTCAAAATTTCCTAAGCATTACTCTTCTTTGGTATGCTTAGGAATACCCATGGTTGTCAAAACTCAGGGTTGGGGAGCTGGTGTTTATTTCAACCCTTATGTTACGATGACGGACAATGAAGGAATTGCAACTGTAGTCAAATATGGGGTCATCTCAAGGACGGATGCGATGACTGATGTATGTGACTGGTCATCGTTGTATATTGCTGGTCGACTTCAGAAACCAGTTTTGCATCTCCATGGTATTGACGACGAACTTAAGATAATGAACCAGTACAATCTCGATAGTGCATTTAACCTAGCTTTACTTTTATTACTGACAAGAGGGAGATCTCTTTCAGTATCGCAGGGGCAACTATTTGAGCAAATTTCCCTGATTTCGTACATGGGCGACCCGAGGATGCTAGTTGGTGGTGAGAATCCGAACAAAGTCAAAAATATAGTCAAGAAGCAATTGCCGTACTTCGCAAACCTATATGAGATAGCCATTGAACGCGCTTTTTCCAAAGGAATCTTAAGGGAAACTGGTGGGTCCTTTGATATACTGCTCTCTAGCTCCTCAGTTGCTGAGATTCTCAACAATCTCCCATTGGGGTTCAGAACTCGCCTATTACAGTCTTACAGGAAGAAGTATTGGAGCGAATTGTTAAGATGCGCAAATGTTCCCCAATACTTGAAAGAAGAATCTCACTCGCTGTCGAATTCGTTTTCAGATTCCTATAACCCATATCTTATCGCAATCTCGTCAGATAGAAATCTTAGAAGAACTCTATTAACCACCATTCTGGGAATAATTGCGTATCCCGCATTAATTCAGTCTGTGAAAGGTATATTTACTGCTGGAATGGCGAAGTCAGCGAAATATGCGTGGGAGAAAAAGATGAAAAGTCAAATGGGCTGATTCTATAGCTCGTGAGTCTGTTATCCTCTACAGTTGCCATGTTTTAGCAGACATGTTAATTTCCCAAGGAGCCAGGCTAAAATTTGTCACCTGAGGTGGCATTTTTCGTTCAAATGGAACATATCTTTTCTAAACTTTGTTCCACTTTTATTTTCTGAGATGGTTCTGTAAGACATTGCTGGTTAACGTCCAGAACTTCAGGACCGTTTGTGAGAGGCATCGAGGAGAATAAGGCAGTGTTCTTGGCAACTTTGAATAAGGGGGGCAACGTGTGAGATTGGGGAGAGGGAGAGTTTGGTGACAATAACGACAACGGGGACAAGGGTCGCTTTAGTGAATAAGAAGGTTTCTGCGGAGAAGGTCGCAAATTCGACTTTGCATGACTAGGCGGAGAATCCACTTTGCATCTTCGAAATAATGGCGAGCACGTTGGATCAACAAATTGCTCTGATTGTGTAATTGGAGAGGATTGAAGGGTAACCTTAACATTATGCGAGCCGACCGCTTGAAACAGTCTATTCATGTAGTCTTGTTGGTCTTGAGATACTCGTCGAAGAGAAAAAGGGTTTTTAAATTGAGTAAGTTCTTGCGTGGACGTTCGCGTTGCATGAATACTGGTCTGCTCTGGGATTTGGTTCACCAATGATCGAACTGAGGAGGTGTCTATCACTGCAGAATGATAAATTGGTTGCAGAATGCCGTACGGAATCTGTCCTGCTGGTACATTCTGGCGAGCCTGTTGGAACGGATCATGGTCGAAGTTTGTAAGGGTATGGCCGATATACGGAATTGGACGCGTGACATACTTTGAAGAACACCCGAGCAGCTGCACCGGCCGTGGTTGCTGCAACTGCATTGGGCCAGCGAACCAGTTGGGTCTCACTCCTGTTCCAGTTAGGTTCGACGCAAAAGTTGAAGTGAAGTTTTGCAGCGAAAAGGGAACAGCATTGCATACTGCCTGAGGAATAGGGTACATTCCACTTTGATTCAAAAAATTACTCAGATAGATAGCGGGGTCCAAATGGCAGCTAAATAAAACCAGATCTTGGGAAGGAATTTTCCCTCGAATAGTTCCGTTAATCCTGTCGTTGAGATCATAGTAGGCTATCAAATGTAATTTTGTATTTTGTTTGGTCATCAAGGAGAAGCTTTGCTTTATGAGTCCATCCGGCTTTAGCTTGCGCTGCACATCGTGCTCTCGATATACAAGAAATGGGCCCTTGACTTTGGACGCCAGCCAAATTTTCCCGTCAGTCCATCTTTTCATTCCAGTCTCAGTCTCATTCCAAGCATATATTGAACCTGCCTCAATTCTTCTTCTTTCTTCTGCGTTTAGTCTTCGCTTCACTGCTGGCAAGAGTTTCCGACGTACTCCTTCTAATATTAAAAGTGCGTCTTGAAGCGACAAAACCAGTCCATGATAGGTTTGCTCATTCCTATCAAATTCTTCCGTTTGCATTTGATATGTGATATGCGTCAAACAAGTGGTCAGGGCCTGTGGGGGAATCAAACAATTTAAGGCTCCTTATTCAAGCGCAAGGTTTTTCGAGTTTGAACAGAACAGATGATAAGATAAATCTCCCACTACTTATAATTTGAACTAGTTAACAACTAATTATCCAGATTTATCTAAAATGTCTATTTCGATGAAGATTTGTTTTTCTTTTACGGCAATCATAGAGTAATTTGTTTTTTTATGATCAAACTTTACCTATTGTTTGAGCACAATGCGACGTAAGTCGCTAACAACAAAGTCTGTTTTCCGCTATTGTTTGGTAACTCGAACCAGGCAATGTTGTCTTGAGATACACCAAAGCGGAAAGATCTTTCAATATTGCTTGTTTTCTGATTAACTTGCATGACATCGTCGAACACAGTAATGCCAAAACGTGGTTTTAAGGCAATAAAGAATTTTTGGCGCACAATGTGATCGCGCGTCCTTTCGGACTAGTAGCTCGTGTCTTCTAAAGCTAACTAATGCAGTCACTGTGTACTCAAATTTACTAGACTCATTTCGATCCGCTTACCCGTATGCTGCCTGAGAATTATATCTACAGGTTGTACTTGTCTACTAACTCCTTATTGATCAGATAACCCATGAAAAAGTCCCCCAAAAATTGTTGCATGATGAGGTGCTGCGTAAGACGGGTCGCTTAAACAAGAAAAAGTGCCTTTTCGTCGTGAAAGCGGAAGGATTAGGAAGAACAGCATTCTAACCAAAGGGGATAAGCCGAGGCTGAAAATAGCTATTCTGAGATCGCGGTGCTAAGGTCTCTCCCTGGATGAGAGCCTGCAACGTGTTGTTATCTGTTTTAACTGAAATGAACATGTGATGGTTTTTTCACCACCTCACCCCAAGTGGACGCACTGGTTGCAGTCGCGAGCTTAAGTCCAAGCAAAACTGCGGACGAACACTCACTCTTTCTTTAACTTTAGCAGAACAGCATCATCATGCTGAGTTATTCAAGCAAGTATCAATTAGCTTTCGTCTTGAATATGGCTACCGGAAAGAGGTTAAAATTGGTCAAAGAGTATTTTTTCTTCAACTTGGCCAAAATAAGATTTGCTATACAAGATGTACTGATGTAAAATGTACAAAATAAATTCCGCAGGCACGGTACGGATGCCTCTGGCAAAACGCTCACACACTACATCAATGCCACCAAGAAATCATCAAAAAGACTCTGCTTCCGAGACAGAATCGAAACCGTCTACGACCTCGAGGGCTGCAAACAAAGCCAGGAATGCAGTGGCTGCTGCAGCACAGCTTGAGTTACTCTCAAAGCATATACATTCTAACGGGCCCAATGACAAGCCACCCGTGGATCCAATAGACTTTCATAGTTTCGACGATGAAGTGCTTTACAAATACAGCAGAAAATATAATCTCAATTTTCCAGAAACGCAATCTCTAAATTATGATATACTTCAATCGGAGATCGGAAAAAAAACTTGCAGTTCAAAGAGGTCTGCCTTCAATGCAAAAGTCACGAAGCCGGAGTTAGCCAGCAGCCTCCAAAAGCATTTCTTACTGACTAATATCAAGGAAAATGAG
Source organism: Metschnikowia sp. yHMJ9 (assembly GCA_030444895.1). Lineage (NCBI taxonomy): Eukaryota > Fungi > Ascomycota > Pichiomycetes > Serinales > Metschnikowiaceae > Metschnikowia > Metschnikowia sp. yHMJ9. The sequence goes on along the minus strand of JAJMQU010000004.1, from coordinate 454,824 downwards.
GTTCTAGCGAACTTTTTGTACAAAGTGAAAAATCAAGACAAAGAGTTTAAACTCGTTTTCTAAGCCCTCACCAATATGTCTTGACTCTACGTGAGCTTACGAAAATATGATTGAGCGTTTCAAATGCATGACATTGGCTGTTCAGGTTTTTCGATTTGGGAGAGTTGCTGCAATTTCAGCTTCTTGTGTCCGTCGAAACTACCACGTTAGTTCATTTTGTTCATTTTCATTACCTCGCACGTAACGCCAAATGAGCAACAGCGAACCTAATCCGACTTTATATATGCGAGTATGCCAGATGCAAATACTTTTTGGGTGACATGCCAATATTACAATGCGTTTTAGATATTGCTTCCAAGCGCACGCCAAATAAAGACACAAGTCGTATCTCGGCTGAGTAGATGTACCGCGTGTGGTGTCACGTGTTCATGGGTTGGTCGAAGGATGTATATTCATTACACGAAACAAACGCGTCGACGCTACGCGCCCAGTCCACCGGGTAGTGCTTAGTTTCCTCCTGATTCAAAAATTTTCCTCCCGCCTCGTGCCGGCCACCAAAATGAATAGTGCCACTATGGGAATTCACTGGCATGATGATAATCATCCTATCTACTCAGTAGACTACCAGCCGCGAGATAAGGGTGACAGAAGATTGGCTACGGCTGGCGGAGATAACAACGTGCGCATTTGGCTCGTTAAGCACTCGCATGACAATCAGCCATCGAATACTTCAGTGGAATACTTGTCTACTCTCCGAAAACACCAACAGGCAGTCAATGCAGTGCGGTTTGACCCAAAAGGCGAAATATTGGCATCTGCAGCGGACGATGGGTCTTTGATATTATGGGAAATGTCTAATGATATAGTTCATGAGTTCGGTGTTCAAGACGACGACATCAAAGAAAGCTGGATTGCACGTCAAGTCCATACAACAAATCTGGAAATCTACGACATTTGTTGGTCGTCTGACTCGCGGTACATCGTGACAGGCTCCATGGACAACACTGCCAAAATCTATGACGTGAGACTTGGCAAAAGAATCGCAGAAATGCCTGGTCATTCGCATTATGTGCAAGGAGTGGCATGGGATCCATTAAATGAATTTTTGGCGACACAGAGCGCAGATAGGTCTGTATTGGTCTATTCATTAGATATGGGTAATGAGATTCAGAACGGGTTGGTAAAACCCGTGATCTGCCAAAGGATAAACCGCTCAGAGATTCCGGCAACAAAATTGTCATCGATTCCACCGTTCAAGGAGGCACAGGCTGAAACGGAAAGTTCAGCTGTATCAAATCCGTCATCAGGTCAATCTTGTGACGGTTCGTCCGACATTCTGAGCAAAACAAACAACGAGAATTCGTCACGGGTAACATCGCATCATGATGAGACAAAAACTGACTTCTCGAAGTACCTCAAGAGGACTTCGCACCTTTATCATCCAGAGACACTTCAGTCATTTTTTCGAAGATTGGCGTTTTCTCCGGACGGAAGTTTGCTATGTACGCCTCTGGGAATTTTCAAGAATGAATACGCAAAAGGTGGAGATATGGAAGATATTTCAGAAAGGTCATCTCTTAACACAGTGTATATCTTCACGCGAGGAAACTTGAAGCAGCCCCCAGTTTGCCATCTTCCTGGACTCGCAAAGCCCGCTATAGCAATTGCGTTCAATCCGATCAAGTACAAGCTATCCGCAGAGTCACCAGTGTTTGACCTACAGTACAAGATGATTTTTGCAGTTGCTACTCAGAACTCTGTCCTCATATATGACACTGAGAGTCTTCAACCTCTAGGAATTGCGTCGAACTTACATTTCTTAACCATAACCGATCTATGCTGGGATCGCGATGGAAAATCAATTATAGTATCGTCAGCAGATGGATTTTGCTCTATCATCACGTTTGAAGAGAGAGTTTTTGGGGATCCTTTATCTGCAGAGTTTACGGCAAACCTTGCGGCAACTCGCAACGCAGTGTGTGTCAAGCTGGATGAAAACCGAAGGGTAGGATTAGAGCTAAAAACACCACACGCGAGCGTCGAGAACTTCGAATTGTGCGATAGACCTGATGCGACTGAACAAGCTCACAGTGCGGACTCTATCGATGAGAATCTGCCACTCATTTCACCCTGCTGTGCTGCAGACATTAATGCCAAAAGGGGTAGTATGCATGGTATGGGTGTCGAAGGTACAATATGTGAAGGCAATGAGGACAAACAAAAACGAAAATTTGCTGCGTATGACTGCCCTGAAGGAGCGAAAAACGAGTTGGCGCTGTCCAAAAATTCAAGTGGTATGGTGCAAACTCACCTCAATCAATTCGTCATCCAATCAGTAACCGCAGATTGCGTGGGTAATGATGGGGTTTCACTACCTTCATTGCCTAAAGAAAATATAACCGAACCACATCAATCGAAAAAGAAGAAAAGGATTGCTCCAATTTTGATCGAAGAAGAAAAGTAGCGGCTCTCCCGAATAAGTATGATGAAGCAAATATTTAGGTTAAAAACAGGAGAAAGATGAATGAACAACTAAACACAGAGAAGTATATAGAATACTCAGTATTAACTGACCGCGGAGATCTAAGATTCTTCGGCTAACGACTTTTCTATGTTCCTACGTGCGGTCAAAATCATGTCTGCCTTTCTTTGTCGTAAGATATCAACCCTCTCATTCTGATCTTTGCCCCACTTGCCGACCACAGGCGAAGTAGTGTCATTTTGTGAATCGACACCATACTTTTCAAGTAAAGTTTTTGGATTTGAGGGCAGTTTCTTAGTCTGAGTAGAGTGTTCATCCGAGTTGCTTTGTATTGGCGCTCTTTCGCCTGGGGGAAGCGGTAAATCTCCGTGCTGCATGAAAGCATCCACAGTGGCTTCGACTGATCCAGTATTTTCCAAACTATATCTTATTTGAGATGCAGTGAGCTGTGGCCCGATGGCTTGAACTACTTCAATCATTGAGTCGGTCACCTGCCGACGAGGAAGGGACCTCGAACTCTGGGGAGAGGCTTGACGCGAAGGATCCGGAATATCAAACTCGTCTGGCACAGATTGCGGAATAGGAGTTACCAACCATCGCAAAGTTAAGAATGCAATGGCTATGGTGACAATAAATGCTACCGTAGAGCTATCCATGACTACTGCTTAGCCACGCTGCGTTCGATGTATTTCAACTGACAAGCGCGGCAATTCCGCGATACGTTAGGCGTAGTCACGTGAATTTTACTGACATTGGTCCAGACTAATAGTCCTTCCTAATATCATACGTCGGTAGGACTAGTAATAATGACAGTCGCTGTAAGCGATTTTTTTCTCAGCTCGATAGGCTAAGAAATTCTGATACTGTAACAACTCACCAGTGGAACTCTTCTTCTTCGAGTGGCAAATCGCGAGATTCACTCCCAGATGTGATCAGTGAGAACTTCCGGAGGTGTGCTCGATTAGGTTATAGCTTATATTATTATTACTTTGTGTATACAAAGACACGGTAGATGCGATAAATAGAGGCTCAGTGTAAAAAATTTCAACTTTCTCCATCAATGCAGACATGCAAGACGTGATTCACCTCTTTCGGTGTAGGCATACGCGCTACCTCACTAGCGGGCCGAGCTCAAGACACACGAGGAAAACTATGACTGCACCGAGAAATTTAACAACAGTGCACCATCGAAACAGAAGACAGTACACCGCCACATAGTCGAGTCAGCGACTTCTTTGCACACCACAATATCGTCACTGGTCTAGCCATGGGGATAGCTAATTCAGACAACCTCGCGCAAGTGTGCGCGTCACGCAAAACAGCTACGGTCAGGAAGGGCATAACATACTTCCTAAATACTGAATTATTAATGGAACAATTGCCATTTGAATTTGATGGTGAAATGGCACGGGTATACCTTCATAACTTTCGGCTCTGCCCTTCATTTTGCCGTGCATATAATGTAAAGACCATGTATCGTGAGTTCCGCGGTGCGATGCAGGTACATATTACTAAATGACGTAGTGCTTGAAACTGTCGCAAAACATTCTCATCTCGCTCGTTGACTCTACCGGCATGAGGATGCTTCAAACACTATGCGTTAATTTTGAGCATTCCGTAACCCCCGCATCCTAGAACAGACACAAGCCCGAGCTAAAAGAAATAAAAAGTATCACGGTGATCAACAAATACTTTTTTGAAGGGATATCAACCATCAATTCTGCACTGCTTCCAGAAGTTGACGTCGATTGCGTTAACATAGACGCCAGCAGGGTATAATCAGCAGTCAGTGTATCGTTGGAAAGCTTAATTACATAGGACAAGTCCCCAGCTGTAGAAGAAATTTGAGCATTATTACCCAAGTTTGATGGTAGTGAGGTGACTTGCTCAAGCCCCAGTAGCGTTGTCATTGATGCGGAGTGTGTGCTGAAAGATACATCGGAGTCAAGTAGAAGGGACATTGGGAAGATTTGGGAGGTCCTAAAAACGAAGGTAATCAAAACTGACACAGATCAAGTGAGTTCCGTAATATTTTGAGAAAGCGGTTGCGACCGAGAGGAGGGAGATAATCAAAAGAAAACAGGGCAGCAGACATTGAATATATACGGTACAGACATCAACGCAACGTTTGTCTTGGTGTGTACAACGCGAATTTAGGTTATGAGCCAACAGACACCCCTGAGTAACATGCAGTTCATTATTTGTGGCCCTGACTTTGTGAGAGGCTTGTGCAGTATCCGTACACTTCTGACTTACCACCACCGAGCCTATACCTCTCCAGTTTGATCTATCTAAATGGGCCGAAGAAAGATCTCGAAGCTGATTGAGGAGGAAGAGACATGCTTAGTAAATATTGATCACCCTTTAGCGCGCCTTAGTGCTTCATCTCACTTCGCACGCATTCCCAGTTTTTACAATCTTACGGTGCACTCGCTCATATCCAACATACCGGTCTGTCACTATTTGCATTTGGTGAGCTTGGAGATCGGCAAGTTCGCACGCGAACTGATGACACAAGCTTTGACGTTACACGTCGGTAGTTGGCATTTGACGTTACACGGGCCATCTGCTGGTTTTGGCCACTGCATGTGCTGATACTTCTTTACATCAACAATGTCAAGTAAACTGTACATGGGAGTTAGACACTTCCGCAGAATACTCTAGAGACATACGATTTAGTCTGTCAAAGCCTCGTAATCTCTTTGTTTTCCTTGTAGTCTCGCCCACCAAGATCCAGCTTGTCTCTTTCTTTTGAAAGCTAAAATGTCAGACACTGGAGGGGGCTCTGTGGCAGACTCGTCATGGACTGAGGATACATCTGAACTGACCGGTTTGATGACATCGGCAGATGGCGTTATTTGTGGAATAACAGGCGCGCCCGTGATGAGCCCGTCTAATTCAGGTCTCCTGGATGATGGGTTTCTAGCCAATTGGGCAGCTGTGAGGTGATGGGACTGACCGCTATCGTGCGATACATCCGCGGACTCTTGCACACTGCTTCTCCTTGAAGTAACATCAGTAGAACCGTATCCTGAATGGAACGAGAAAACGGAAGAACTGTCATCGAATACTGAGCCCATATCCTCTAAGCTCAAACCTTTAGTCTCAGGGAAAAGAAAGTGCACGCAAAGAAAGGATAAGACACACGAAAAGGCGGGAATGAGGTATGTTTTCCATTTGATGAGGTCCAACAAAATAGGTGTCATCTCACCAACGAGAAAGTTGAAGAGCCAATTTGTCGCAGTTGAGGCTGCAGCCCCTTTTGATCTCACTGAGTTTGGCAATACCTCATTCATCATCCATGGGATGGGGCCCCAACTAGCACCGAACGCCGCGTTGAAGATTATAACAAACCCAACAACAACCTGGGGAGTATATGTATCATTTAAGAACAATGAGTATGAGATTGCGAAAAGCGAAATTGCCATCACCACCGCGCCTGCTAGAAGTAGTGGCTTGCGTCCCCATCCATCGACGAGGTACCATGGGGGAATGGTACTGGCAATATAGACCAAGGAATTAATGCCCGTCATAAAAATTGCAGCACGCCCGGCCCAGCCCGCACTTTCAAAGATCATCGGCGCATAATAGGATACAATGTTAATACCATTCAATTGCGCAAACATCTGAGAGAAGCAAGCAACTGACAATCTCTTCTTGTAGCGGGTAAACATATACCGATATGACCTTTCGCCGCCTTCAACTCGTTGTATGAGAACGTTCTCCTTGATTTGGCGGAACTCGAATTTCGCAACTTCGTCTTCAACGATTCCATCAGCATACAAGTCACTTATTACAATCATACCTTCAATATCATGGTCGTGGTCTAACAACCACCTGGGAGTTTCCACTATAATGAAACTTCCAGCATAAAGAAGGAGGCCCATGAGACATTGAATGATTAACGGGGACCGCCATGACATATTGCTCTGTAAAAACGAGAAACCGAAGTCAACCCAAATACTCGTGGAGTACCCTATAATATTACCCGTGAATTCCAAGCAAGCATAGAATCCTCTGTCCGACGGTGGGCTGATTTCAGCCTGATAACATGGAATAATAGTCGTGAGGAAGCCAATCGCAATACCGCCTATCAAGCGTCCAGCGCCTAAAACGAGAATATTTGGCGATATCGCTTGGATGATTCCCCCCACGACAAAGATAAATGAGCCCAAACGGATAGTGCGCCGTCTTCCGATTTTGTCCCCTACCTTTCCTGCTTCGAAAGAGGAGACCAAAGCACCAATCTCCAATATGGCAATCATGGTTCCTATTTCTGCTGGGCTAGGATTGTTGTAGTAATTTTTGAAATATTTGTTTGTCAACAACGAGGACATCAAGCCTTGCTCAAAACCAAACAAAAAAACACCAAGGGAGACGAAGATTGACGTGAAGTTGAGAAGCGCCTTCCCTACAAGGAAAGACTCTTTCACCTGGTGTGACATCTTGCGAACAACTTTACTGAAGTAATGTATTACTCTTTCGACAGATAAAGTAAGTCCTGCGCGCGACTTTGAGCGTTTGCGGATGTATCATATCAGTGAAAGTGATCAGCGCGCGAGCTACTTGCTGGTACGTACCGGTTGAACACGACCGAGACGCAACACTTAACAGATGAAGAGAAAGGCAAAGAACCCAAATCATTAATGTATTTGATTTGTTATTTCCGCTACTTTTTGAGACAGCAAATTGGCTTGTTCCCGAGTCTTACGACCCTAAGCAATCGAAAGTACTCACCATCAGAACAACACACCGCATACCAACAATGAAATACATACGATGAGCTTGGCTTGAGCAGCATTAACATGGGCCCCACCTAGGTACACCGAAATGGCAGGAGTTTTAGTAGGCGATTGGGGGTGTGCGGCAGTTGCATTGCTTGTAGCGACGCCGAGATTACCCAGGATGAGCGCAGAAGGGAGTGATTGTAAAGTCGTGAATGCTGTCTCGAAAGTGGGCTCAGTCACACCTGAAATTCTCTCATCGTCATTGGTCAAGCGTTCTGAACTTTCGACTTCATCAACACCAATATCAACACCAACATCAACGTCAACATCATCATTATCAACTTCATCATCATATTCACCATCGCCATCGTCAACTTCAGCATCCCGGCTCCCCAGGTCGCTTGTGTCCTTATTGTGCTTTTCAGAAGTCGTCAATTCATCGTACAATATAACTTGAAACCCGTTCTCACATGGGAAATTTGCAATGTTGCGGGAGGAGCAAACCCAGAAGCGACTTCTGTCTTCTGACGACCCGGCTCTAAGAACACCGTTCTCGATTCCAAAGTCTTTCGACCCATCAGTTGAGAGCGTGATGCCGTTTGGGCCCAACCTAACATATTTTCCACCAACTTTGAGATAGCCTGATGGAGTTTCCAAAATGAATTCAATACTTTCGCCACCTTGTAACACTAAACGATCACCATCAACAACTAATGCATAATCTGCTCCGTTTTCGTACTGACCGCGAAGTCTCAAGGGTTGATCAGCAAGAGCTAGAGCGAAAAGTGGTAACAAGGCAAGAAAGTTAAGCATAGATCCAATGTCTTAGATTAAATATATTGAATAAATTATTTGGCGGAAGTTGCAGAACTTATAATTGCGTGAAAGAAAAAAAAAAAAAGAAAACTTTCGATTATGACAGTTGTTCTCTATGTTGCAATAATGCGCCAATCCATTGTCCGTAGCCGAATTTCCACAATGAAGTTGTCCTAGGCTCTCAACAGTTTTGGGATACACCAAAAAGGTACAAATTTCCGAAAACGGGGAAAGACAAGTATAAAAATAGCCGAATTAAATTCAGAGTAGCATCAGAGTGCAAGCATTGGCCAACAATATGTCCATATCAGCTGCAAATGACAACACCTCACGCAAGAAAAGTTTGCAGATGCGGAAACAATATACCAAGAGCAGGAATATATACATCTGAAATTCTGAGCACGTTTACATTGTCTTATTTTCTGATTTTCGGTAATGTAGACTTTTTGCAGAAGTAGGTCTTGTTCAACGTAGTCGAGAGCTGCAGTGAAAGCAGTTATCGAATATTACTCAAACGAGAGCTGTTGAGATGCACATTAATGTCCAATCTGTCAGCATCCTCCTCGATATTTCTCAAACGCTCATTCTGGGCGTCAACTTCTTGGCCCATAACAGAGGCAGTGTGGTTCAATTTTTTTGAATAGCTCGCTATCTGGGACAAATTGGTTGCCATCTCCTTTTCTATCTCATCATCTTCAGAATCGTTCTCAAATTGATACCTTTGAGCCTGTTGCAAAAATTTCTCTCCCTGGTATTTGTTATGAGTTTCAGAACTAGTTGCGGCGTTTTTGATACCCTGTGTGAGTCGCTGCTCGCTTGCGTACATGGCCTGACGATTCGTGTCGCGGAGGTATTTCTCTTGTTGCTTGTCGCTTTTCAATTTCATCTCTTGTTGGCGCAATCTGGACTTCTTATTGAAGGGATTACCGGTTGCGGGTATGAATATGGAGCGGTTCAACCTTTGCAATTCTTTAACTTTTTCATCTGCGATCTTGGTCTGTGTGTCAGCCAATAACAAATTCTTTTCAGCATTATGAAGCCTCTCCGACTGAGCGCCTAGCATTCCCAATGTGTTTGTTCCCGAAACATCCGCTTCTTGTGCCATTCGTAAGGTATTTCTCGTCAGTGCTAGAGATTCTTGCTTTGTAAAGCGTATATCCTGCTTAATAGCCTCCACTTCTTCATCTTCCGAGTTGACCTGCTCCATCTCGGGAAGAAAGTCATCCACCTCCACATTCAAATCCTCATCTAGAGTATCATTGAGATTCAAAGACTCTGAGTCCGCGCCAGCAAATCTTCGATATGCACTTGCACCTTGCATACGCACAGGGGGTTCGCCAGAAGGAATATCGTTGAGATCAATACTCAGTGCGTCATCTCTGATATCTGAGGGAGCGGCACGTCTAGTATGTGAATTATTTCTGAGAGCGTACGCCCCATTCGAGGCGGCTTGTCTTTGTTCATCTACTCGTTGTGCTGTTCTCAGACTGACAGTACTTCTTTCGTAAGGGTTTGGTAGAATGGCCGCTCCACTCGATCTCTCGCTTTTCGAAGTGCCGTAAGGATTGCCGTTAGATGGACCTGCTCTTACTTCACGGTTATGATTGCTATAAAGGTTGGAGGCACCATTTACATCATGAGACGTTGAATCTGAGAGCCCCGACTTACGATCAGAACCACTGTCATTTTGTGGCAGAGCGTATGGATTGTGCCCGCTGTTACCCATGTTAGTGTACGGGTTCACCGGCGTCAAACCTGGACGTTGGGCTTGTCTCTCCTGAGCGTATTGCTTAAAAGCACCAAACTTTTCCTGTCTTCCGCCGCCGCCACCGCCGCCTCTGGTAGAAATCCCCACCTTTTGTAGTTCATCTACCAATTCTTGCTCGGTGGGATCCTTCTTTTTGAACATTTTTTTTATACCCATGGCGACTGCTTTCGTTTTGTGAGGCTCGATACCAGCAGGAGAATATCGTTAAAAAGGACAGGCGCGCTGTCTGCACTGACGTGTGCGTAAACAAGTGTGGTCATGCCGCGCAGCAAAAAAAAACCCGGTCTACAGTACACGTAATATATATTTCAGAAGTTTGAGGCTCGTCCACTTTTGAATCAACGCTTCAACGACAACCCCATTAACAAAGTTACGTCCTTTGCCTTAGCGCGGGAGCAGATTTGACAATTGGACATATTTGACGAAATCAGTAGACACCGAGAGCGATCATAGACACTAGGTTTTTGATCTTCTAAGCAGTGAGTTGGACTCAGAAGCTTTGAAAGCCGAATGGGATTCTGAGATATAGCAAGCAGCTTTATCACTAGCCTGCAAAGATTGGTTTGTACATCTGTACGGCGGTGGAGTTTTAGATGAAGGAATCTCGCAGAAGCAGAAAAAACATAGAGCTCATGGGTAAACCAAAATGTTGACTGTCGAGTACGATACGGAGATCATCGAGCCACTGCCATCACGTCAAAACATGTACCCTATGGTATACACATGTAGTCAAGAGCATAAAAGGAGAAAAGTACTCCAGATGCCTGTCTCTGTGTCAGTAACGATACATGGCACAGAGACCCGCCTAGACGGTTCCATGGTGCCTATTTATTTTACACCGGAAGTCGAAATGGACTTGTCTCTAGGTGAAATGCTAGAGAATGAAGAAAATCAAACATGCGCATGTGGTTACTTGCATGGACCTGGCGAACAACAATCTCACGATGTCTTCGCTGTTGGCCTCAGCTCGAATTTGATGAGGGGACCGGATTGATTTGCGGCAAAATGTTAGCACGAAATTCGTGTACACAACCTTGTGTCCGAATACCTACACACTTGATAATTACTAAGCTAGCCCCGTGCATTTGGAGCCCCCTCCGAGGTATGTGAAGTATGCGCGAGCCATAGTCCACATCAGTTCGATAGAAGTCATCTATCAAAGCGCGCAACAAGGCGGGCGCCACAATCTAATTACTCCAAATCTTCTTGCCCGAACTCTCACACTAGGTGGAGCTTTTGCATCATGCTGCATTTGATTGGATACACCAGACGCTGCTAAGAAACGTAATCCCGCATCTTATTGTGCTCGCAAAGCCTCCACTACTCTATATTGCGATTTCGGATGCAGCCCTCGCACATTATGTCATTTTGTGTTTACAATTTGGTGACATCTCAAACAAAGTTTAAGTTTGGTGACGTTTTGTTTCGTCTGTGACCATAGTATCCTTCTTAGAGAAAATCCGGAATTGGATAGTCAGACCTTCTGAATACATTTCTAGGCGGAAATAATCGACATTTGGCTGAATTACGTGTATACTAAAACTGTGGTGCCCAAGTTCGCAGCCACAGAAAACTCCACAGTTTGAGAAGATAACGTCTCCATATCGTAATCTGCAATGACACACGCATGCATCGACTAAAAATTTTCAAGACACTGGTATAAAAGGTTGGGGTCAGCTCTAGTGGTTTCAGTTGTTCGTTCGTTGTTCCACGCGTCTTCGGAGCTCACTGCAGAGATGACTTTCTTGGGATTTATCAAGCGGCAAGTTGTTGCACCAGAGATATCTGAAATCCAAAGCCGTCAGAAATACCTTGCTGCAGAGTCTGAAACTCTGTCAATTTCCCAGTTAAAAGATGATAATGTTATCACCGTGCTGGAAACTCAAAGCTCGATCCCGTATATCGACATCAGCGTGGATCTTTCCCCAGAGCAAATAGCACAGCGTGAAAATTCGACTCTTTTCAAAATCAAAAAGTTTTTGTGGGATGGCACAGGAAAGCATCCACGTGAACAGAAGTACTTAATGAAACTTGATGGCTTTCTTTTGACATCGTCAATGTGTGGGTATTTCATCAAAAATCTTAATCAGTCCAATATTGCCACTGCCTACGTTAATGGTATGAGTGAATATTACGGCATGAATAACAACCAGTACAACTATGTTGTTACACTCTGGACTGTGGGTTACATTATTGGACAGATTCCTTCCAATCTTATCTTGCACAGAATTTCGGCAAGATACTATCTTGGCGGGCTCGAGCTCATGTGGTCGCTTCTTACTGTTTTGACTATTACATGCAAGAATCTTCCATCACTTTATGCGCTAAGATTTTTCTTGGGCCTTTTTGAATCCGGTTACTTTCCAGGTATGGAGTATTTACTCGGTAGTAATTATTCTGCCGCGGAGATCTCAACCAGAAGTGCTTATTTCGCAGTCGCTGCAGGGGCTGCTTCCTTGATTTCTGGTCCTCTTCAACTTGCTCTTCTCAAGCGGTTTGCCGACTCGTCGATGGAGCCATTCAAGTGGCTTTTTGTCTTCGATGCCATCATTTCTTTCCCTATTGCTATTTACACAATGTTCGTGGACCCAAACACTCCAAGTACGACAGATGCGTTCTACTTCAATGAAGAAGACCGTTTGGTGGGTTTGGAGAGAAGAAGATTAATGGGAGCACAATTGAACACTAGAGAGAGGTATACCTGGAGCAAGCTCAAGTCTTTCTGCAACACTTGGCACATTTACGTTTTTCCTCTTTTGTTCTTAACTTACAACAACTCCTGCTCTGCATGGTCTCAACCAACCTTTACCATCTGGATGAAAAAGGGGTTGAAATACTCAGCCGATAAATACAACACTTATCCTTCGGCGTATAGTGGTGCAGCCATTGGGGTGACCTTGATATTGGCCTACTCGCATAATTTTATCGGCGGAAAGAAGAATCATTTTTATGTATTGGGATTTTTTATTCCTGTCATGATAGGGTGCGCAATCCTCTCTAGGTATGACATTCCCGAATGGCTACATTGGGCTGCTTTTGTCCTAATTGCAATCCCTCCGAGCTTCGGACAACCTTTCATCTTTTCATGGGTTAACAGATTGCTTTACGACGATGACATGAAGAGAAATTTTTTGGTTGTTTGCACAAACACCTTAGCGTACGTGACTAGTGCGTGGATTCCCATCTTTGTCTGGGACACAAACGATCAGCCTGAGTACCATATTGGTTTCACCTACACTGCTTGCCTTAGTGCTCTAGGGACCGTTTTAACTCTCGTTGCATGGTACTTCACGAGAAGGGACTCTCGCACTAAAAAAGCGGCTTTGAATGAGCCATAAGGCTAGATCGAAAAATCGTCTCTTAGTAGAATTCATGTTGCAAGTTATTTAAATGCCGATATTTTACACAATGACAGAGTCATTCCAAGTAGCGAGACCGCTATAATTTGAGAGTCCAGTAAACACGAAGACCGAACGCGACGTCGAGCAAACACGCCATTGAAGATAAGTCAAGCTAATTCAGCGACTTCCTTCACGATTTCATCGAAAGCCTCCCTGTATTCCTCAACTTTTCCTGTATTCTTTTTTGACTTTCCTCCTCCTGGAACGATCAAGACACACGACGTTGGTCTCTTCGTAGCGCCTGCGGATCCCAAGTCTTCTTTCGAAGGAATGAACACGAAAGGAACCGAAGAGTCCTCGCATAACACTGGAATATGAGAAATAACGTCAGCGGGCGAGATATCACCAGCAATTATGACAAGTCCCTTTTCGCCCTTTCGTAATGCTTTCACAACTTCTTTCACACCTCTTTTAACGTGCTTGGCCCTTGAAGCTTTCTTCACCGTCTTGAGTACCTTTTTGTTCAATTTTTTGGGAGCAAGCGGCTTTGCAAAAGGCAATACAGCCGCCATGCGTATTTCGTAATTGTCCTCCGTGGACTCCTCGACTTTGTCTTTCTTACCCATTGTGGCAGCGCAGATGTATGTGTTTTTCTAACGATTTTTTTTCACTCGCGGGATGAGTTTCTCGATTGCACGGGTTTTGAATTTACATCACGTGATACACCTTCTTCAGCTCCGATTCTAGTGGGATAGAAAGGGGCGTGTCAGGTGTAACGCGTGGCTAGAGAACTATTCCTCACAAACCTCTGAGCAAAAATTGATTGTACTGTTCTCGAGATGAGCATGTGACGTGTTTTTCAGAGCTTTTGCATTACCCTGCTGGTTTTACGTTGTTGAGACTGCGTTTGTGATACGGCTAGAAAACTGGAGGAGTGAATAAACAACATATAAAGCTTCGGGCACAGCTAGTGTTTTGGTGTTTTCCTTGCTTGGTCTATTATATCATGATAGTCACGCTTTGCATTTGATCAAATGAAGGTAGTTAGAAGGTAAAGTGCGAGACTAGAGTAAAAAGTTGCATGTTCATAAGTCATCAAAAGCGGTCCAAAAAGACAAGATGACATATCAGAACAAACAATCAAACAGACAGAAAAACAAAAACAGCTCTCTCTCCGTCAAATATATGTTATAGGTATCAAATGAGATTACATCTCATGATCGCTTACATGCGCAAAGCTGCAACCTGCGGACTGCGATTTTTGTCCACTCTCCAGGTGCTCGCACCTTTCAATGTCTCGTACCGGTTCTCTGTATGGATCACACTAGGTAACTGCGACAGCGAGCTCACAATGCCTACTCCAAACGCTGGCAATCGATATGCTCGGAAAAGGAAACAAGACAATACTGGCTCTCTAGCCGAAACCACCGATCTAATCCTCGAAGACACTCCACTTCCCACACCCATTGCCAACAATGTGGTAGAGCGGTCCAAAGTTAAACAGTACCTACACAGGTTAGTGACACAAGATGAAGAAAACCCGTCCTCTTGCATAAAGTTAGTATTATGCGAATCAGAAGCAGCATATTTCACGCTGGAGTTACGAGATACTTTGTGCTCAGATTTTGATGTGAGCTCGATTGAGATATCTGACAGCACAGTGCAGAGCGTGGACAGAATTGTCACACTTCACGGAAATTTAGACCAGGTTCTGCGCTGCACGATATTTATTGCTTTTCTTATAAAATCTGAACTCAATAATTTTCTCAAGCTTACGGCCTTTACCCTTAAGTCACTGAACTATAGCGTAGATGTGCTCGTGGAAACCAACGATTTATCAATAGATAACTTGTTGAAAAGATTCCCCCCGAACTCCGTTGACATTGGCTCTTACGAGCGTAATTTGGACTTGAATTTGGCCACCCTCAACGGTGACTTTGCGTCCTTGTTTAACAGTTTAAAATTCATTTTCAAACAGTTTCCATACAAGAAATACGAATCCGACAGTGAGATAAAACATTTGCCGATCATTGGAGCACATGATGGTGACTTCCTTTTTTCAAGGCTGAATGACGAGCATCAAGCGAGAGAGAATAACAACGCAGCCATCTTAAACTACGTATTCAATCGGTCATATCTTGACGGCGCTGAAAAGCGAAACGCGAACTAAATTACACGAAAGACCTTTTCTATAACTCAGCAACCATCCAATATTGCTTTATTAAGACTAAATCCAAACAATTGTCAAGGCTCAGACCTTGTTGACTTCGCTGCCCTTTGTTTTGCGGGAGATAGACGCAACCCGATCTCCTAGCGATAATGCTAATCCCTGACCCTTAGATCTAATTCTCACATGACCAATGATCGGTCCATCTGCCTGTTTTTCAATGCATAAATTGGCCAAGGCATCTTCACCAAATGAAGAACGAGAGTACAAGTTTGCTGCCAAAAATTGGCACTCTTCCCCAACGACGGTACCGGGGGTCAAGCAGTTCATATTAGTGCCTTGCATCAATTCCTCCAAGTACTCTTTCAATGATCCAATTTGGGATTTGATGGTAATCTTATTCTCCCATTCGAATTCATTCCACATCTTCCGGAAAACGCTCTCAGAGCATGTAGCAGGTTTGATATAGTCCATAATGTCAACGTGAACATCATTCAAAATGACAATTGTAGACTCATCAGAGTGACGACCATCGTAAACAATGTTTCCAAAAATGACTCCAGTATCTGCAGATGTAACCTTCACCGTAACAGATACTTTATGGAAACCGTGTGGCCCGATATTGGCGGTGGCAGGCTTATCAACTACTTTCAAGTCACCAAGGGTAGCAAATTCAACGGACATATTGCGCATTGTAGCGGTTGTCTGGTTGACTAACAACACGTCCAACGTGATGTCAAATTGATGGACCCTCACAAATGCCTCCGCATAAATTGGATCGGAGAAACCTGTCAATTGTAAAACCCTGTTGAGCCTCGACGACAATTCCTCACTCTTACCAGCGGACCCTGCTAGTAAAGGTCCATCGTCGTCCGTGGGGGCGCTCGCACCGTCATGCTTATCAAACTGCCTGAAGGAAATTGCATCATCAACTTGCTCTGCATTGGAATGGAAATCCCTGGATTTTTCTTCAGATTTGCTAGCTTGCTCATTTCTGATTTGTGTTTCATATGCATCTTTTGTATCTTCCAAAAACCCCTGGGAAATAAGTTGACTATCTTCCTCGTCAGTCAAAAATTTGATGCATGCAGAAATCCTGTCAGCAGAGTCTTCGTCCACTTTTTTGGAAACAAAAGACGACTCACCAACTCTTAATATCGATACCATAATTAGCAAGGCTTCGGCTTTCAACGCATTCAAATTCTTTTCAGCTGTTTGGAGGCGCTGTAATCTCAACACAAGCTTGACCAAAGTGGAGGCAACGATCGCAGCCAAGTAGAAGTCGCCGGCCAAAATAAGCTTTCTGAGGTGGAAAACATCTTCATCCTCAGGTGAGGCGGTCACTGCAGTCAAAGCATTTTCGGTGGCATAGGTACCATCTGGCAACACAATAGGTCCCTTTTTGGTACGTGACGCAGACGAATGGTCAGCTTCATCCTCACCATCCTCACCCTCTAGTTGCCTTTTCTCGCTTGCCAAAATGGGAACCTCGCCTATACTAGATCTCAAAAACTTCCATGTCTCCTTAACAGCTGCTTCATCCTCAGAGTATTCTCCCAATATCCACAATGCTCCGCGATAAACCTTTCCAGACTTGACTTCAGCCAAGCTCTTGACCAATTTGTGGATGATGGAGTCTCTGGACTCAGGGAATTTTTCTACAACCTCCTTAACGAAGGTGATGACATCGGACGCTGCGCTCGTTGAGAGGTCGCCAATGGAGTCCAACAACAAGTCAATAACGTTCGTAGCTACCTCACCAAAGTTGATTGCTAGCTGGTGAATAGCGTTGACCAACAATTGTCTGTATTCCGAAGTCTTGTCATCGCTGGAGGAGGAGGACCTTTGCAATTCGTTCTTCAACAACTTCACGACGTCTTCCACGTTTCTGCTACTTATCAACGAAAGGGTGACATCAAGAGCTTTGCGGCGAACATCGATGTCTTGAGTGGACAAGACGCCCAAGATATCTAACGACAAGCTTTGCAAAAGCCCAGGGTGGGACTTGTTCAACTGGTTGATGCGCTCCAAGGAAATGATCTTGACATTGTTATCCGCTTCTTTGGTAGCTAACTCCACAAACTTGGTACCAGCCAAAATGATAGATTGAGCGGATGTTGACAATACAGTTAAGGTCACTGCAGCTTCGTAGGCAACGACATCGGACGCAATCTCGAGAATGGTGGTGATCAAGTTGGAGTACTGCACCCG
The DNA here is from genome assembly GCA_030444895.1 of Metschnikowia sp. yHMJ9. Lineage (NCBI taxonomy): Eukaryota > Fungi > Ascomycota > Pichiomycetes > Serinales > Metschnikowiaceae > Metschnikowia > Metschnikowia sp. yHMJ9. The sequence continues at coordinate 437,312 of JAJMQU010000004.1, read as the reverse complement.
CAAGCTGGCAGATGACTTTGAATCTTTCCTAATGAACTCAACAAAGGCCAACTGCAAGAGAGGGTCCAAGGTCTCGATTGAGTGGATGTTATCTTGAATATACTGCAAACTTGCATCCCTGTCCAACTCACCCAAGCAAACGAACGCATTTCTTTTGCAAACCGAGTCAAATTCCTCAGCCAAAAAGGTAGAAACTAAAGAAGGCGTATCTGGCACCAAGTGATCCGAGACTTTGTAGATAGAAAAGAGAGCAAACACAGCATTCTTTCTAACGTAAGCATGACGGTGGACCAAGCACTGACGAACATTGGGCACCAAAGTCTCCAACAATTCCGGTTCCTTCAATTTGCACAAATATCTCAAAGTGTTGCCTCTTACGTACTCATTTGGATGTTGCAAATCATGTTGAATCGCGTTACACACGAGAATCATTTCATGCCTCATCTTCCCTTGGTCGTCATATTTTGGGCAAACCTCCCAATAAAAGTACAACAACTTTTTCAATTCTTTGTTTTTCGAAGGCATCACAAATCGAATGATGTGCATCAACAATTCAGGCATGGGATCTCCATTGAGCACTGAAATGATAATTTGCTTCATTGTTGTAATCTTGATATCATCTTTCGATTTTTCCAAGAGAGACTTCAATTCACTGACAGACTTCTTAGCCGTCGTGTTGGGCTCGTAGATCAACGTATAGCCTGAGGCAGACATCGTGGGGGAAGTCAAATAGCGACAGCTGTTGATCTGTGAGAATGGTGGACGTTGACCTTTTTTTCTGTTGAGTGTTAACTCGGCTCAAGTTCGCGTATCGAACACGTGATTAGGCTGCCTCGTAGAGTTGCCCAAACGGAAAGTCTATTAACTAGTTGAATGGTAAGAATGACAAACGGCAAATGAAACAAGGTCCAGAGTGAAATGAGAGTTCGTCCGAGCGTCCTATCGGTCCCTCAGAAGCATAAAACGCACCTTAGCTGTTCATTTTGATTGCACTCAAATTGGTATGCGACGCGATTCGCTAATGCGACACCAGGACACTTTCATCTATATCCATTTTGAAAGTGATACTAATGATTCATCTTTTGACCATTATAATTTCCCTATGAATGTCAATAGTTCCCAAAAAAGATAAATTATTATCTACAAGTCTTAATAAACAGTGACTTGATTGATTTTTTGGATCTACCAAAGGAGACGGCGTATTATTAGTAACAACATCTAACGAAAATTGTAGAAATATAGTACTTTTCTCTTACGTAAAAAAGATATATCTATTCTTAACGGAATTAGAAATTATTCAAATTTTCTTACATCAAATTTTATTGGAAAAATACTAAATTATTATATGCTAGTCTGACGAGGAATCCGGATTGGCAAGAAAGAGCCTAGGCTTCTCATCAGCGCTCTCATTACTATCACGACTAGTGACATCATTACCACGGGAGGCGAAATCTTCGGTATCCAGATTATCCTCATCGTCATCATCCTTGTAGCCACGATGTTGATAATAAATGTCCACCCTTCGATTATCGCTGAGGCTGCCCACAGACTCTGCAAATGATGTAGTACTGCTTCTACGCGACGGAGACACCTTGCCAAGCAGACTTTGCAAGTCACCTGAGGTGGATGTGGAAGCAAGAGTAGCGGCACGTTCGATGGAATTAGTTCTTGAGAATTCGTTGATGCCAGCAGATAAAGATGAGGACTTGGACGTCACGGGGGTAAGTATTTTTTGAAGTGGAGGTTTAACAGGTGTGCCGAATATGCCAGTGGTCTCTCCGAACTCATCTACTTCGGCCGCAAGTAGTCTTGGCTTCAAATGACCATGCTTCAACCCGACACCACTAGCTTTATGTCGCGCTCCTGCTCTGGCAGTGCTCTCATGATAGCCGCCGGTGCCCATTTGCATGAGATCACGCTTTTCAATCGGCATTATTCCCGTTGGAAGTTTCCACTTTCCAGGCCCAGTTTCATTGAAGGAAGTTCCTGCGTTCCTTCTGATAGTGTCGACATATTTGGACCGTTCTCCCTCTCCTGGACGCAAGCTGAAAGTTCTTTTAAGAGTTGCCAAGTTAACGTGCCTATTAGACCCCGCGCTGTATACTGAGCTAGCCGAGTGCATTCTAGAATGCCTGCTGTGGTTTTGCTTTGGAGAAGACGAAGGGTTGTAACTAGGCACAAATGGATCGCTCTTAATGGGCAGTCCTGGTCCTGCCTGAAATCGCTGCCTGTAGTTGTCATTTAATGCCCCAACGTCGTCATTGTTGAGAGAAGTAATGGTATCATCCCAGGCGTACGGATCAGAGGCACCAGTAGAGGAGCTCGGCATCAAAGGTTGCTCATGTTTCGTCTGCAAAGCGTCGTGAGCAGGATAAGGGAGACTGCTTTTCGAGTCGAAAGGAGCCAAAGAAGGTAGCCTGGAAGAAACTTGTATGTTACTGGTCGATCGAGTAACCTCAGACTCTGATTCAGATATTTCCCTCAGAGAGGGCGCCATTGCTGAGGGATTGTTAGACAGAACATCGTCCAGTCGTTCATTGTCATCAACAAACAGAGACGCCTCTGCACGCAGAGAAAGATTGTACTGGCTCTCTCCGGACCCGTCATTTCGTGAAATTGAAAACATCTCTGACGAGGATAACCCTTCTTTTCCTGTGACTGAGGCATCATAAACAGAAAAATCAGAGCCCATGTATCGCTCCGAGTCCGCAGGGTCGTACGTATGGTAATTTGACAAGCCTTGTCCCACTGACAAATGATTAGCGGAACCTAATTCCTGTAAAGTGAAGGGACGAGCACCTCTATCTGCCAAATCTCCTCTCACTGCAGCTGTGTTATGGTCAAAACCGGGAGGACGGGTATTGCTTCTCAATAGAGGTTCCTCATAAGGCGCCCTGTGGTTATCAGCCGTATCTGAACTGTAAACTTCGTCAAATTCGCCCTTAAGGTGATCTTGTCCTGGTATTGGATCGACCAAGCGCGTATTCGGAGAGGCGAAAGCCATTTCGAGGTTTCTAGCTCCCTTTAGTTTGCGCGGTGTATGAGTATCTGTTTTATGGTCAAGGACAGACCGGGAGGGCGATATGAACATCGAATGGTCCTCTCTTGGAGGTGTCTTCGATGATGACTCGTGGTTAAAGTTTAATGGCGAAATTTGCTCGGTCAGCAGCAAGTTCGATAAGTGTGGGCGATGTGCTTCAGGGGACTCGGAATCTTGTGAACCAAGTAGCATTTGATCAATCTCCTGTCCGAGGGTACCTATTAGCTCTGTTAGCTGCCCATTGCGGCCACTGCCAGGATATAGCATATCTTCGCTTGCCTGGCCGATCGTCATATCATTATCCGTCATATGTGGGGGTGGCTTTCTGCGCAATTTAGACCTTTGCAGGTCGGTGTCAACATGCAACGAAGTTCGGCCGCTTTCTGTTGTACTAGAAGCGCTTGTATATAGACTAACATTGTTGTGTAAACGTGCTCGTTCACTCGTTTGGTCAAGCCCTTGGCTCGGGTCAATTTTGTCGGAGTCAGCATTCATATGGGACGAGCCCGAGTCTCGACCAATTTCCGTCAAAAGTTCCGCATTTGACAATGGCGGGCGGGAAAGCGGAAAGTTGGGGTTTGTAGAGTGTAGGCTCTTTGCCGGCTGGCTTGAAGATATCGTGTGTGAATTATCACGCTCAGTTGTCTTTAGATGTGGATGATTGTCGTTTGACGAAAATATGGAAGATATTCTGGCACCAAATAGCCTAGAGCTTCGCTTATCCTGAGACATTTGCGCCTTTCTAAAAATATATGACTATATCTGGATGCTAATTTTCGTTCTTTCCCGCTGAAACTTTTACTCCATCAATGGGACATAATTTCTAAACGTTTCACAAACACTCCAAGACGAGGGACTCACGTGAGTCCGATGTGGAGGAACCGCAGCTGCGCAACTCAAGTTTCATTTCGATAGAAATTCAACGAGCTCTTCTACCTTTTATGAGGTGAGTTACGAAGTGAAGTTGCTGGTAGGCACCTCCGAATATTATTCATGGGCTACGTATTCAAAAACTGTGCTTGATGTTGTAGGATTCGGCAGTGCTTCACTTTCGTTAACCGGCACAAAAGACTGTAATATATAGTAACAAAGGCTTTCGCCGAAGCCACCACTAGACACTAGAGAAGCTTGAATTGATTATATTATTTTCCACATTTCTCCTGCCAGTTTGGGGATTGACGTCGGCAACTCGATAAAATTGCTCGTTGGCCCCACACCAGATCTGTACACCATAGGTATATGTTGGATGACGCTGTTGGAAAAAAAAAACGTTCCGCAATAAAGAAATCCAGTCGAAAGGGTGCTGCAACATTTAAAAGGATGTCTGCAAAAGGTACGTGAATTGTCCAACAAATGTAGTTAGTCAAATTTACCATTTCCTAACATTTCCAGAAGTTCAACCAGATTACTCAATCGCAAACTCCGATGTTGTAGAGAAATATAAGATCGGAGGAGGCATCTCCAATAGGGCCATTGCAGAAGTTAGAAACGCAGCCAAAGAAGGATCCAGAATTTTTGACTTGTGTGAATTGGGCGACAAAGTTTTGACTGAAGGCCTTGCATCTGCTTTTGGGCCAAAAGTTAGTAAAGGTATCGCCTTTCCAACGTGTGTGAACCCAAATAATATTCCCGCTCATTTCTCGCCAGAGAGTGTCGATGACGAGGCAAACTTGACGTTGAAGGATGGAGATGTGATCAACATCATGCTTGGGGTGCAGGTCGATGGCTTTCCAGCCATTGTTGCAGAGACGATGATCGTCGGAGAATCAAAAGAGACTCCAATCACTGGACAGAAAGCAGATTTACTTCATTCTGCCTGGAACGCAAGTGAAGGAGCAATTAGGCAGTTCGAGGTTGGAAAGAGAAACTGGGATGTCACAAACGTAGTGGACAAAGTTGCTAAGGACTTCGGCACATCTGCAGTCCAGTCAATGTTGTCTCACAACCAAGAGAGAAACGTTATGTATGGTCCCAAGGAGATCATCATTAATCCAGCTAAGGAACACAAAACCAAGATGGAGACCCATCGTTTTGTTCAAGGCGAAGTTTACGGATTGGACATCTTGATTTCAACATCGAAAGATGGAAAGGTGAAAAGGTCTAACTACAAAACCACACTTCACAAGTTGACCGGTAACAACTACTCTTTAAAATTGAAATCATCTCATCAAGCATTGAAGGAATTTAGAGAGAAAGTTACAGGACCATTCCCAGCCAACGTGAAAATCTTCGAGGATCCAAGAAAGGTACGTGTCGGTTTAATCGAGTGCAGCAACCACGATATTGTTTTGCCTTATGACATCATGGAGGATAGGACTACCGAGTTTATTGCTCAATATTTCACCACTGTTGCAATCACGGCTAATGGAATTGTCAAATACACTTCGCCAACTTTTGACCCATCACTTTACATTACCGATAAGAAAGTGGAAGACGAGGAGCTCGCAAAGGTTATCGCCACACCATTGCCTTCACAAAAGAAGAAGAAGAAGAAGTCGAAAGCCTCGAAATAAGTACGTTGTGAGGTTTATATACAGTGTATAGGACATCGATAGCAAAATGTCATTACCTAAAGATCCTGAGACTTGTAGGTTGTGTTAGTTGGGCCCTAAATTTGAGATTCAGATCTTTCTCTGATAGTAGTCTCTGAATGACGTCCATGCTAACCTCCACTCCTTATGCAGTAACTTCTTGCTATAGACATCGAAATCGTACTTCTCTAGTCTTTGCAAATATAAGGATGTTGGTATGGCAACCATAAAGGGAGTGAAGATGACATCGGGCAAACCTCTTCTCCACTTTTTGCTGTGTCTCTTGAGCAATTCGTCTCTGGGACGCATCTTTACAATCTCGGCAATGTTCTCTTTCACATCCTTCAATTTTTCCCTAGCGGACAAAAGATGGTCATTTGCTGTCACTGCCGTCTCGAATATCACGTCCCTCAATTTCTCTTTTGTCTCCTGAACCTCATCCTCCTTTGTCATATGACCTTGCGAGAGCCGCAAAACTGCCTCCTGGGAGAGTTCAAACTTAGACATAAGGTCAACAGGAAGGGAAACCTGATTTCTAGAGGAGGCGTAGTATTGCATTCCCAAAATCATCGAGCTCACTGCCGTGGCTTGTCCAATATGAGCAGCAATGTCACTTACCCTGCTTTGAAGGGGAGAGGATAATTCTAGCATATGAATCACCGATGGTGATATCTGGGGTGACAACAACACAGCTTGAGTCGCGTAATTTATCTGGGAATAGGTACCCTCACCAAATGAGCATATGTCCGAGATGGTGTCAAACAGACTTTGCTTGAGAAAGTGTCTTCGAGTTTGGAGGTATCGGTGAAAGTATGACACATCCAAATTGATGCCGTTTCTCAATGCGTCTCGAATTAAGAAGGCAACTGGCTCTCCAATGTCTTCACGGTCCGAAAAAGCTTTCACAATTTGCTCACTCCAGAATTTGAACTTCATGTCCGCCGTAGAGATGCCCATCGTTTTAGAAAGCTGACTCAGGGCCTGTGCGGCACGGCCCCCGCTACTTCCTCCATCAGAAATCTTGTTGATTTCTAGCGCAAAAGCTCGAAGAGCAAGAAACGTATTACGTGCTGGCTCTGGGATATACTGTGACAAAACATAAGACAGCCGGTCGTTTGCTTCGAGTAAAGTGTAAACGTCTTCAACTGCCTTGTGGAGCTGTTGCTCATAGTTTCGGCTCTGCGACAGCAAAAAACACCGCAGTGATAGGAGTAATCTTTTAGATCTTAAACGTGAAATCATGGAATTTATGGAAATGAAAGAATACTCTAAGACAGCTGTCGATGTGTTGCTGCCGAGTAAGCAAGGTCTCACCGAACTCTGACTGCCATCATCAAAGCGCGATCGCGATGCCTGCCTCTCTCGCACAGACCGGCTCAAGCCTACGAATATGAAAAATACGCAGTTAGTGGTGGCCAGAAATTGCCAGAAGATACGTGAAACACCAAGTACTCATGGAAGCTGTGAAGATTGAAACGATATACCCAACCGTGTTCCTAGACATCGCCATCAATGGGAAACACATCGGCAGAATAGTCGTGGAACTATTCGTAGACCTTTCCCCAACGGCGTGCACCAACTTCCTAGATCTTTTGCCCAGGTACAAAAACACGTTCTTTCACAGAGTAATTAAGAATTTCATGATTCAAGGCGGAGACATTCTCTATGCTCAAGCAGACAAATACGATGAATCTCTAGTTGGTTCTGGTGCACATCCTGATCTAAGGACATTCAAGGATGAGAACTTAACCGACGAGATGAGCGAGTCTTTTCTACTTTGCATGGCAAACACTGGGAGAGACGCAAACGGCTCACAATTTTTCATTACGACAGCTCCAGCTCCCCATTTGAAGGGCAAGCATACAGTGTTCGGAAGAGTAAAGCACGGCAAATCAGTGGTGAGGGAAATTGAAAGAGTCAGGTCGACACTGAAGGACGTACCAATACAAGAAGAATTGCCAGTAATAGTGGACACCGGTGTTTGGTCGGAAGGTGACCCAGTGCCTGTGTTCAACGCGTGTTACGACCCTATTGGCGGGGATATTTACGAGGAGTACCCGGACGACGATATTCACATACTCAAAGACTCATCAGAGTCCGTGTTTCAGGCTGCCACAATCATCAAAGAGAGTGGAGCCACTCTATTGAAAGCAGGAGAGTACGAAAAGGCAGTATTGAAATTCAAAAAGTGCCTCCGCTACGTCATGGAGTATATCCCAGACAATGATCAAGAGCCAGAATACTTTGCAAAGTTTACCGACCTCAGAAAGAAACTGTACCTCAATTTGTCGTTAGCATGGCTAAAAATCAAAGACTACCCAAAATGTGTCGAATACTGCACTGTCCTTTTAGACATGGACCTTACTCAATCGGAAAGGTCGAAAACGTTGTATCGTTTAAGTACCTGTTTGATCGCAGGAAAAAAGTACCAAGAGGCGATCACGGCCTTAGAACATGCAAGATTAATGTCAAGTGATCCTGCAATAGAGAGTGAGCTAAAAAGAGCAGAGACGTTGCTAAAGAATCAGAAAGAGTCCGAGAAAGCGAAATACTCCAAATTTTTTAGTTGAACGAACAATCTCGGGGGTAATACGCATTGTTGGTAGCACATATATCAGAATTTAGATTTTTTAGGCAGCATCATCGGTTTCAAGTTGAACTGCAGCTTTTGTGTTATTCGAAATGGGGTACTTCCTCAATTTCCCCACAAGCATATGTCGCGTTCGTAGTTTTTGCAGAGATTCAGCACGGAGGTGCGGCTGTTACGCGTCTTAGGTCTGCGCTCTTCAAAAGTTATGTCACTGAGATAACTAGCAATTCACACTAACTGGAGGCCAAAAATTCGTGACAACTCATAAGTTAGAGTTGATCTGTAAGTCGCTACGGAACATTAGTCAACTAAAGAAAAGATGGCTGTGAGCGAGGAGGACGCACACGGCGATGGGTGGAATATCAATATAGATGAGTACTTGCGGAAAGGCAAGCCTTCAGAAGAACAGAACGAGTTCAATGCACTTTCCACGGAAGCAAAGTTAGATCGATTAAAAGAGCTTGTCCAGCAGTCGAAGTTATACTCTCAGATAATCTTGGATGACATGATGGAGAAGGCGTTGGAAAAGAAGCATGAAAATTCCCTAGATCAGCTCTCAAATGGGGCAGAGTCTGAAAAAGACAGCACTGAGAGTCAACAAAATATCTCTGGTGTAGACACCAAATCGACGAATGATACAACGCCCATCAGGCGCTCCTCGCGTCAAGCAAAGAGAGCAGCCACTGGCACACCAGATGCATCAACGACAAGAAAGAATCGCAAAAGAGAAACCAATCCCAAGAAAGAGGAGCCTCTCTTCACAGGGAAGGCATCTGCAAAAACGACAAAGACAAAGCAAACAATCGAAGCCGCACAAACTGGACATAATCAATCTCAGCCAACTAGTATAACTGGCTGCACCATGAAGGACTACCAGCTTGATGGCTTGGAGTGGCTCGCTTCGTTGTACGAGAATGGCCTCAATGGAATTCTTGCTGACGAAATGGGGTTGGGAAAAACGGTTCAATGCATAGCGTTATACGCATATTTGATGGAGAACGGTATCAAGGGCCCATTTCTAGTGGTAGCACCGCTTTCGACAGTATCAAATTGGTGCCTAGAGTTTGAAAAATTTGCTCCCAGCATCAATGTGCTACAGTATGTGGGGACAAAGACGCAAAGAGCTGCCATGAAGCTCAGTGCAAAGATGCCCGAGGACGTGGTCGTTACATCTTACGAGATCATAATAAGAGACTTCCGAAAATTCTCTAGGGTAGACTGGAGCTACCTCACAGTAGATGAGGGACATAGGTTGAAAAATTTCCAGTCTATTTTGATTCAATTTTTAAAGAAACTATCTGTGGGAAATCGTCTTCTTTTGACAGGCACGCCATTGCAGAACAACCTCAAAGAGCTTTGGTCATTACTAAATTTCATCTTGCCCGACATTTTCCATGACTTGGAAATTTTCGAGCTGTGGTTTGACTTTGGGGAGCTCACGGATCGTGCAATCGAAGGATTGGATGGCGAAGAAGAAAAAATTGTCCGCGAGAAAATCCGAATGGAACTTGTTGAGAATCTTCACTCCATTTTGAAACCGTTTCTTCTCAGAAGGGTGAAGTCAGACGTAATTAAGGATTTGCCTCCTAAAAGAGAATACATCATCTACACTGAATTGACTCCAATACAGAAAGTGTTTTATCAGGGTGCTTTGGACGGAAACCTACACGACACTGTTTTGCAAATGTACCTCAAAGAATATTTGCTTACCAACCACAATCAACTTTTCGACAGCAAGGAAGACCTTGAATTGGTGGACAAAGTACTTACAAAAGGCTCAAGTTCTACAAACTTAGGTGAGACAAGAAAACGGAAGCCAGACGCAGACGAGGAGTTACGTCTTTTCAAACGTGAGCACAAACCACAAAATCGGAGTTCAAAGCAAAGTGATTATGAGCTACTGACAGGCGAACTTGAATTGTTTGACCCATCTTTGGAAGAAGAGGCATCTACCGCTTACTCCGACGACGAGTCGATGGCTTCAGACATATCTGTCAACGAGGAGCGTATCAGGAAGATTAAAACTGTGCTTCGCTCTCTCGAAAAGCAAGTCAAAAATCTCCCACTTCAGAACACTGTGATGCAACTCCGAAACATATGTGCCACACATTATTCTTATTATCTGCCTTTCAAGTTCCAACAGGCCGCAGAGGAGTTAAACTCTAGGAAATGGGGCGAACTAGTGTTGCGGAACTCGGGGAAAGTACAGATCTTACACCAATTATTGCAGCGGTTGATTCGTGATAAGCACAAGGTACTCGTCTTCTCTCAGTTCACAAGAGCGCTAGATCTCATCGAAGTTTATCTACTGAGCGAGGGAATTTCTTGCAGTCGTCTCGATGGGCGCATGAACCACGAGGACAGAGAGGAAGAGATCAAGCAGTTCAGCAAGTCAGGCAGACGCTCAAACAAGATATTTCTTCTCCTGACAAGAGCAGGTGGGCTCGGCTTGAACCTTGTGCACGCGGACACCGTTATTCTTTTTGATAATGACTGGAATCCTCAAATGGATTTACAGGCTATTGATCGTGTGCACCGTATAGGGCAAGACAAGCCTGTCAAAATATTCCGATTTGTTGTGAGAGACACGGTAGAAGAGCTCTTAATCTTGAAGAGTTTTGGCAAAAGAGCTCTAGAGAAAATGGTGATTGAACTGGGCCATTTTCAAATTGGCAAAGTTGCTAAAACAATGGCTGCGGAAAACATAGACATGTCCGCGTTGGACTCAGTGAAGTCAATGCTTGATTTGGGCAGGCGAATTAATGCACAAGAAACAAATGAGAAAAATTTCGACTTGTCTCTGAGCAATGATGTGCTTTTGGGCAATGCTAGCGACAAAATTGAAAATTTGAGCAATGAAGAAATGGACGAATTGATGGACAGAAGCACAAATTGTTACATGCAAGGAACTCAAGAATTCCCACACATGACCTCTCTCGAGAACATAAACAATATGAATTCAGGTAATAGTGCTTAATAGAAAATTCAGCTTTTTGAAGGACTGTTACTTCTTGTTATTGTGTTTACGTTGCACTTGGCGATGCTGTGCCTCGTGCGATCTGCGCAGTAGTCACACTGATCGCTTGTTTGAAGATAACTCTGAAGACAACATGTGATATGATCCGGGACACAAGCGGATGCGTATCCTTCTTCCAAAACACGTCGACATTTAAAATCCCTTCAACTTGCTGGTGTATCTGCAATTTGTTCCTTTTTTATGGCCCTTTACGGTTTGTTTGTTTACCCCATGTTTTCCAAGCTACCCTCGGCTCGTCGCGCGTGATGCTTCCAAGCGATGACTTACCCCAGAGTTTGCGCACGCTTGTTTTTTTTTTTTTTTTTTTTTTTTTTCTTCTTCCTTCCCCGCTGTTCTTTGTATTTATTCTCCACAAAGCGTTTCACAGAATTTATTCATCCAACAGGTACCCTTTGTTGACATCTTGAAAACTCGCCAGATAAACACCTTGTACTATCACGCAAATCCTCAGGTGACATTTGGGAGAGAGAGCTGATCTGACCTGATCTCACGTTGCCCGGATCAACTATTTATACTATTTCATCGAGAAGTAAACACACGCACGCCAACGAAATACTACGATAGTAAGTTGCCTGAGACATAACCAATATTTACAATGTTATTCTCTGTGCTATTTCTCTGTGCATTTCCCGTCTGGGCTATGCCGCCATTTTTGAACGGCGTGGGGCACCCACAAACACCGTTGAGACTCGAGAACGAGAAGCCCAAATTGGAGAAGTTAATCTCTGCTATATTTTTGACACATGGGAAGGACGCCGAATATAAAGAGGCACTGTACAGAGAGCAAGATGACGATTTTGAGACTTGGTTATCTTCGCAATCGCAGACATCGTTTCTGTTACTTCTCGAGAACATCGGAGGAATCCTGAAGACTTTCTCTGAAAGCGAACTCGCCAGCGGAGTAGTAGTGGCGTCACCACTGAAGTTTTACCCTAATTACTTTTTCACCTGGGTTAGAGATTCTGCTTTGACCATTAGGTCGTTGGTATATGAGATGGTGGATGCGCATGACGCTCGCCTCCCCGTATTGAAGCGGATTATAGAAAAGTATATTGAAGTCAACTATCACCTCCAACGACTCCCCAATCGTTCAGGAAAGTTTGACGATCCAAACAGAGAGGGCTTGGGCGAGCCCAAGTTCATGACGAATGTCACACCGTTCGCAGATAATTGGGGAAGACCCCAATCGGACGGTCCAGCCTTGCGTACTCTGACAATCATATACTATCTAAACGCTTTGAAGCGCTTGGGGCAAGACATCGAGAGTGACTTCTTGGGAAATTCGACTCATGTTTACTACGATATTATAAAGCCAGATTTAGAGTACATCATGGCCAACTACAGGACAAACCTGTTCGATTTGTGGGAAGAAATCAACTCAATTCACTTTTTCAACGCGTTAGTGCAGTTGAGAGGCTTACTGGATGGGTACGAGCTCGCTAAGTCATTCGGGGAGTCAGAGGACTTTTTGGTTTCTTTAGAAGAAAGTTACGTGCAACTTAAGAGCTTCATACTCGATCTGAACACTGGCTTTATATCCAATAAGGTGCCATATGTCATTGAGACGCCTTCGCTCTTTAGTCAAGGCAAGAGATCTGGACTAGATGCGGCCACACTACTTGCAACTCTCCATGCTCACAACTTCGACTTCAAAAACACGGAGGACATTCCGTTTGATGTCGACGACAGCAAAATCCTCAATACTATTACGTCGATGGTTGCTGATATGAAGTTTCGTTACCCTATTAACCGGGGAACCTTTGATATGCCTCGCGTTCGCGGTGTTGGATTGGGCCGTTATCCCGAGGATGTATATGATGGGTATGGTACTTCTGAGGGTAACCCTTGGTTTATTTGCACGGCGTCGGCAGCTGAGGTGCTTTACAAGTTAGTCTACAAGGGGATCACTGAAAGGTCTGACATTGTCGTGTCAGCAGAGAACAAAGAGTTCTACTCACTTTTCGTTGAGGATCTTATCGAAGAAGAAACACTTAGTGCGGCCATAATCACCATCCCTTTTGGTTCTAGTCGGTACAACCAAGCTCTCAGGAATATCTTCTTCTACTCTGACACGTTCTTGAAAGTGCTCAAGGAACACACTAGCGGCGACGGAAGAATGCTGGAGCAGTTCAACAAGTACACTGGATACATGCAAGGCGCCGAGGACTTGACTTGGTCGTACTCGTCATTCTATAACTGTATCCGGTGGAGAGGTCGGGCGCAGGAGAAACTCAACGAGATCGAATGAACGCGTTAGAGATGATTCGCGACTGCTTGACATCCATTTTACGATTTCCCTACCATTTTCATGATTTTACTTCCGGATTGTTTCCGCTGTTTTTTGATTTTGTTTACTTAGAATTTAGAATTAGATCTACATAGAATGCTTCGCATGTAGACGGATGTGCCACAGTGAGAAGCACAGAATTTAGTGTGTTGCAGGGGATTCAGCCCGCACGCACAGGGCCAAATTCTAAGTTACAACTTCGCACTTGCGAATGCACTTGAGGTTTCTGAATACTTGCTCCGCCTAGCTCACCGCGTTATGTTTGGCTTAAGATTCATCGGGGTATGTCTCCTTCTACACGCCGCATACTCTGTGTACGAGCATCGTCATCTTCTCAAAAACTCAACCTCCATACCTCATGACATCGTGCTTCAGCTCGGTCTTGGGCTCCTAGCATTGAATTTTGGAACCATACGAAGCATGAAAAACACAAGCCGCCTTTCTATCAATGACGCGAGGGAGGTGGCGCCTCAGAGTACATACTTAAATCCTATCGAGCTCTCTCGCGCGATGGCTGCGATGTCTGCGGTGGGTGTATCTGAGTTTGAATACTTAGAGAGCCGAGTTGACTTTTTGGACATTCAACGGAAGCGGAAAGAGCATTTAATGTGGGAAAGAAGTACGAGTGAGACAGAAATTTGAACTCGCTACACATAGAGGACTATACAAAGCGCCGGCAGTCGGATTCGAGGGAAATATAGCCACAGAGATTCTTCTTGAATTACAGCACTCGAAAAACCGTCAGAAACCGTCAAAATCTACCGTCTACTGGCCTCTGCCTCAGTAATCAGTATCCTCTCGAGCCTACGCAATACTCTCGATTGCTCATATTTCTTAGAACTCTATTATATAGACAAACTCAATTCAAGTTACTTAACAAGATATTGGAGTCATACCTTCCCGGATCGCCCGCTTACTGGGCCTTCTTCTCTGCCTTCAACTTCATTCTCGCTTCTCTGGATTGCTTTCCCTTAGGACCAGCCTCGGTGTCCAAGAAGAAGTCCCACCATCTAAAACTTGAGGCGTACGAGCCAATGAAATGGTGATGGTGCTCGTCATGGTGTTCGGCACCAGCCCAAAAGGGAAGGAAATGGTGCAATGACCAGGGAAACTCGTAACCCGAGTGAGCGTCAACGGCCTGGTACAATCTCAAGACAATCCAGACAGTGATGGTGAACAAATGCAAATCCTGGGTAAAGTAGCACCAAACCAAGGGAAGACCGACGGTACCGATTCCCAAGAGAGCAACCTCAACAGGGTGGGCGTACTCAGCGGCCAAACCAAACGGTGCGGCGTACCGGTGGTGTTGTTTGTGGATGTATTTGTAGAAAACACCATGGTGCAAGCCCCTGTGCAACCAGTAGTGCCAGGCATCCTCCATGACGAAGAAAATACACAACTGGAAAAATATTTTTGATAACGAGGGGAAGGGGAGATCGAAGGTCATCCCGATTTTCGACGAAAGAGGGTGGAAGAACCAGATTGGGATTGCCTCGACCATGAAGTGGGATACCAAAACCGACTTGAGACACTCCCACTGCTCCTTGTTGCTTGGGAGTTTTGTCTCCTGGATCTTGTATTTCCTGAAATATGGGATGCGGTCGATGATGGCCCATGGAAGACATCTTCCGAAGTACATAATCTCATGCACCATGAAAAAGAAGAGGCCCGTGGCAAAGATATCATTGTTGATCCAGACATAGTAAGAACCCCATAGCTTCTCCAAGTAGTTCAACGAATCAATTCTGTTGAAATTGTTGAAAACGTCAGTGAAAGTGGTGCCGTTTGTAAAGCCCGTGTAATCGTGATAGACAGCGCTGCGTGAGTTAGTAATGGACTTGAGAAATAAAGCGCGTCGGCGAAGGCGCAAAAGACAAGATATTGCGGTTGCACAGGTATTGGCGAGGCTTCTGATACTCTAGCTCGCTGACCCTTTCCATCCGTGGCGATACATACCTAACCATGGTTGAAAATGGAGGTGTAGGTGCACGCTATGACAGTTGCGTTCAAGTGAAAAGGCTCACTATATATTTCTTTTTGTGAGGGATGTCTTGGTGCGTCGTATAGAGCGGTACGACGGCAAACGAGGGTTTTTGAGCGAACGAGGATGGCGTGAAGCGAGGCGCGTAACATCAGGCCATCAAGAACATCACGTGGAGAGTATAGTGTCACACTAGACAGGGTCTAAACGAACTGTGCCCCATGCAACGCATCGTAAATCGTTTGACAGAAATGTTGCCCGATTGTCAGACGATCCGCTATTTCCGTCGTTAAACAAGGCTGATGCTTTTAGTGACAATATTTTCGCTCACTATACGAACTGTGTGTCCGGAACTCAGTTGGCCTCGCCTACGCTTTGTTTTCTTTTTCCAGAAATATTCTCACCGCGCACGCAGCGAGTGGTGAGGCCAAAGAGGACCATAGTCTCACTACCTTCAGCCAGTCTTGGCACGACAATTAAAGTATGCTGACCTGTCGATGTTAGAAAAAAAAAAAAAAAAAAAAAAAAAAAAGACAATACTAAATAGTGAAACATAAGAAAAAAGAAACGCGCAGGCAATTTGTATATACGACATGTCCTAGCTCTCTGAAATTTGCATTCGCTAGAGTTGAGACCAGCTGAGGATTCTCTGTGCGAGGCTGCCGGGAACGGCTTTAGCGCATAAACCATATGACGGTGCCTACTTCTCCATTTACTTTTTCCAATCTTGGATTTGTGCACTCCTCTTCCAAACCTGTTCTTTTTCTCCGTCTTTTTCTCTTTTCTACTCTAGCTGTACGTCACTCGAGGAAGTTGACATGGCTTAGGACAATTGTTTTTCCCGATCCCATTCAGGCAATAGCCCCGCGACAAAGCCCACCGCACGGCCATGAAAGGTGTGCATACAAGAGCGGCTTCCCCGATATGTATGCTGTCATTTCACTTACTCCCCCCCGATGAGGCTTGTAGCGTTGGGCAAAAAAAAGACTCGGGCCGAACCTGTCATTACTAAGTCCATACAGGTTGTCTTTCCAGAAAAGCTCGCATCCCGCCCTGCGCCTCTTTGAACAGGAGAACAACACGCAGTTCGTTAATTTTTTGTGCTTGCCGTGCTACTAAAACTAGGCTCATCCGCACCTACCTGTATTGCTCTCTTTCTGTGCTTTTACTTCACTCCTCGCCTTCGACATGACAGATGATTCCATAACATCGTCAAGCTCCCTGAGGCAGTCGCTCGAGCCTCCCCAGCATCTCAACCAGCCAGAATCGCCCACTGAGAGGCGAAGAGGTAGTCTGTCTTCGGGATATATCGCCAGTCTCCGGAGATCGATTTCTGGCAGTTCCTCCCGCACGCCTCCGTTGAGCAGAACTCAGACTCAAATGCTGGAGGGGTATAGCGTGAGAGAGATATATGGTGAGATGGACGAACAGGATATAAACTTACGCCGGTCTGCGACAAGAAACACCATCTTGGATTCGCTTCTGGCTCGTGTGACTCGTTCCATTACGTCTCGGCAACGGGAGGCGGGGTCCGAACAGAACATAGGCTTCGACGACGACGTGAACGCCGAGAATGGCCAACTCTACGAGAAATTACCGGACACTTCAGTTCCTACCAAAGACGACGGAAATGAGTTTTCTGCTCTTGATCCTGAGCTTGTTTCTTGGGAAGGCCCAGACGATCCAGAAAACCCCAGAAACTGGAGCAATCGAGAAAAAGTTATTCAGACAGCGATTGTCGCAGTCTACGCCCTTCTTTCGCCCATGTCGTCCTCGATTCTTTCCCCGGCAATGGACGAAATTGCAGAGTCTTTGCATATAGAACAAAAATCGGTCGAGTCGTTGTGTGTATCTATCATGGTGTTGGCGTGGGCAATCGGCCCGTTGGTTCTTGCCCCAATATCGGAGTCTGACCGCGTGGGTAGAATGCCCGTTCTTAACCTCTCAATCTGGATAGTGGCTATCTTCAACTTAGGTTGTGGCTTTGCAAAAACGACGGCGCAGTTATGTGTCATGAGGTTCCTTGGTGGAATTGGAGGTTGTGCAGCACTTAACGTGGGTGCCGGAACTTTAGCTGATCTCTGGTCCGATTCCCAACGTACAGTGGCCATGTCCACGTATTCTTTGGGACCCACGCTTGGCCCCGTGTTAGCTCCGGTCATTTCCAGCTTTGTTGTTACTGGCTTGAATTGGCATTGGTGTTTCTACGTTTTGGCCATTTTTAATTTTGCCGTGGCTGTTGTGGGCACTATACTCTTCAAGGAGACCTATTCTCCTCGGTTATTGAAGATAAAGGCCATGAAGTTACGGAAAGCTACGGGGAATGAGCATTTGCATACTATTTATGAGATTGCTGACGGAGAATCCGTTCTTAGCAAATTCTCAACGACGATTCTGAGACCTATCTCACTTATTTGTGGTCATCCTATGGTGTTCGGTTTGGGCTTATTCTTGGCGTTTACCTATGGCTTCTTGTACTTGTTGATCGTGACTCTCCCATTGGTGTTCAAAGGTGATTATGGAATGTCAACGAACATTGCAGGTCTAATGTATCTACCTTTAGGTGTCGGATTTGTCTTGGGGACCGTGTTCTTCACGGTTGCCATTGACCACACATACAAGCGTCTCACAGAAAAGAATGGAGGAGTGCCTAAGCCGGAGTATAGATTACCTTGGCTAATTGCAAGTGGCATCGGCATCCCCACTGGCCTTATCATTTACGGTTGGTCTGCGCAATATAAGGTGCATTGGATTGTACCTAGCATAGGTATGGCCATATTTGCATTCGTCTTGGTCGCGGTTTTCCAAACCATTCAAAACTATTTGATTGATATGAACAACAGATTCGCCGCGTCGTCTGTCGCGGCTGCCGCGGTGTTTAGGTCGTTGTTCGGATTCAGCTTCCCACTTTTCGCTACTGACATGTATGACAAATTACATTACGGATGGGGAAACACTCTCTGCGCGTTTATTGCACTCGCCTTGGGCATCCCCTTTCCCGTGTTTTGTTTGTTTTACGGGGAAAGATTGAGAAACTGGGCTAATGCCAGATTCGACAAAAAGCAAGCCAAGAAGGATGCTAAGAACTTGGAGAAATTGAGACAAAAAAACGAAAAGAAGTATTTAAAGGAGTCAGGGAATGAAGAGAGAACATTCAACAGCGATAAGAGTGGCAGCGGTAACGAGGCTCACACGACAGAGCGCCATGAAGAAGAGAAGGTGGAGAAGGCTGAGAAGTAAGTTGCCTGGTACAGGACAACCAAAGGTCAAGGGATTATTTATACATGGCTTCCGGGCCGCTTTATATACAGTAACATCATAATAGAGACTTAGTATAACACGAGTACTTGGTCAAGAATTGAAGCAAAAACATAAATACTTCGATAAGTTGAAAAAGTGACTTGAGGTGCAGCCCTAGCGCTCATGCTCGTGTTTTTTTGAGTGCGCGATCGTATAGATAGTGCTCAACGTGCCGAGTGTACAGGCTCGGTAGAGGACAAGTCACAGAAGACTCAGCCAGGACAGCGAAAGCAGCCTACATATATATACATATACAGTTGGCTCAAGCGCTCCACGAAAAACATAAATTCTTCAACCATGAGATGTTGTTTAGCTGCATTGGCTGGATTGTATGTGGTGGCATGTGTTGCAATCAGCTTAGTCCACGCGAGCCAAACTCGATTACAGTTGCAGCGCCTATCTAGAGGAAGTTCTAAGGTCAATTACTTGACAGGCAATGATATATTTGAGGATGTGCCGGATTTAGTCGCTGACGATAGCGACAGCGATGTTGATGAGCCAGGTACGCCTCCTCCTTCCCGTTAGACTAAAAGATACAATGAATTGAGTTACAGGCTTGGCGGAACGTTCACCAGTTTGCACCGGTTAGAGAATATAGCGGCTAGACTGCGAAACTGAAGGTAAGACAAAAGGATGGTCCCCTGATTTGAGCGAACTGCAACAAAGGAAGTATCTAATCAATAGATGTTAGGATTAGTTGGCCTACTGCTTTCATCGTACCTCACCTCTAACGGGTCATATTGAGATCGCACTAGGCTACTGTAGAAGCCGGTGTACGAGAGGCCACCTAGTTCTTGCCTACAACCTTTCAATTCAGCTCTTTGACCCGATTACCCGAGTGCCAATGCTTGATTATCTGCCCAAAATTTGACGCCTCAAGTGTTATTGCCAGTTTATATGTTCGACTTGCGAGGTTCTCTCATTCTCATTCTGGCCCTAGACCAACACACCGAGGAGCCCAAAATGCTGCGATGTTGCGAAGAGATCATGTGCAAGCCGGGTAGGTCATTCAAATGCGAGCTAGTCGAGGCGAGCAGGGCGGGACAGGCCGAGCGTTTGCCTGTTCTTGAAACATACACGCTAAAGATGTGTTTTTTTTTTTTTTTTTTTTTTTGCAGAGTCCGCCCTGAATGGCTGGTGAATCAACAAAGCGATGCACCGCAAGAGTGACCTCACAAGTCGGTCTAATCGATGCCTGGTGAGGTCACTCTGCAGGAGGCCGCTGTCATCCTGAAATCACTTCGACAATTTCATATTTGGCTTAAAAAGATAATGCTACAAAACTCTGGTTTCAAACTGGGAGGGCCAGTATCTTGTTTACCTCGGTTAAGTACTAGCGGATGTAACAATAGTTGGTGCTTGGCGCCCCGCGCAAAATATGTAAGGATCGGCCGATTGGCTCCCGCATACTGAGTGATTCGAACTTTGAACTGAGTGTGGCAACCGTTTAGCGGTGAGCTCAACTTCAAGTTGTGCGACACTCGCCAACAGGAAGAATAAACACATATGTAGGCTTCGGAATCTTGGTGTAGTAGCCCTTGCGGCTATAATCACCGCCCCTGCTTCAGCTGCCCCGGGGAAAATCTAACTTTGAACGAGCGCGAACCGCCTAACCGTCTGACTGCATGCATTTGACACAATTACCTTCTCAAAAGCCGTTTTTCAAAAGGGAATTTAGCTACTTGTGGCAGCATAGAGGACAAAAAAAAAACAGCAGACGGTGAGCTGGAGCGCTGGTAACTCCAATCCAGGTTGGTAGAGGTCCGTCAGATAAATATCAGTTTCTTTGCTTACGTTCCTCTGTGTTCCTGGCGGCGCCGGAGTGCACTTGTTTTCTTTTTTCTGCTCCTGAACGTAATCGTGCCTACCTACATCACTCGCTACGCCACCTCTCGGATACTTTGCAGCCAGCCAAGCCAAAGTTGCACGTAAACAGCAAGTAGCCAAGAGAGACAAGAAGCTGCACCAAAAAGAAAGTAACACTGTATTCGGAGCGTAAACACGCACTAGACATCCCACGCATATGCGGTGTTGGGCTCGGCGTGGCGTATCGGGTGAAGCGTAGTCACACCCGCCCGTCTGGAGCGACCCCACGCCAGCGCCAGCATGGCGGTACAAGTCATTTTTCCCGCCAATTCTCCCGTCATGAGTCGCGTGTGTGCAGGCATTTCGGCTCAGTCTCGTCGAGCCGCCGTGGGTATGCAGGCTTCTCCGAGCCGTTTCTTTTTTTCCATTCTGCTCGCGCTCACTCTACGACCCGCACTCCTGCCTATCAAGTTTTTTGTCCGGGGTATATAAAAAAAGCTGCTCGTCGAGACGTCCGGTTTTTTTTTTGAACTTTGTGACTTCCTTTATCCTCGTCTTCCTTTACGTCTAAGCTACACTCACCGCCGCATCTCGAAATGGATTTCTCCTACGATAACGTCGTCCCTAGTTTCAGATTGGACGGCAGATTGGCCATCCTCACCGGCGGCTCGGGCGGTATGAGTTCGGTCATTTCCAGAGCTCTTTTGGCCCAGGGCGCCGATGTTGCGCTTGTGGACATAAACTTAGAGAGAACCACCGCAGCTGCTAAGGAGGTCCTCGCTTGGGGCCACGAAAACTTGAAAGGCGTGCACGAGTCGCCTGTTGGCCAGGTCTCGGCATGGTCCTGCAACATCGGTGACAGCGAGAGCGTCGAGACAACATTTGCTGAAATCAACGAGCACCACGGCAAGATCGCCGACTTGTTGATCAACACCGCCGGCTACGCGGAGAACTTCCCTGCCGAGCAGTACCCAGCGTCTAACGCGGAGGGTATCCTCAGAGTCAACGGGCTCGGGGCTTTCTACGTCTCGCAATCGTTTGCTAGACCTTTGATCCAGAACAACTTGAAGGGTTCTATAATCTTGATCGGGTCCATGTCGGGTACCATCGTCAACGACCCTCAGCCACAGAGCATGTACAACATGTCGAAGGCCGGAGTGATCCACTTGGTCAGATCGTTGGCTTGCGAGTGGGCCAAATACAACATTAGAGTTAACACATTGTCTCCAGGTTACATCCTCACCCCATTGACGAGAAACGTTATTTCTGGGCACACGGAGATGAAGGAGGCTTGGGAGAGCAAGATCCCAATGCACAGAATGGCCGACCCTAAGGAGTTTGTCGGCTCAATCTTGTACTTGGCGTGCGACTCCGCGTCGTCTTACACCACGGGCCACAACTTGGTCGTCGATGGCGGGTACGAATGCTGGTAATTTTTTTTGATGTCTACACCCACATCCCCGGCTACCTAACCTACACATATGGTTTCGATCATTTACAGTTTATAGAAGAAATTATTGAACACAGATTTAATGCAAGCATAAAATGAGAAAACGTCAAAAGTAGAGGCGGCGACTAAGAAAAATAAAAAGAAATGAAACAGGGTTCGTGATGCGAATGCCCAAGAACTTGCACCACATTATTAATAGACTCCGGGCACACCTTTCCACGTTTTTACGTGCGGGTGCAGCGGGTGCGGCGGGTGCGCTGTTTTTTCCCTGCGGAACGAATGTTCCGCCCCACGATTTTGCATGCGTGTTGATTCCGGGGAGCGTCGCGTTGTCTCCGCAAAAATTTTGGATGACTGACGCTGCTGGCCCGCAGACTCAACAAAGAAAACGGTCCCCACATTCATGACCTGTTGCCAAGTTTCTCTGTTTGGGGCTGACTACGGCGTGCCTTTTTTTTTTTCGTGTTTCTTTTTTTTTTTTTCTTAAGAAGAAAAGTCTAAGGGCAACAATTGCTTGTATACTTTTTCGACTTTTTTGTTTATTTGGACATCTTTGTGTTTCAGGGGCTTGGTTGTGGTGGGAAATATGTAATATACCTTCGGTCTAGCCCCCACGATGTAATGCAATTCGGCGAGTTTTGCATATCTGCCCTGCTTTTGAGGCGGCTCGTTCTCGTCTAAATTGGCCGCTGGCCACTTCAGACCAGTATATTCCGTGAATCTTGGCGAGCACGCCTCGCGCTCCATTTCCAAAATGAGACGCCATCTCTCAGCCACACTCGCCTTGCACTCGCAGAGGCGGCGTTCCAACCTAGAAACTTGAGCACGTTCTAGGTGTGGCCGATTATTTTAGTACGTCCGTTACAGCTGCTGAATATTTCACCTTGACAGCTCTGCCAAGTACTAATTATGAGACTGCACCGCACATTTCTCCTGCTGTCGCCCTTTAGCTGCCCGAGTTGCCTTTATAGTTACTCTCATTCTCTACCAAAATAAATCATGCAAGGCCGAACGCTGCTTATTCTGAGATGGCCAAGCGAATACAAGGCATGCGAGGCTGTCATTTTAGCCCCGCTGCTCAGCCGCAGAACGTATTGCAGGTTTTAATTTGGAGCTTTCCCACATTTTCATCAACGACTTCTTGAAGCACCCGACATTGAAATCTATAATAGTGAGGAGCTCATCCATGGAAGAGTCGTTCTTGCTATCGTCATCTTGCTCGTCGTTGCGGATTAATGCCACCAACGCGAGCCCTCGGATCATTTGCTTGAGGTAGAGAACAGATCCGTTCGAAAGATGCGAGATTGATTTGATCTCGTCTCTAGCGACGGCCTGTCCGTTTCTAGAGTCGTTTTCCACGTAAAGATCATCCAAGTCGATGGTAATGTCTATGAACTCGGCACATACCTCGTAGGTCTGAATGTCCACCGGAGACGAGTCCGTCGCCACGTATATTTTGGAATTGACATCGAATAAGAAAACTTTATCGATGGACGAGTGCGCCACCAAGTTGTCCAACATGTTCTCTAGCGACGGTAACTCAGGCACAAGCTTTTGCACAATTCTCGAGAAGGCCTCGTATATCGAATGGTCAAAAATCGACGTGAGGTAGAACGACACTTGTACACCCTCCAAACCCAAATCCAACAACTCGTCTCCAGTCCGTTGCATGATATCACGCTGCGCATCGATGCGGTAGTCTTCCGATAATCCGTCGATTTTGTGGATTAAAACCTCAATGTGAATTTTTGGGTTTACCTTGTACGCATACTCTATGATGGTAGATAAATTGGTCAACGCGTTCAAATACTCGTCTTGTGAGTCAATCACATAAACCAATGCCCCGACACTTGAAAATAGCCTCTCGCTATCGTACGTAGGTTCGAAATAATTCAACTGCCCGGGCAACTCCATCACCGACAAATCGATCAACGATTGAAATTGCTCGGTGGTGGGCTTCGTCGTGCTTTCTAAGTACAACGTATCTAGAGGCTGCATGTTGTGGAAAACAACTTTGCATATTGAAGACTTGCCTCCTCGGCGCAATCCCATTAAAAGAATGGTTGCGTTGGACGCCTCAGGAGATGCTTGATGCTGGTGTTGTTGGTCCATGTCAGTGGTGAGCAAATATCTGCGTTGGAAGACTCAGAGGTCAAGCTGTTTGTCCGCAGATGAGAAGTAATGTACACCTAAGGGACACTTCTAAAAGGATTTGAAAATCAGGATTGAACGAGAAATGACACAGTTGGAGCCTACCGTGGTGTCTTTCGTTCTGAGATAAGTAAGACAAGATAATCCTCAGCGTTTAGCTATCTGCAGGGCGCTTTATTATAGCGGGAGAGCCGTGCGCAACTCCAGTGCCCAGCTGGCCCACCCGTAGAGGATGCAACCGAGCAGACTTAAATTAGTGCCATTTGCTAGCATCTTTCTACCGGAGGCCCGGTGAGCTGATCTCAACGCCTTCCTCAGTTTCAATGATCGCACTGCCGTAGCTTCCAATTGCCACGCTGGACGGAGATGACGTCAAAATGTAAGACCTTTCCTCCCACAAGGCGAAGACTCTGACTGTGCCGTCGTCGGCTGCAATTGCAACTTTAGTCTGGTCCGGCGCCACAGTGGAACTGAGTGCTCGGATTGGACGCTTAGTAACTGCTCGATGCTTCATTTTGATTTCGGGGTAGCTGTAAATCGCGGCCGAGATGTTTCCTTCGAACGCCAGAAACCCAAACGTGACCATGAGTTCTTTGTAGTACGAGCTCCAGAACACCGAGGTGATCTGCCTTTTCGTGTCAAACTCGGAGAGTAAAGTCCCGCTTCCTGTGTGCCAGAATCTGAGGTGCCGGTCATTGCTACCACCGCCTGTGGCCAAGAGGCTGGGTGCCCAGGGGCAGAACAGAATTCCCTTTACTGCTGACCTGTGGCGCAAGCGGCACTTTTCTCTAGGATTTTGAGAGTCACTGATATCCCAAACAATAGCTATGTTCTCGTTGGCCCCCACGGCCACCTGAGTGATGTCGTGACTTAGTGAAATGCCGCAAATCTGCTGTCTGAACCCAACCAAGTGGGATATCAACGTGAGCGCCGTGCCGTTGTACTGAAGCAAACACACCATGCCGCTCAGCTGTCCTACAAACAAAAACTCTCCGTCGGGGTACCATTCAACGCATTGCACTGTGGACAAGAAGCGTTTTGTTACGGGTTGCGCGTGTTTTGATATCTGATAGACACAAAATACGCCATCCGTGAAGGCAATAGCAATGGCATTTTTGGGAGAACATGAAATGCAAGAGATAGGAGCCAAAGAAGAGCGCAGGACTCTCATATCTTTCACCAGACTGGAGCCGTCCCACCAATAGGCCTTACAGTCTATAGCTATGGCGACAGAGTTGTTGTATGGAGACCAGGAAACTAGGTTGAAATAGAAGTTGTTCACCAAGTTGTATGTTACCAAATACTGGAGCTCTGGCATTTCCAGGGCTGGATCGCTGGGCTTGCTGCTACCTGGGCGCAAAGTCTCTCTAGGACTGTCCAGTCGTCCGGTGCTCACGAGAGTTTCGACGAGCGCTCTTGGGCTTCCGCTCTGGCTTCTGAGATGGCTGATCTCTCGGCTCCTTAATCTGGCTCTACAAGTGTCTAAGTTTGTATCTGATGCTGGCCTGGCGGGAAAGCTTGAACTTGGATTTGAATTTGAGCCATCACTTGAGTCGGCAAGATGCGCTAGACTTCTTATCGCTGGGCTTCGTTTTCCACCGGATCCTACTTGGCGGGACAGCAGTGATCGCACTTCGGGATCATCAAGCGAAAGATTCAAAAAGCTCGCGGCCAAGTCCGTACCGCCAGAGAGTGGGATATCTACCTTATACTTCAATATGTTACCGGTCTGCAATCCCAATGCATTTGAGAGCTCGTTGTCGTTGGCCATCTGTTCGAGTGAAGGTAACGAGGTGGAATGCGCCATGGTTTGTGACGAACGCTCTCGCCATGCCAGCCATGACAGTCGAACAAGCGGCGGAATACAAGGCGCTTGAGGGCGTTCTTCACCTGAAGAATCCAGAATAAAGCTGTTTCGGTCTGGGCTTGAGACCACTGAAGGCATGTGCCTTGGGTCATTGTGGTCGCGAAACATTTTTGCACCCGAAACCGCTTATGGATGCCCACTCCAAGTCCTCAACGGCGGCAAGCTAATATCTCTCTACTTCTTTTTGAGCTTTAGGCAAAATTGAGACACACAGTCTAACTGCAAGCTCAAGACTTAGCGTGTTGAGCTTTTTTGAATAACGGGGTCTGGTGCACCAAAAGTGGGAGCGAGAGTACAAGTTCTGGCCTGCGCGCCCTGGACTCGCCTGAGAAATCCGGGGCACCATGTTCTCGCGGACGCAGCGTGAGCTATACGCACCTCGCGGCAGAAAGCTCGCACTCGATTTAGTATTGAGAAGTCTACTTGGAGTGAAGCTTGTGCCAACTAACTTGCTGGTTGAGCGGTTGTGAGTGTGTTTTCCCCGACTCGCGTTCAATCTTGTCCCTTGCATTTCTGGTAAGTGCAACCTTCCCATGGACTTTACATCCGTCACGGTGCCGGTGTTTCTGGTGATCTCGGCTACTATATTCGATAAGATTCGTCTCTACGTCAGGCTTCCTTTCATAGACGAGATCTTCCATCTTAGCCAGTGCTATGCGTATTGCAAACACGACTTCCACGTTTGGGACAGCAAGATCACTACCCCGCCCGGTCTCTACATTTTGGGCACGGTGTACTCGCATTTTCTCCACGCATTTGGTGTCCGAAATTCTTGCGGCCCAGATGCTCTCAGATCGCTAAACCTAGTCGGCGGGGCGGTGGTGCTTCCAGTTTTGCTCTCAACGGTGAATACCCGAAACTTTTGGAAGATTAACATAGTTTCCTTGCCGCTTCTATATACATATTACTTCCTCTTCTACACCGATGTGTGGTCCGCAATCTTGGTGGTGGCTTGCCTATTGTCTGTGTTTGCAAGCCCAAAGATGAAGGGTGCGGTAGTGGCTAATATTGTCGGCTTCTGCAGTCTCTGGTTCAGGCAGACAAACATTGTGTGGGTGGCGCTCACTGGCCTTGTGTTGGTCGATGTGCGGAGACAAAAAGACAATTCGTTCATGACAGACTGCCGCTATTTCATTGCCCAAGCCCTTTCTGATTGGCTAATATTGTTGCCTTTTGTGGCCAATGGCTTGTTGTTCGCTGCTTTCCTTCTCCATAACGGAGGTATAACTCTCGGTGACAACGAAAATCATGTGGTCAGCCTTCACTTTGCACAAGTCTTCTACTGTTCTGCGTTCCTTTCGTTTTTCACTTTGCCTCTATGGCTTACCAAAAGAACGTTGAAAAGTTACTACAAGTTTGCTGTCGCTGGCCACTCATACCTAAACGTGCTTTGCACTCTAGTGTCGCTCGTTACGATCAATTACGTCATTCAAAATTATAGCGTGGTCCATCCTTTCTTGCTTGCTGACAACAGACATTATACGTTTTACATCTACAAGAGAATTTTATCCAAGAGTTATGCCAACTTGGTCTTGGTGCCGGCTTATCACTTCTGTGCGTGGTTGGTTCCACACAGTCTAGCGCAAACTTCAGCCGCAGGCTCCCTCAGCTTGTCGCCATTGCTCATAATTGCTTTCGTGGCTGCTACATGTGCCACATTGGTTCCGTCTCCTTTGTTTGAGCCACGCTACTATATCGTACCGCTTGTGTTCTTCAGGATACTCACCAAACCACAGGGAGAGGGACCTCAAACCAAACGGCATATGCTTGAGTTTTTGTGGCACCTGTTCATCAACACGTTGTTCTTTATCGTTTTCTTTTCCTACGAGTTTTCCTGGATTTCCGAGCCGGGAATTCAGCGAATCATCTGGTAAGTAAACACTTTCAGCAACATAAAGACTGAATTATGAATACACACTTACGCTCCACCGTCCGCTATTTCCCCGGCCGCAGTCTTTGCTGTCTCCTGCTCAGCTTCAGTCGTCTCCAGAGACACAGTATCCCTTGGTGCAGAACTTGGCACCGATGCTATGCTAAGGTCGCCGGCCATCGCATCAATATCCTCTAGGTTCTCCTTGATGAAGCGGTCAGTGGCATTTGGAGGCAATGGCAGCAGGGACTCTTCCGTCTGGCGCAAATTTGCTATGAGTTTGACATTGGCTTCTAGTTGCAGAGCCTCGGCCGAAAGAGACGATATCCATTGGTCGATGGCACGGTCTTTCAAGACATCCAAGTAGGGCAGTTCCTTCTTTGTCTCGTGATCCACGAACACCAACTCTGTGTCGACACCGCTCACCATATCTTCGCTGTCGCTGGAGCTTCTGAGATCCCAGTTGCCCTTTTCTAGGTCGTTGGCAAAGATCAATAAAAAGTCCCCGAACGTGTCAGCAATCTTGAATTTCGTGTCAAAATCGCGTCCGAATAGAATGACTTGACCATAAATCCCTTCGGGAACTTTGCTGGCATCCGGGGTTCCAGGGGACAAGTCGATTGCTATGAAGTTACCCGCAGAGTCTGTTATTATTGGAATCCACATAGAGTGGGCGTAGATCGGAAGAATCGCGTTGGGAGGCACCGAACTCTGAGCTGGGAAGTCCGATGTAGGTGCAGCTACATCAACCGGCTTTCTAGTTTTGAACCCCGCAGTAGCTCCCAAATCACCCTCTATCCCCGCAGTAGTTTGTGTGGGCGGTGAAGGACTCGCTATTGAGTCTTTTTGGAGTATAGACTCGTGCACACTGCGCCAACTTTGAGTCATTACGGCCACCTCGTCTATTGGCAAGAGCCTAAGCCCGAAAAACAACCCGCTGCAACCGTTGTCGTTGAAGCTCGACTGGCCATCGGTTAAATAGAAAAACTCAGTTACGCACTTCGGAAAATGGCAACCCAAATCCTTCTCCAACTCGTTGATGTCAGACTCCGTGCACGCGGCCAGCAAAGAGTTGTTGATGTCCTCCGAATGCTTGTGGAGCCACTTTTTGACGTGTCTCCACGCAAGACGGACCTCGTGCACGCCTTCGGAACTCGTCCCGGAACTTGTGGACTTAGCGAACGACAAGGTGCTGTCGTTGGGGTGGCTTGCACCGAGAAGCGACGTATTTGCGTCCGGTTTGTTGATGCGGTTGAACGATTTTCGAGAGTCAAAGTCTGAGTACTTATCAGTGGCGCTTAGCGCATAGAAGAACTCCTTCAACTGCAGCGACAAGGTCATAGTTGCGGTTTTTTGCTTTGTTTCGTGGATTGCGAATGTGGCTGTGAGTTAATCCGGGTCGCGAGCAGATAGAGCAAACACGCGTATTACCCAACTTTGCAGGAAACGGATATGCTGCTAAATGTCGACAAGTAGGATTGAAGCGACGAGGGAGGAGAACACTGCGTGTAATTAAATAAACTGTGATGAGCGATTGTCAGAGGAATTGCCGTTTTCTACGAAAAGTGCTACATTTCTGCGCGAATTTCGGTTGTAGCGGGTTGTTTGGTTCGCGTAAGCATATATGACGAACCGCATATCGCTTGTCCCTCCGGGTGCCAGTAAAGCTGAGACTAATGGCATTTTACGAAAAAAAAAAAAAAAAAAGAATTAAGGTGAAACCAAGCAACATCCACACAGTACTGCAAAGCCTTAAGCTTCTCGCGGTATGCGTTCCAGAGCCACGAGTTTGGGGGCAGATGACACATGTAATCTACAGTATTGAACGATAATGCACGCTAGCACCAGCACTATTCGTAAATGTACCCCGGGCATGAAGTGCCAGTTCTACTGAAAAGAAAGAACACGATAAACCGGGCAAAAATGATCTGGAAGTACGAAAAAACTAAACATCCGTAGAAAGAAAAAAAAAAGAAAGCGATTTCTCTATAGAAGGGCACATAAAGAACTATAGGAAGACCCCATAGAACACCCAGCAGAAACCAGAGGTTGGGCGCGGCAGTTCTCTAGCCGCAAGAATCGACTATCCAAAACGGAAAGCCGGTATGCGACCGACACAAGGCCACGAGAGTGCCGCTAGGCGTTTCGTTTTTGTGACTTCGTTGGTAAACAAATTGTAGAGAAGAAAATTATTGTGATGAGTTCGCGTAGGTATGTATCCCCGCGTGCGGGGCGGGTAATGGTTGCGAATACCTCGACTGAGTGGCCCACGCTGCACACTTCTCACTGATCTTCGACAAGCCGCTCACCTACTCTACATACTCTTTTAGCACATGAGACCAATTAGGTAACGGAATACATCTGCTGCAACTACCGACACGCCGACCGAACGACCGGTGGTGATTTTTTCCCGCTCCGAGGGTGTCACCCTAGAGCACAAACGAACCACACTTTTGCGCCGTAGATGGTTGCTTCACGTGACCTAACCACGCGACTTTGACCCACAGTCGAACCCCCCATCCCCAGTGTTTACTCAACCGCAACAGGAAAAACGCATACATTGCGGGTCACGTGTACTCTTGTATTCGTTTCACGTGCACGCTCACGCTCCTTCTTTGATTGCCATCCTCCATTGCTTCGTGCCGAATTGGATCTTTTGGTGACAGGAATCGCAAAAGCTAATTTTTGTGTTCTTTTTCTTCCTGCCAATTGCAATTAATTGATTCATATCTTTATTTCTTACAATGGGTTTCTTGAAGATCAGAACGGTGTTGATAAGCACCTTCTTGGTGTACACATTGTACCTCTTTAGCTACAAATGTCAGCAAAAGTCCATTTTGGAGAAATTGACCCACCCTGGATCTATCGACTTCAGCAGCCACCCTTTCTCGTCTCATCAAGACAGGTTGTGCAGTGTTGTCAATGGCGGTTCCAACTATGTTAGTCCATACATCGCTAAGATCGGTGACTTCGTTGATCAACACGTTCACTCTCTTGAAATTGTCAAGAAGTACAAAGTGCCTGCCAAGGTTGATTGCGCCAAGGCTACTTACAACAAAAAGGTGCACCCACACGTGAACAAGTTCTGGCAGTACTTTGAGATTGCTGAGTACCATGTTGCTCACCGCTTGAACGCTGTCTTGGGGTCCGTGAAGGCCCATTTCCACGGCACCGTTGTCCCAAAAGCTTACACAGCTAAGGAGGGTATAGCGAGCCACTTGGAGTCTGCTGTCGACATCCTCAGCAGCCAATACGAAACCGCCAAGGACAAGTTGGCCGAGCTGTACGAGACTGCTAAAGGTAAGGTGGGCAGTCAGTACGAGACTGTCAAGGAAGCTGCCGGAGGCCACTACGACACTATCAAGAGTGCTGCTAGCAGCCACTTGGAGAGCGCAAAGGATGTTGCTGAAAGCCAGTACGAAGCTGCGAAGGATGCCGCTGAGAGCTCGTACGATGCTGCTAAAGTCGCTGCTGAGGACTCATACGAACACGCCAAGCAAGCTGTTGGTGACCAGTATGAGCACGCCAAGGACGCTGCTAACAGTCAGTATGAGCAGGTTAAGTCCAAGATTGAATAATGAACTGACCAAGTTTTACAGCTTGCCTTGCTGCTTCCGCATTCAAGTAGTTATTTAATACTTCCTATAATGGACGCTCCTCTGAAGCCTCATTCTTCTCTCCTGCTTCCTCGACGTACTCGTTCGCGTCACTTGCCTCTCTGAGGGATACGACATCGTCGTCTTTCTCAATCGACTGTCCGGGAACTTCTTCCGGATCGATTGGATTGACCGCAACCTCTTCATTGTCGAAAACCTCAACGACTGCTGCCTCATCCTCGTTTTCTATCAGACTCGATTCCTCGAGTAGAGGTTCTGGTGCAGGTGCCGTGTCTTCGTCAATCGCGTCAACCTCAACTTCTTGCCCGTCAACTACCTCGACGACCACTGTTTCATCCTGCAGTATTTCTGGTGATGTGTCTTCGCCAATTTCGTCAATCTCGACCTCTTGCCCTTCCACAGTTTCATCCTGCAGTATGGGATTCTCGTGGACCAGCTCTGGGGTCGTGAAATCCTCTGTGGTGGCCCCGGCTTTGTCTGCATGTGAATCCAACGACTCATGTTCAGCCTCTTGTGATGCGAGCTCCTCCTGCTCTTCCTGAGCCTTTTGTTTCAATTCGAGTGTCAACCCCTCACGTTGTTGATACGCGACGTTGGCCTTTGCTCTGACTAACCTTAAATAGTCCGCATTATCTCTCAAGAGAAACGATATGTGGAAGTTTATGCTGCCAAGATACTCCTTCCATGGTTCCAACCCGCGAGGGGGCTGTTTTCCTCTGGCGTCGTACTTGAAAGCATTCGCCTTATCAAAGATCTCGTCGCGAATCTCGAAAATTGATTCCTTTACTTTGTGGAATTGCTTCCAAGCAGACCAGCTCATACTGTCTTCGTAGTCGTCGTTTGACTGCAAGTAGGTAAGGAGGTTTGTCAACCGGTTGGAGAAATCCAGAATGGCAGTATCAGCAAAGGACTCCAATACATCGACAGTGTCCTGCGCAACCTTGAAGTACTCAGTAACAATCTCCACATGCGCCTCATTGAGATGATACTCGGCATCTTTCATTGCGTCTTCAACAGCCTTGTACGCTGCGGCGATTTTGTCTCTCATGATTTGCCTGTCAACCTCCGGGTGTTCAATAATCTGTTGAGTGGTACGGATCTGTTCAGAATCTTTGTTTATCGCGACGATCAACTCACCCATTTCTTTGTAGCGCAAGAAACTAGCTTGCTGTAGCGAGCTGAAATTCGCAGAGATCGCCTTCTGGAGAGGCTCGAGCTTTGAAGCCAACACTGGGCCAAAGTCTTCGCTTAAACTTGCGTTCGCCAAGCTCAAGGTTTTCTCCACCTTGGACTTCCAGTAAGAAAGTTCTTGGTCTAGCTGCGCCTGGCTAGAGTCTGCGCCAAAAGCAATGACTTCCTCAGCTTCATGTATTGCTAAGTCGCCAGCAACGACGCTGCCCAGTGTAGCAGACACGGCAGCCGGCTCGTAACCTTCCACAGTGACAGTTCTGGTCAATGTCTTCTTGATAGTGATTGCCGGCTCAGCGTCGTCTACCGACTCGTCCAGGTCCTCGTAGATTGGGTCCGACGACGCCTCGACGCTAGCGCTAGAGAACGATGTCTCTACCGTGTTCAGACTAGACGCCGAAGAAGGCACAGCGGAGTGCGTGTCTGTGACATCCTGCAAGATGTTGTTCACCACCGTTACCATTTCGTTGCGGTTGAATTTGAATTTGCTTTTGAGAGAATCAAACTTGCCCATGGTGGAGAACTCCGACTTGAGGAAATCCGTCTTC
Organism: Metschnikowia sp. yHMJ9; assembly: GCA_030444895.1. Taxonomy (NCBI): domain Eukaryota; kingdom Fungi; phylum Ascomycota; class Pichiomycetes; order Serinales; family Metschnikowiaceae; genus Metschnikowia; species Metschnikowia sp. yHMJ9. The sequence continues at coordinate 404,049 of JAJMQU010000004.1, read as the reverse complement.
GCTTGCAACGAGGCATTGATCAGCGCCGACTTCTCGAGCAAGAGCGCGTAGAGCACCTGGATCTCCGAGCGAACCCGTTGAACCGCGGGCCAATCGGAGCACACAGAGTCGAATTTCAGCGATACGTACGATTTAGCCTTGCAGACGTTGGGGCACAAGTGTAGAAGGTACGCACGATGCACCTCCATCTTGGCGTAGCTGAGCGCCAAGTACGTGTTGAGTTTTGCCTTCTTCGACACGGTGTCCGCCATGGTGTCTAGCGTGTACTTGTACTGGCCACAGTAGTACACGATCATCGGGTGCATGTTCTGGTGGTAGTGCAGCAGAATCCTAGCGTAAAGATACGCCAGGCGGGCGGAGACAGCGTGGGCCACATCACGGACGAACGCCAGCAGCGTCACGGAGAATTTGGCCCAGAAGGTCGCGATTCTATACGAGATCAAGTACTGTGTGTTGTAACGATCCCACGTCTGTTTGACAGACTCGATTGCGGGGGCCACACTGTGCGAGAGACGCAACTTCTCGTCGAGCAATTGCACCTGTGGGTACACGTGCTGCGACCACGCGGGGTAGACCGTCTGCTGCAAAGGAGGGCATATGTAGTTTGCGATATTATTGTCACCCGAGGCTGTCGAGGGATAGGCGGGACACGCAAACAACGCGAGGTATAGCACGTAGGGAACGACAAGCACGAGGAAAACACGCGACACGAGCGACTTTACAGAGCGTCCGGACGGCATTTTCACGGCGAAGTGGGGGCAGGTAAGTCGCTGGTGGGGTACTGCTTGTGGACGTTGTTAGTTTCAGTGCGTGCTGATAGTGTAGCGCTACTCGAAGTGCAGGTAGCGGATAGCACGCGGGCCCGCTTAAGTAGAGCTCGGCCGTAGAGAGATGCGCCATGGGGCCATGTATTTCGAGACTCGATTGCTTTTTGCCTTAGCAAGGAATGGCACCTCTACTATTTTACATGGCACTTTCTAAACTCTTATCTCTTTTATTATTTTATTTCCGTCCCTGTTTGTTCAGACGACTTACAAACGCAGCGTGATTCTTCTCGCAGGCGCGGCTGTCAATGCTGGACCATCAGCGCCTCTCGTCTGTTGTGTGCACTCTGCCATCGCCGTGATCTACCACTATCGGTCCAACGGCTTTGGCACTGCCTACATAAAAAACCAGCAGATCATCAGGACCAGCATGTCAAGCCAGACACAGCTTTTGTCCGTGGGCGCCTTGGCGTTCGCCAGCGGCTACTTGCTCCATCTGTGGATTCAGCACTGCGCCAGCCCGAAAAGCACGCCACGGGCCAGTAGAAATGTAACCGAATTCGGCAAAAACGTCGCCAGAACCGCGTCTAACTCGTCGCAGTCCACGGACCCAACGACAGAAACAGAAAGCGAGTCGGAGGACGACATTGACATCAACTCATTGCCGCTCAACGAGATCCCGGGCGAGGTGCGGATGACATTGGTGATCCGCCAAGACCTAAAGATGGGGAAGGGCAAGGCGGCCGCCCAGTGCTCGCATGCTACATTGGCGCTCTATAAGAAAATGTCCACGCCTACGTCTGTGGCGTACAACCCAGAAATGCTCAGGAGATGGGAGCACGGCAACGGGCAGGCGAAAATTACCTTGCAGTGCCCTGACCAGGAGGAGATGGACATCTTACTCGCGCGGGCCATCTCCCTCGGGGTCAATGCGTACATAGTTCATGACGCTGGCAGAACGCAGATTGCTGCCGGCAGCGCCACGGTGTTGGGGTTGGGCCCCGCGCCGAAGCTTGTGATGGACGAGATCACTAGCGAGTTGAAGCTCTACTGAGAAAGAATAGGAGTGAAGAAATAGTACCGGAAGACTGAGGAAATGGAACTGGATTGCTGAAGGAAGAATAGATGTGGATTACTGATGAAAGAATAGAACTGGACGACCGAAGAAATAGATCTGGATCACTTGAGAAAGAGTTGAACTGGATGTGGACAGATTTACGTTTTTTTTTTTTGTTTCAGTACTTGCAGTTCCCTGAGCGCTTAATGTAGTTTTCCGTGGATGCCCTCTCGCACCGTCAAGGGATTCACCGCGGAGCTTGCGCGTCTCTTTCTGGATCCTGGCTTGTGGCCAATGCTCTCTTCTACCTCTAGAAGCACGTTGTCGTTATCGTCGTCGTCGTCGCTGTCCATGTCGCCGATGACAGAGTCGACCTCGTCGTAAAAGTCATCTTCGTCGTCAAGCGCCAACAGCGACTGGCGCCGGCGGCGAGACGCACGAGGCATCAGTGAGCGGTGGCCGTTTTTGAGCCGCTCGAGCGCATCGATGCGCGACCAAATCTCGCCCTCTGTGCGCTGCGGGAGAAGGATGGAAAGCTCGGCGAACGACAACTCTTTGCGGCGACGATTGATCAACAACTCGTCTTCCTCCATCGACCAGGGGATTTTGAATATGGGCTGCAGCGGCGTGGGCGTGGCCAGCTCGCTCTTGGCGTGTTTGTGCGCCGGCTCGGCGTCCCTCGCCTTCTCGTGTTTGCGCTCGCGCTCCTTCTCCGATAACCTGCGGTCGTTATGTACAATCAGCATCGACAGCCGCCGCAAGTACGTCTGCGAGGGCCCGACGATGGAGCCGTTTCTTATACTGGAGAGGTTGGACGCAAGGTGCGAGAGGCCCGAGGGCCCGGAAATGGACGACGCGCCCGCGCCCGCAGGCCCACTGATGCTGCTGCCGCCAAACAAGATCGGCATGTGCGCCAACGAGTTGCTGTGGTGGTGCGGGATGTCCATGGACTTGGAGGGAAGGCTCAGCACAGAAAGCCGCAGCTGCGACGACACAGAGTTGCGGTCGTCGCGAGCAATCTGGATGATGGAGTTGTTGTGCATTAGCGAGAGGTTCTGCTCTGCGTTTGTCGTCAGGTTGCGCGGCGTCAACCCGTGTGAGTTCGGCACCGGGTGCGGCTTGTTGTGGGGCAAGTTCAGCGTCGGGTCGACCAAAACGTCGGTGAAATATCCGCCCGAGGTGCCGGCCACGGCGCTGTGCGCCTGCGGGTCGAGCGACGCTTCCAGTTTGGGCAGGTTATCGAACGTCTGCGGGTGCGACGTGGTGTTGATCGGCCCACCCGGCGTGTTGCTCGACAAGGCGTTGAGCCCGGCCAACGCCGTCGACACCGTGTCGTAACCTGTGAAGGTGGAGTTTGTCATCGGCGTATATACGGAGCCAAGCCCCGAGGAGAGCTCGGAAATGCGGCGTTTGACGCCGCCCGACGTCTTCTTTCCGTTCTCGCCGGAAACGCTCGTCTTGCGAGAGTCGCCCGAGGATGCGGCGCCGGGCGTAACGCTGACACTGCCCAAGCCGCTGGTGCTCTTGGGAGGGTTTTTCAAGTTGCCGCTCTTCAACCGCCGCCAGCGGAATTGACAAGCATTGGGCGTCCTGTTATGGAAGTGCGACGCAATCTCCTTCCAGCCGAGCTTCTGCGAGTCCTTCAAGTGCATTAGAAGTATGTCATCCTGGGTGTCCCATGATGTGGGCGTTCTCAGAAAGTTCTTGTTTTCTGCCGCGGGGGCGTCCGCCCCGGCGGTGTCTGTGGACATTGTGGGCGTGTGTGTCAGAGGACGTTCCGGGAGACTGCGGTGCCTGCGCAAGTGATCTCTGCGGCTGTTTGGTCACACCAGTTGTTTGTGTGCTCCTGTGGAGATGATCATCTCGGCAACGTCCATTCTCGAGGCGCGGCACGTGATGCGCGGTCCAGCACCAGGACAAGTTCAGCCACTTTTTCGCACCCAAGGTTGCCCGGCTGCGGCCGGTGGTTTCTCTCTGCGGCCACACAGAAACACCACGGCCAAGAAAGGGCGCAACCAGTAGAGCCCGCTTGGAATTCAGCCCGTTGCCCACAATTCCCCCGCTTTTTTTTTGCTTACTTCAACCGTGTAGCGATGTACTTTTCTTATGCTGCACCCCGTCACTCGTGTTACTACGTAGTTGTTTTGTAGCTGTTTTGCTGCAACTCATCAGCAGGTGCCATTGTCCCCCCAGCGTGGCCGCATCACTGCTCCGCCGAGCCCACTTTCGCCGTCCAGATCTCCTCAGCCTCCACAATCGTGTTGTTGTTGGCCCTCATCTTGTTCATCGTCTCGACGTATTCGTCATACTCGTCGCTGTCAAACACAATGCCTCCGCCGGCCTGCAAATACGCGGTTCCGTCCTTGAACACCATCGTACGGAGGGCAATGCACGTGTCCATTGTTCTGCCGTCGTAGCCCCAGTGGCCCACTGCGCCTGCGTACACGCCCCTTCTCTCTTTCTCCAACTCGCCGATGATCTCCATCGCCTTCACCTTTGGCGCTCCACTCACGGTGCCCGCCGGGAAGATGGATCTGAACGCATCGAAGCGGGTTTTGCCCTCACGCAACGTTCCGCTGACCTCAGAAACCAAGTGCATCACGTGCGAGAACCGCTGGATTGTCAAGAGCCGGTCAACCAGGTTGCTCTCTGGCGTACACACCCTGTTGACGTCGTTCCTGGCCAAGTCGACCAACATTATGTGCTCTGCACGGTCTTTCAAGCTCGACCGCAAGATCTGGGCGTTGGCCTCGTCCTCTTCGTTGGTCTTACCACGCGCAATGGTTCCGGCAATCGGGTGTGTGATCACCTTGTTATTGCGGTCAGTTTTCACCAATAACTCAGGCGAGGCTCCGATGATCTGGAAGTCCTTCAAGTCTATGTAGAACAAATACGGCGATGGGTTCACCGTACGCAAATGGCGGTAAATGTTGAATGGGTGCAACGATGTGGGGCGGGCCACCCGCTGCGAGGGCACCGCCTGGATCACGTCTCCTAGCTTGATGTGTTTCTTCAACTTGCGCACGTATTCCTCGTAGCCCTCCTGGCCGATGTTCGACGTGAAACTCTGGTTAGGCTTGATCGGAGGCTGCGTTGGGTTCAACTCTTCCCAGGTGCGGTTCTCGCGCAACTTGGCCTCGACTTCCTCGATCGCCTTTGCTGCCTTCAGGTACTCCTCTTCAAGGTTGGTAGAATCATTCACATGGACGTTATTGATAATCTGAAACCGCTGGAACACATGGTCGTACGCAACGATGAGGTCGCACATCATCAAAACGGCCTCTGGCACCTGTAGCGTGTCCTTCAACGGACGGCGAGTTTTGGGCTCGAAATACTTGATGCAGTCATATGAAATGTACCCAACGGCGCCTCCGCTGAGCATGGGTAGACCGGGAAGCTGCATCTGGTGGTACTGCGACATTTCCGCGTCTAGCACGCCAATGGGGTCAACGCAGCAGTACTCGTCTTTGTATACGCCCTTCTGGTCGCCAGTTTTGATGATTTTGCGTGGCTTGCACCCGATAAACGAGTATCTGTCGACGGAATCGCCGTTGATAGACGACTCGAAAAGAAACGTTTCGCCCCTCTGTTCGTTTTTCAAGTCGGCAAGCTTCAAATAAGCCAGGTGAACGGTCAAGTCCCGCGTCTCCATGTACTTGTAGACCGGGTACATGTTCGGCTTGGGCGAGGCGTGCTCATTTTTGAGTACGATGTTTTTCAATTCCGGGAGCGAGGGTTGGATATCGGACTACAGCGTTAGCATGTGTTTTTGAACAAGGGATTCAATGGCGAGCCCAAAAAGCTATCTGAAATTTGTACATACAAACATCGCAGGTGTAGTAGACGAGAGTACATGACTCAACTGAGCTTTTCTCGCAATTTTTTAGCCAGATTACTGGCACGATGCAGGCATTTGTCTACTGGGGGCGCTTTTTGACAACACTAAAGTATAGCGGGCCCCATGGCTGCGCCTTGGCTTGAATCTATATTTCTGCTATGTACACTGTGCTACTTCAAGCCAAAGTGATCTCTCCCAGAATTGCCTCTACATGTGCAATTCCCGATGCGCTAATCTCGCTGCCAACGGTTACCGCAGCTTCGCGGTCTATCACCACATTGACCTCCATGGCTAGCTCTTCGCAGTAGGCGCGCACAAGAAGGTCCTCCTCTGTAGCGAGTTCTGGCTCACTTTCTGCGTGCAGCTCTACGGTCGGCTCTCCTTGCAAGTCCATGTTCTCCTCGACATCCTTGCATACCTTCGTAACATAGCACCTCAAGTCCCGGAACTGGGCCGGGTTGCGCGCTACTTCGCGGAGCACCCAGTATCGCCGCTGGGCTGCCTGCAAGAAATTTGCACCCAAGGAGCTGGCGAGAAGTTTACTGCTGTGTATCTCAATCTCGTCGGTGCTCATGGGGCCATGCAATGGGTAGCCGAAAGATTTCAAGTGGGAGTATCTGGCTGCTTTGTCAAAATACGGCTCCTCTGCTACCAGTACAGAATGCACGTGAGCTAGGATTTGAAGCTGGTTGAGGTACGCTTCCATGGACTCCGTTGGATCGAGCACATTGACGTAGCCAAACGGGAGTCCAAGCGGCACGTGCGCCTCCGCAGTGTTGGAAAGCCTTTCGAGACCAACGAAATTGCTGGCGAAAAGAAATGCCTGCTTAGAGATGTGTCCCGTCACGTCTCTGCCGAAAGCTGTTTGGACGTAAGATGCTGCGGAAAAATCAGGGAGGAGGGCGTTGTCGTGTCTTATCACTACCTCGTCACCGCGAGGAGGCTCCTGCAACTGGGAATCCACAAATGGTTTAGTCCTGCTGTAAACTGGTATTCCGTGTTTGTCACAGTACGCAGCCGTCAACGCGCTGGCTAACGTCTTGGCCTCACTTTTCAAGAACAATACTTTCTCCTTGTAGTCCTCCGGTGAGTCAATGATGACCTGTGTTTCAATCGTTTCAGTGCTGCCATCAAAACGCCTGGTCTTGTTAGACCCTCTCGTTTGCCATTTCGGATGGACACTGACCGCCGAGTTTCTGTTGCGCGTCTGGAAGTGCCTGCGGAGAACATTATAGAAAAAATTAACATTGTAGTGGTCTTCGGGCAGAAGTGTGTGTTCCTGTTCTTCTGGCAACGTTTTCTGATTGAAGAGCTTTAACTTGCCGAGTATTCCGGGCACCAACTTGCCGGTGAGGCTCTTTTCCAAGACCGCTTCATCCAAGACCTTGAACTGTCGCAGCCGGAGCGAGTCAAAGGAAATCATAACGGAATCCCGAAGATTCTTCGTCGGCTCGTCGAGATATGCGTTGTACTCAAATGTTATGGTCATGCAGTTTTGAAGAACGTTGTCATCGGCGGTCTCATCATGCTTGTAGTCGCCCACAGTAAAATAGGTTCTTGCCGTCAGTGCACTGAGCTTCTTTCCGAAGAGGATATCCTGCAACTTGGACGGAGACATAAGTTTAAGTGGATCGATGCCTGTCAGGTGAGGTCTGTTGTCCAAGAAGGCAGTCGTTCCTGCCCAGTTCTTGAAACTCCTGGACGACGGGGATAGTCGGGTGGCCACGTCTGAGACATGAAAGTTGATCAAGTATCTCCGCGTATTGAGTTTCTCGAGCGACACTGCGAAGCCTGGTTCCAGACCAGGTAGCACATACGCCACAGTGTCGTGGAAAAACAGTCGCTTGGACCGCAAGTGGGAAAACTTGTCGTCCCAGAACCCGCTGCTAGCTTCTGCACTAGCAGTAGCAGAAACACAGTTCTCCTCTACGTCGGCCGGTGAAGATGCAACGAGCGAGCTGTTCTTGACTTTGCCCAAAATCCCGGACGACAAGAGAGCGTCCGTGGCGGGGTTCGAAGGATTGTCGTATAGTCCAATATCAACAAGAAGCGAGTGTAAGTCTTGTTGGGAGGGGTACTGGTGCTGAAAAACTTCGAGTAGTGAAAGTTTGCTCATGATGCTCTGATGTGGGTACACCACAGCGTACATAAGGGTCCGTAATGCCGGCCGAAACGGCTTCAAGCTCCATATCGTGAAGTCGAGGACCACATCGTCGAACAGTTTGGGGCTCTCACGTAGCTTCAACAAGCATTGATCGAACTCTGTGGTTTGCGAGTCAGTGTACTGCAAAAACTCAAGCACGTCGTCCACAACGGGAAGAGGCGTCGCTAGTATCACGACGGGAGGAGGTAACAAGTTCGAGCACGAGTTGGCAGCAAGGTTGGTAACACGTTGGGACAAAACGCAGCCCGGAACAATCCATCTAGAGGGGTCTGCACACATCTCCAAGTATACTCTCATGAGGAGGGCCGACTGGTGGAAATACGTTACCAACGGTGTATCAGAGGTGCGCAGGACGTAGCGCAAAACCTCTGCCATAGACACTGGCGATGCCCGATCTGAGCTTGCGATGTTGGAGTACACGATTTTCAACTGTGAGGCGACCGACTGCCGGTTGGATGCCGCAAGTGCCATGAACTGGTGGAGAAGCTGCACCAACTGCATTCTGGAGGGCAACGACTCGGTACTTCTATAATCTAGAATGTCCTGGCTCATTATAGAGTCGCCTGCTAGGACTTGGTGGCACGTGAATGTGACGTCCTGGGGATGTATGTTTAGAAGCTCGTTGTGGAGCGTGAGAACGGGCATGCGGTTATGGTATGGGTTGAATTTGCACGCCGGCTCTCGGAGCACCACACCGAAAACTAATGCATCACCATGAATAAATTCAACAAAGCTTCCTGTCTCGAGTGGACGGTGCAAGTTGTCCAGGCATACATCCTCCCACAGCGGAGATGGCTCATAGGTAATGCGCATCACGGAGTCCATGATTGAAGGGTCTGTTATTTCCACTTGTGGATAGAATACATTGGGGTCGAGAAAGTTTCTGGGGCCGTGGTGGATGTGGATATCTTTGTCCGCCTCGAAATTACGGCTCAGTTGCACGTTTTGGCTTCCTGTGGGTGCAAAGAACTGAGGCTTTAGGCGAGAGATGCCATTTTGAGAGCTTTTTGCTCGTAGAAAGGAAATGCTGGCACTCCACGGTCGGAGTCGGAACCACTGTGCGGACCGTGAAAGCATTATAGTAGAAATGGCAGGGAGGTGTCCATGCAGAAGATTTGAAAGACTAGCGGAACCGGCGATGTAGGATCTAGGAAAGAGCGCGATGGTCGCGCAGATGAGATGCAGCGCGAATAGGAATGGCCGTATTGAAATGTTGGAGATAGAAATATTTCTTAGGGAGGCACACATGTTTTACACAATTGACCAAAACGTATTTGCCTACATATATATGGATGATTGAAGAACATGGAATGCATTTAACGTCAGAAGCTGGGTAGTTTGTGCATCTCGTCGCTCTCACACTCTGTTAAGCGGTATCGCCTTTAACCTCAAATTCTCTGGTAACATACCATGTTCTGCAACGGCAATCAACAAGATCAGGCCTGTACCTTCACATGCATTTTACGTAGATCATTCTGAATATTGGACATCGAGGATCATGAACTCGAATGTGCTAGAATTCGCTTTTGAGCTGAAATAATAGACTACCCTTCATCCTGAGCTGTCGCTGCGCAATCGCACTACAATGGGGCTTAAGCTTTTCAGTATGATTTAAAAAGCTTTTTTTTTCTTTTTGTGTTATCTTTTTCTGTTGAAGCTGAGCGTATTCCATTCCAAGAATAGTCTTTGTCGAGTCTTTTTTCATTTGGGTAATGGCGCTTCAGCTAACACAGCCTCACAACTCCCCACATCTACCAACATCTACGGATGGAGTATCTCATTGAGAAATGTGCAAGATTATAAGCCTTCCATACCTATCGTGGTGTTATTTCGTGGCACCTCCCATGAGAAATAAAACTGCGACACAAAAATTGTTATTTTTGTTGAAGAATCTATCTTTTATCTGGAGAGCGTTGATCACATCAGACTTCACATCGGGGCTTTGTCAATGTTACATGCTCTGCACTCCTGTCGGTCATGATTAGGAGACGGCTGTACAGTAGCCTTTGTTGCAGCCAACTGTGTCCGTGAACAACTTCAGGGTATCTTATTTGAGCACAAGAGTAAAAGGTAACGTGCTTATGCTCAATCAATGACGAGAATCACAATACAGACAACTGGAGCGTATCGACCTTTGGTATATTTTTTGGTACTTTGAAGATGTAGAGCTCCGAATGATAGCACAACCGTTTTTATTCGTTCACGTCATGTTCGGTTAATATACTTGCCTTGATACTGGTGATTCGTTTTAGAGCTTCGCAGGTACTAATTATGTCTAATGTGTACTAATATTCAATTTGTGTTCAATAAAGCAAATATGCAGCTGATAGCTATATAAGTGTATGGATTCTTCGATGTCTGAATTCAGACGGCGCGTTCCTTGTTCTGCCCACCAACCTCTAACAGGTGGATGTAGGTCATTGGATCCTCCATTCCAATGCGCAAGATTCGGGTCGGCTGAGGCGGCCCCACTCGCTCCAACTTTTCCCTTTCCCACGTCCTAATCCTACCCACTAGCATTTCGATTGGGTTTCAAATCTGTGGTCGGAAATCTTTCTCAAGACTCCATTGATACGTGACTCGAGGTTCTCTTTTGCAGCTGCAACCACGTCCGCTGCCGATTGTAAGTCTTCAAGTACCACTTCATAGGTATTTTCGTAGTCCGTGTCACTTCCGTCCATCAAAAATCTGATTGCTTCCAAATATTCAGCATGTCCAGTACGCTCGGCGACCTTTTGCCAGTCTGACCTTCTCTTTAGGAAAAGAAGGCAGAGAGGGTTATACAAGTCTAAAAGCTCAGCCAGGGTCTCTTTAGCAGTGTTTGCGTAGCTGGTCAATCCGTTCATATACTTCTTGAATCCTTTTCTCATCCCGAGGATAGCGTCTTGGATTTCACTGATCATGACTGTCACGTTTGAGAGCGTGGAAATCATATTGATGATCTTCTCTTTGTGACGGTTGACTGTTCGTCTCGACCCGTCACTCGTCTGCATGATGAAGACAAGAACTTCGTACTCGCTGGCGACTCTACTGACGATCTTGAAGGCAGCGTCAATAAGCTTTCCCACGTCAACAAATGCATCTAAGGTCTCCAACAATTTTTCGCTTAGCGGCTTTGCGAAGTTCTCACGAGCAAACTCAAACGTGATTGCAAAGTGGTAAAGCACGTCGTCAAGCTCTTCAAGGTCACATCTGTCTCTGCCTTTAAGCTGCAGAAAGGCGTCCAACAAAGCGGACATTAAGTCCGATAACCTTCCCTTTAGTTCGTTGCGCTGGTACTCGCTAGTTGGGAGCTTAAAACGTTTAGCGGCAATGAATGCACGTATTCTCTCGTCTTTCCTCTCCTTCAAAGTACTCTTGACTTTCGGAGTTTTGCCCAAATTTGCCTTAGCACCTAGTGAGTTTTCTTTTTTGACCGGTACATCAGTGAATGTCTCGCTGAAGTGGACTCGTTTTCCCTCTCCGGAACAATCTGCTGGGCATTCGTCGACCTCGTTGACGTCACATTCTCCCACGCCTTGAAAAGCCTTCAAGCAGTGTATCTTCTTCTTAGCATCGCGCATAGGACGGATATCTTTTCTGTTCATCCCATCGTCTGAGAATTCTTCTGTCTCAGCATTAATTCCAAGTTCTTGCCACAAGCTTTTCTCAAACAATTCCTCTTCTTCAGCCGCAGTGGAGTGCGAAACTTCTTCTTCAGCATCTGCAAGTGATGCAAATGGCTGAGGATCCTCCTCTAAAGGAGCTTCAGCTACGCATTCTACCTCTAGCTCGTTGATCTCCAGTTCCTGTTCAGGTTTCTCCTCAGTGACTTCCGTCACGGATGGAACCTCGGCATCCTTTTCTTCTGTAATGACCTCAGATTCTGCGCAATCATTTTCTGTCTTGCAGCCTGTCTCACCAGGTCCTTGGACGGTGGGAGTTTCGTTCTCAGCACCGGAATCTTTGTCAGAAATATCAGTAATGCTCCCAGTGCCACTTTTATCGTTCTCGTAGGCGGTGGCGACGACTTCGAAAACGGTGACTTCAACTTCCTCCGCTTTTTGGATCGATTCTGTGACTGCAGGGGCTGGGATTGTCTCAATCAGTCTCTCGTCGTCACAAGAGCTGTTCTGCTCGATGTATTCCATTTCTCCGTTGTCCCAACAGTGATCCTGATAATATTCCGGAAGCACATCTTCAGCAGGCTCATAGTCGATAGGATCAGAGTCAGCAAGCTCAACATCAGTTGAATAGACCGACAGACCTTCTGGTTCCTCAATTTCCACTCGGGCATTAACTCCAGAAGGAAGCAGCCTCAACTCCGAGGCAACTTGGCAAGAACTGGCAATCGAGGGCCCTTCGATTGTCAATCCTTCACTTCGTTGCAAGGAGGAAGCCGCCTCAACAAATGGAGAGTGCTCCGTGGAAAGGTCGGGAATAGCTTCCAGAGTGCCGATTCTAGAGCAGGCGACCTTATTAGTGCTAGCATCCACCAACTTGAACTCTTCAATCGCATCCTTCTCAGTACTGTCACGATCGACCATTTCAGCCTCGACTCTCCCATTTCCTCCGCCTACAGCTCCCTCCGCCTCCAGGCTCTTCTGCTCCAATGCCTCCCTCTCAAAGCTGCGTCTTGGTTTAGGGACGCCCCAGCTCTTAGTGATCATTATGTTACATTTCGTGAGCATTCTGGTCCTTCTCTCCAATTCCTCTTGGGGGTCAAATTTCCTATTCTGGCGTTCAAGCGAAGCAAGGCGCCTGCGCTCACGACAAATTAGTTCATAATGATCCGATGGAAAGAAAGGGATTCTATCTTTCTGAGATATTCTCCCAGCATCATCTGGAGGAACAGAACTTGGCTCTTGCTTGGTGCTGGACTTGCTCGAGCCCTTCTTGGAGAAGAAATTGCGAATTCGGCGTCTCGAGCCACCCTTCTTTTCTGCCATCACCGGCTTCATCTTTCTCTTTTCTTCGCTTGGCGCAGGCTTCACCTCTGTCTTCAATAATTGTTTGCCGACTTCAGAACTCTTGTTGGCGGCTTTCTTAAGCTTTGCTAACAAGCGTTTGATAACCTTCTTGTCTCCCCTTTGATCGATATTGTCCTCGCTAATGGCCATCATAGGAATAGCAGCCACTGGGACTGCCTTGCAATCGAAGAGGGGGACTTGCGAGAGGTTGGCAGTCTCCTTTCCGAAGTGCAAGCATGCTTGCGCACCCGTTTTTGCACCCATTTTTAAGTCCTGATGGAAGACAGAGGGGTACATCATATCCATATCAGCATTGGTACTGGATTCGTTCTTCTGCAACCTCAAAGTTGCCTTGCCGTTGGTCCAGAGCAAGCTTTCAGAATAGTCAGAAGTCTTGGTGGTCCTAGTGGCCACAAAAGAGGAGGTAGAATTCTTACCGGAGAAAATCATGTTCTTGAGCGTTTCAACCGCAAAAAAAAGCTCCGTTAGATCAGTCCTCTATATCGAAATGTCTTATTGATTTCCTTAACTTTCAGAAATGTTTTTTTGCTATTTCTCTCTCAAATCAGTGGATTTGGGGTACTAAAAAACTGGGATGTACAAAATAATTTGGTTCGAAAGTGCGCGAGCTCCTATAATTATGGCTGGCAAACCACTACCACAGAAATTTGTAGTCACACACGTACTTTTTTTAGAGCTAAGGGAAATGATACACGCTTCAAAGCCGCATCTTTTGATGCGGGACTAAGCGATGGACATCGACAAGCACCCTAGCAGAATCTGAATCATGACTGGGGACCGGCTCCGATTCACGGAAGACTGTAAAACATTTTGGCAAAACAGTAAGTATTCCAAGGTTGAGTAAAGGGGACTATTTTTCAGGGCCCTTCTGTCTCCGTTGTGCTTCTTTTTTTAGCCTTGTTGCAGCCGAATATACTGGGTTAGTTTGGTTTTGAAAATGGGTGCAAATCCGCAGCCTCTCGGAGATAGTGTGGGTAGTCGCTAGCAGTGTCGTATGTGCAGGTTTGAGCCGCGCGAAACGGCGCTGCCGCTGAAGTACGGGCATCTGTGAATGGGTTTTCCCAATACAGACTTCTTCGACGAAATGAGGAGGAAATAAGGACCGCAAAATTCGCATCTTTTTCTTTTGCTGTATATTTAACCTCTATGAATTAGGCTTTTTCAATAAACCTCAATTAGCGAATGCCGTGTTCAGTGGGCTCTGAGAAGCCGTAAGTCACCAACTCTGCCGCATAGTCAAATGCAACGAGTGTCAGGACACTTGACTGTGAAGAAACTTGAGCCAGTTCTCTAAGATTTCCTTGTTAGCCACTTTCGTTGGATCACATTCTCGTGTAGCGTCTGCTTCGCTGAGTGATCACAGGGCGTCTCTCATATTCGAAATTATTGATCTGCAACATTGGAATCAGCAACTCGAACTGTCATGGTACTCTCATCTCGACCTTCAACAACAACTGGTAAAGCCGCCGAGTAAATCGCGGGAGAAGTAGCCACAGCAACAATATCCGGTTTCAAGACATCGCCCGGAAGTCCCTATTTCCATCTCTGAACAATAACGGCGTTTTTGAGCTTGGCCAGCTCCACCGTGTTCTCTTCAGACTCCTCGATAGGTTTCACTGGGAAGGCGTGCGAAAGTATAAAAGGCTTCCCGATGTCGTTATACTCGTGCAGCATCACAAAGCTGTATACGGTGGTGATTGGATCAGAACCGTTAAACCGGTGGGAGACCCGCTTCCCGTTGGCAAAGCGAATCTGCACTAATGAGTCGCCGTGGCCCTCGTCTGCGGGTTTCTTATCCGACAGCTTCTCCAGCTCCTTTTCAACGGCTGGTTCGGCTACCGCCGCCGGCTCGTTGTGTTCCCCGGGCACGGGAGAGCCTAATCTTTGGCCGTGGCCATGGAAACCCCCAAGTTTGCGTTTCGGCGGCACGTAGTCCTCGTCCACCTTACGCACGACAGAAACGTCGACGTCTTGGCCAAACTCGACGTCCAAGAGCGAAACAGGCACTCTGCCCTGCTTCAACTCCTGCAAAAGCAGCACGTTTTCCGGGTCGTCATAGCGCCGCAAGGGCCCGTCGCCCACGGTGAAGCCTTGGCTCCAAAACGTGATCTCCCGCGTGACTTTCGCTGGCCGGGAGGCACGCGGCCGCCTGTTTTCCACCACTTCCAGTGCGTGGCTGGAGTCGCCGAGCCGAATGCCGGCGCCTTGAAATTTGTCCTCCGCAGGCTCGCCTGCCGTTGCCGAGGGCCGGTCATCTACTTCATTCATTTGCTCGCTGGCCCGCTGGAAAATCCGCTCTACAAGCGACGGCTCGGAGTCTCGATTGCGCCGCCCGTTCTTCTTGTCTGGGTTCTCAACCTGCAATGCAGACTTTTCGCCGCCGGTGAAGAAATTGGTGTCCGTTTTGTCGTCTGGGGACTCGTCATTATCTCCAAGATCTCTCAAAGTCCTGATCCCACCGCCATGCGCTGGCCTGGCCCGTGTTGCAGTGCCGCGGGTGCCTGATTCAGAATCTGAGCCAAAATTGCTGTCTGACTGGCGATCTCCGTTGGTGGAGTGGTAATCCTCGATGGCGCTTGTAAGGTCGTATGCATTTCTCTGCAAATACTGCTTAGCCAAATAGCTCGACGCGTTGGTCACAGCTATAAACGACTCAACCAAATGCAGGTGGTCTGCCATTGTGTGTCAAATACGTGGGGGAGTAGTTTTATGGAGAGATTTGCCAGTGAGTGTGCCTCCACAGTGCTTTGCGGTTTTGGAGCTCGAATATCGCCACAACGCTATGCAGGAGGGTGGCCATTACAGAAACTAGCGCCATGTACTTCATTTTTTTTTTTTCATTTGTATCTTTAACTTTTATATGTATATATGTACCGATGTTGAAATCCCAAAAAAATTATTCAACCCCAAATAAAGCAAAATTGTAATTGTTGGTAAAAAAAAAATAAGAAAATAGTAAAGCAAAAAGGCTAGTCATCATCTTCAGGTCATTAAAAATAAAACCACATTAATGTTGAATAAATGTGATCCGGCAAGAGCGAGCCAAATAGGAAATAAATCATATTCAACTGCAAATCCCATGGAAATTCTTAGCAGTGGGGCGTTGTTTTTGGTGCTTCCGTTTAGTACTTGGCTCTGAACTCCTTGGCAGCGTCCACCATGTTGGTCAACGAAGCCTTAGTCTCCTCCCAACCTCTGGTCTTCAAACCACAGTCTGGGTTAACCCAGAACTTGTCAGCTGGGTAGACCTTCAAGATCTCAGAGATTCTCGAGACAAACTCCTCCTTGGATGGGATTCTAGGAGAGTGGATGTCGAACAAGCCCAAACCGATGTGGTTAGGGTAGTCAGAGAACTCTCTGATGTAGTTGGCGTCGTCCTTCTTGGAGAACTCGATGGAGACAACGTCAGCGTCCAAAGCCTTGATGTGGTTAGGGTCCAAGTCCGAGTAACAGAAGTGCGAGTGGATTTGAGTGGAGTTCTCAACACCAGAGGTAGCAACTCTGAAAGACTGGGCAGCCCAGTTCAAGTAGTCGGATCTCTCCTGGCCGGCTCTCAATGGCAAGCCCTCTCTGATAGCTGGCTCGTCGACCTGGATGACGGTGATACCGGCAGCCTCCAAGTCCTGGACCTCGTCTCTCAAAGCCAAACCCAACTGCAAGGATTGGACCTTCTGAGAAACATCGTCTCTTGGGAAAGACCATCTGAGACAGGTGACTGGGCCAGTCAACATACCCTTGACAGGCAACTTGGTCAAAGACTGAGCGTAAACAGACTCCTTGACGGACATGGCCTTTGGTCTGGAAACGTCACCAACAATGATAGGTGGTCTGACGTATCTGGAACCGTAGGATTGCACCCAACCGTTGGTGGTGAAGACGTAGCCGTCCAATTGCTCACCGAAGTACTGAACCATGTCGTTTCTCTCTGGCTCACCGTGGACCAAGACGTCCAAGCCAACTTCCTCTTGGAATCTGATGACGGTCTCGATTTCCTGCTCGATGAACTTCTCGTACTCCTCCTTGGTGATGGTGCCCTTGGTGAACTTGTTTCTGTTGACTCTGATGTCCTTGGTTTGAGGGAAAGAACCGATGGTGGTAGTTGGGAACAAAGGCAAGTTGTACTTCTTCTTTTGCTCGACCAATCTCTCAGCGAACGGCACCTTTCTGGTGGACAAGGACTCGTTGATGGAGGCCATTCTCTCCTGGACCTTAGGGTTGGTGGTGATGGAAGACTCCTTTCTGGCCTTGATCGACTTGGCGTTCGCAGCGTAAGCGGCAGAAACGTCCTCGCCGGAGACGTCCTTGGCAATGGCGACGACGGCGTCCAACTTTTGGGTGGCAAACTGGAACCAGTCGGCGATAACTGGGTCCAACTTGGTCTCGTTGGCCAAGTCCACTGGGGTGTGCAACAAAGAGGAGGAGGTGGCGACAACGACTCTGTCCTTGCCCAACTTCTCGACAGCCTTGTTCACAACCTGGGAAGCCTTGGCGTAGTCGGTCTTCCAGATGTTTCTACCGTCGACAATACCAACAGACAAGGTTTGCTTGTCGTTGAGAATGGCCACGACCTCGTCGAACTGAGCTGGGGCTCTGGTGAAGTCGAAGTGGAATCCAGCTACAGGCAAAGCCTTGATGGCGGCCAAGTTTGGTCTGACGTCACCGAAGTAGGTGGTCAAAACAACCTCGGGCAAGCCCTCGCCAACCAACTTCTCGTATGTGGCCTGGTACAAGGACTGCACGTTCTGGGGGAGGTCCAAAACCAACACTGGCTCGTCGATCTGGACGGTCTTGGCGCCGGCCTTGTACAACTCAGCAAGCAAAGACTTGTACACAGGCAAGAACTTGTCCAACAACGACACAGGGTCCAAGTCCAACGAGTCCTTGTCGGCCTTACCCAAGTACAAGTACGAGATAGGGCCCAAAACAACAGGTCTGGTCTCTACACCCAACTCCTTGGCCTCCAAGTACTCAACCACAGGCTTCAAGCCGGCAGCAGTGTTCAACTTGAACTCGGTGGAGTGGGAGAAAGTTGGTCTGACGTAGTGGTAGTTGGAGTCGAACCACTTGACCATCTCCAAGGCGGTGACGTCAACGGCGGCCTCGGTCTCGGTGGCCTTTCTCTGCAAACCTCTGCCCATGGCGAACAACACGTCGATTGGCTGCAAGTCAAACTTGGTGTATCTGTCTGGGATCACGTTGAACAAGAGCGACAAGTCCAAAACCTGGTCGTAGAACGAGAAGTCGTTGGAGGCAATGATGTCCACACCGGCGTCTTTTTGCAACTTCCAGTTGTGTGCTCTGATCTCCTTACCCTTGGCCAACAAGTCGTCGACGGACACCTTCTTGCCCCAGTAGGCTTCGGTGACCTTCTTCAACTCTCTTTGCGCCCCGATACGGGGGAAACCTAAAACGGACGATTGGACCATGTTTGGAATTATCTGTAAGATGGGGATGTGAACCTTAGAGATTTCTGAGGAAGAGAGAAAAAAATTAGCGTTGGGCGAGGGGACCTGTCGTACTTATACGTGCGTCGGCGCGAGTGAAAAATCTACGAGTGAGCGCACGCCATCCTGCAGGAGCACGACTCGGTGGCCAGAGCTGTGGCACTCTAAAGATAAAATGTTAGGAGGTCGGGGACTCGCGGCAGCTCTCTGAACCCTCCCACACCTCAGATCAACTCCAGGAATCACTACAAAGGAGCTCAAGTCAGAAAAATACGAGTGGAAATTGAGGTATCACGTGATACGGCGAAATCCTGTAATTGCACGTGGACCGCCCTGGGCGCGGGTTAGTCTGACTGCGGCGCGGGCAGACCAGCGGGCAGAGTCATATGACGCGTCACATGCCATGTTGTCACGTGACTGAAGTTACCTACTTCACTAGTTCAAGTGAACGTCGGATTTATTCCCTACTAACGTAGCGTTTTTTCTTTGCGGTCGGCTCGCGGCCGCTCATAGGTGCACGTGTACATACTTCTGTCAAGCGTCTCTCTACCGCAGTTGCTCGCTTAGCTGAGCTTGCGGTCGCCGGTTGCCTTTCTCTTCTCCACTAGCTCCGCAAGAATACCGTCGGAGTGCATGAGCCCGTAGCGGCGGAACTGCTTGATGGCGCCGTTGATCTTTTCTGGAGACTGGCCGTCGACGTAACTCTCGAAATACTCGCCCTGCTTCACGAAGTACTCGTAGCTCAATACGAACTTGTCGTCGGTGATGTCGCTGAGCTTGTTGTCGGCCGACAACGGCGTGTTGAAGCCTTCACCGTCGCCCAAAAACACGCCCAAACGCTTGAGCTTGGTGAACAAGCCAGCGGTGTGCGCAGGCACCATTCCGCCGTACTCTTTGATCTTGTATTCGCGGTACGTCTCTTTGTACTCGTCCGCGTTGGCACGCTTCGAGCCGGTCCAGCCCAACGCAATCAATGTCTCCTTGGTGATGTCCTTCTTTTTCAGCGGGCCAAGGCGGAATACGCGTGTTGGGTTGATCATTCCAGAATGGAACACGAAGAAAACCACGAGGACTTTTACAATGTGGAAGATGAAGAACGCAATTTGCGCTCCAACGCCCACGGGCGCCTGCAAGTCCTTGACAAACGCATCGGCGACATGAGAGTACCCGGTTTTCGCCGCAGCCCACGCAACAAAGTAAGAAAAGTGGTTGGTGAAGCAGATGCCGGGCGTAGGCGAGATGAAGTCCGGGAGATCTGTGTAGAGCCACACAATCAAGAACGTGAGGAAAGAGTAGAATCCGAAGTAGTTGAATTCCCACACAGGCATAACAAGTTGGCCGGGCCAGCACTTTTTGGCGATGACATCGTCCAAGGATACCTTCTGCTGGTATTTAGGTTGGCCGGTCTCGTAGGAGAAAAGCAACGCACCATCCTCGGTCAAGTAGCCGGGAGCCGTCGAGACGATAAACCCGACAGGCTGCTGGGCATAGAAGACGTTTGGTCTTAAAGAGATGGGCAAGGAATCGAAGACTTTGAACAAGTCCCGGAACGTGGTGGCCAGAGTTATTTGCAAGCAGTAATCTTTCTCCAAATCGTCATTAAAGCGCAAGTAGATTTCCAACGAGGACTCGGTGTCTTTTTCTGACATTTCTGGGGCTTTTATAGGATGTTCTGCGAGTCAAATGAATGGTTCGTGGATAGATGTCACGAGAACACTGACAAAGCTAAGGTTTTGCTGGCGAAGATTTCACCGTTTCGACGATGGCCCCGCTTCGCAACTGCACGTAGTGGGGTGTTGAAAAAAGAATTCTGCGCCCATAAGGCGGGGGAGGCATAGTGCGGGCAAAAACGACGACCGGCTGAACACACTCTAGGTGTCTTGTTTCTGTTGTAGGCCAGCGTGTTGATAATTGCGTAGACTATTTTGACGCTGTTGTGCTGGGTGGTTATGCGCTCTCTTTTTAATTTTTTTAGTCTATGATTTATATTTTTTGCGGTAGTTTACAGTTTTTGGAGAGCGAGGGCGAAGAGCGTGGGCGAAGTGTGTGGCGCTCTCCCAGCCAAAAACATTTTAGTTTCGCACGTTCATGCCAGACCCCACGCAAAACGGAAAACGCAACTTGCTAGAGCAGATTGAAAACACATAGAGCATAAAGAGAACAACGAAGAACCTAAGAAAAAAAATACAAAAGAAAAAACGAATAATATACGCAGACAATGAAATATACAGACAATGAAATATACAGACAGCACAGCACCACTAGAGCAGCATAGCACCATGCTCTGCAATCGTACACCACCAGAGTGCCGTATTTTTGCACACTGCCCCACTACAATCGCTCTCACTCGCGTGGGTTTTGTCTTACACACCTACAGCGAGCTTGTCACGAGCATAGCAAAACAAGAAAGGAGCGCACCCGTGGTAGGACGCGTCACCCCTCCAACAAGCCACCTTGCCTATAAGCAGTCGGCGCTGTTAAGGCTCAGCTGCGAAAACCCGCCTTAGAGCGTGTTTTGTCTTCGTCAGTCAGCCAAGCCTTGTTGTACGCGCGTGGTCGGCCCTCCTGCCCGAAGCAGGCGGAGGGGGACTTCAGGTAGCCGGAAAAAACCGCGACTCGTAACCCATCTTGGCATAGATGAAACATTTCAATCTATGCAAGATCTTGTGCGGTGAGGAAGTGCCACTACGTAATCCGGGCTTGTACCACGCAAATTGGAGGGCGAAAGCGCCCGGCGGACGGGGCCAATTCTTGGCGAGCAAGGGTTGCCCGTGCGAATGGTCAGAGGTGACCGATTTGGGGGCTAGGCCACGAGCACACAGTGAGAGCGCAGTTGGCGGACGGGCAGTCGGCGGGGGCCGCGCGCTCGCGCTGCGAAACACACACACAACAGCGGCGTAGGAGCAACAGTATTAGCGACACCAAAGCCAGTGCGCCCCCAGAAAGATGCAACCATGCATACATAGAAGCTCCGGACTGACGTAATCGAGACTTACAGTTGGCGGGTACGTCGTGCCGCTGCCTTGTGGGGCGGACGTTCCGCCGAGTTCCGCGTGCGCTCGTAAAATCACCTCATGGTTAGAGCACTGTCGCGGTAAAACTTTGACAGGTGCACCTCAAACCCCGGGCACGCAGTGCAAAAAAATTATAGGTAGGGCGCGAGCGCACAGAACGACCAAACACTACACTACACTACACTTCACTACACTTCACTACACTACGCAAGCCTACCACAAGCCTGTTCGGGCTAATGGCGAGGTGGGATTTTTGCCACACAGCGGAACGGCCGTAGAGAACGTAATCCCATTTCAGCCGGCCTCTCGTAAACAAGCGCAAGGACCCGCTTGACTCGATCCGGGCAGCACTGTCCACCGGCATCCTGCGTGCGTGTACACAGCCCCCCATTGCGCGGCACCGTTCCGAAATCGTGCATCGGTTTGTTGTCCGATCACATCAATATGCGCGCTTTTTCAGCTTGGCTGCCGCAAATTGCAGTCACCGTCCGAGATCATTGGAGCGGAGGCTGAATCGGCAACGCCCTCCGCCGTCCCCTAACAGGCGTCGATGCGGTTTATTTTGGTTCGGACTCAGCCCTTCGCTATGCGTGCTTATAATTCCCCCGGTTTTTCTTCTCGGGTCTTTCTCAGTCTCTTTCTTTTTTTTTTTTTTAGCTTTTCTGTTTTCTTCTGCCACGGACTATGTTCTTCAAAAGGCTTTGCACCACCGCTGTAGCCTCGCTCTTGGCAGCACAGGCAACTGCCACCGACCTCCCCACCATCGAGATCGTGGGAAACAAATTTTTCTACTCCAACAATGGCTCCCAGTTCTTGATGAAGGGTGTTGCATACCAGCAGGACACCGGCCTGACCACCACGACTTCGTTCGTTGACCCGTTGTCCGACTACTCCGCGTGCTCGAGAGACATCCCGTACTTGCAGGAGTTGTCCACCAACGTCATTAGAGTATATGCGTTGAACGTCTCCGAGGACCACTCGGCTTGTATGGAAGCGTTGGCGGAAGCAGGCATCTACGTCATTGCCGACTTGTCTGAGCCCGACCTCTCCATCAACAGAGACGACCCTTCGTGGACCATCTCCTTGTTGGACAGATACACGACGGTGGTTGACGCTTTCCAAAACTACACCAACATCTTGGGCTTTTTCGCTGGTAACGAGGTCACCAACGACGTCGACAACACCGACGCCTCGGCGTACGTCAAGGCCGCCATCAGAGACACAAAGGCCTACATCAGCGAGATGAACTACAGATCGATTCCTGTGGGCTACTCTGCGAACGACGACACCAACATCCGTGTAGACTTGGCCGAGTACTTCGCCTGCGGCGACGAGTCCGAGCGTGCCGACTTCTTCGGTATCAACATGTACGAGTGGTGCGGCGACTCCTCGTACAAGAAGTCCGGGTACGAGACTCTCACCGAGGAGTACAAGGACTTGGGCATTCCTATTTTCTTCTCCGAGTACGGCTGCAACGCCGTCTCCCCAAGAAAGTTCACCGAGGTCCAGGCCATCTACTCCGAGGAAATGACCGACGTGTGGTCCGGAGGTATTGTGTACATGTACTTTGAGGAAAGCAACGACTACGGATTGGTCAGCATCGTCGACGGCGAGGTCAGCACTTTGAGCGACTTCAACTACTTGAAGAGCGAGCTTGCCGACATCGACCCAACCTACGCTACCGCTGACTCGGCCTCCACCTCTGCATCCGTAACTACCTGCCCTACCGTGGACAACGCCTGGGAGGCTGCTACCGTGTTGCCTCCTACTCCCGACTCGGAGGTTTGCGACTGTATGGTGGACTCTTTGTCGTGTGTTGTGGACTCGTCCATCAGCTCCGACGACTACGCTGACCTTTTCTCCTTGGTTTGTGGTGAAGTCGACTGCTCCGGCGTCACCGGCAACGCCACCACCGGCGAATACGGCGCTTACTCGCCTTGCAGTGACAAGGCCAAGTTGGACTTTGTCCTTGATTTGTACTACAGCCTGGTTGGCGGCGCGTCGACCGACTGCAGCTGGGACGGTTCTGCTACGCTTAAGTCCGCCACCACTCACTCCTCGTGCACGGCTTATCTCTCGGCAGCGGGTGCGTCTGGCACCGGCACAGTTTCCGGCTCAGTCAGGACCACCAACGCCTCTACTTCGACCGGTACGGGCGGCGACGCCGCTGCTGGATCCACGTCTTCCTCCACCTCCTCGTCGACTTCCTCCAGCAAGAGCAGCCTGAGTGCCGGCAACTCTGCTACCGCCGTGACGACGCTCAACGCCGCAATGATTGTGGTTTCTTTCTGTGCTGTCGGTTTTGGGTTGGTCTTTGCTTAATTACTCTGACGAACTCGAAACGGGTGTCCCTCTCTTAGATTCTTTAACAGAGCGCATCGTTCTTGAAACTGATGCACTGCTGCGTTAAAATCCTGTTGAATAAAATCATTAATACTAATATGCATATATTGTAGAAGAAAACCTTTGTTGATTCTCGTGATGCTGCTAGCCGTGACTACTCTCCGTCGATCACCATTTTCCTTATCTCCCAAAAATACTCGTGGTCGAACCGACGCGGCCTGTTCAAGTGGAAAGTCTCGTTGGGTCCAAACCAATGATGCGTTTTCCTTTTGATTTTGTTCTGCTCTTTCTCGAATACAGAAATGAGTCTGTCGCTGAGCTCGAACTCGTCTCCTGCAGACTTGCTGAGGGAGCTTCCCGTAGACGTCGTCAGCGTAGTCCTTTGAGTGAATGTGCTAACCCCACGACCAATGACATTTGGTTTTAACATTAGCCTCGAGGGCGCATATGCTGGGATATCGTTTGGAACTAGATCGGGCACATCATCAAATACATCCTCATGCTTCTCATCAAGAGAGTCTAGGTTCACCCACCGTAGATTTTCAGAGTCGTAAACCATGTTCCCTTTTATGGTATCTTTTTGGTTGCGGAACTCCTCCAGGGTAATTAGCCCCGGCTGCTTTTTGTTGTCAACCCTGTTATCTTCGAACCGGAGTAAGTCATGGTCATTGCCCTCCCAGGTCTTGGAGCTTGCATTGAACTTCATTTGCTTGTTGCCACTGTTGAATGGCACGTCCGACCTGTCGTTTAAATACTTAACTATGCCAACTCCTCGCTTGTTTGGTTTTCTGGAATACTTTGTTGCATCTGAGTTCTTTTTCGGACTCGAACGTAATTGAAACTGCTTCTCTGTGAGCTCCATATACTTCTCTAGAAGCTGCTTCTTGTGCAACTCCATATTGTAGTCCAACATGTCATCACTTGGCTGAGGCTTATGTGCGACGTCTTTCTTTATGTGAAACGACGGCATTCGGTCTAACTTCTTTATGATGTTGTTCTTGTTGTTAAAGAATGGATGCTCACTCTCGCCTCGGTCTAATACGCCCGCAAGGTCCATAGTGGACTTGAACTTTGTTGGCTTGGAGGGCCGGAGCGATTTTGGGAAAACTGGCATGCTTGCTTTCTTCAGAAGCTGCGTGGGCACTCTCAGCGCGGAGTGAAACTGCTTGAGTTTCCCAGGCTTGATATTTGCGGGTAGGTCATCCTCGAATCCGTCTTCGAAAGACTCAAAGTCGTCCTTCGTGTACTCGTAATTAACGGTATTCTCGTGATCCAACTCGTCTTTCGCGTCCAACTCTGCGCGGTACGTCCTCAAGTCTTTTAATTTTAAGGTGTTGGTCTCCTCGCCCCTCGAATTCGTTCTGTTGCGTTCCCCGTACTGTTTTTTGTAACGCATGTACATCTCTCTGTCCTCCAACTGGGCCTCTTTCTCCAACTGCTGCCTTCGCTTGTCGAGCACCTCCCTGGCCCTGCTGCCTCCGTTTCCGACAGATTTATGGCCCCCGCCACTGCTGTAAATACCGCTCTCTTCCTTGCCAAATATATCATCGATCTCTTCAAAGTCCTCGTCGTTCATCTCCGTGATGTCGGTGTCAGTTCCCTCGCTGTAGTTACTCAACGAGCGCCTCCTGATCGGAGACGTAAGCGATGCTGCGCCAGGCAGCGCCTTCGCCTCAGCAGCCAGAGGTGGGCGGGTGCTTTCTCTTAGGCGGAGATTTTGGATGCCAATATCTTCGTCCTCAAATGACAAGTGGTCTGCCTCGTCTTCCTTTTCAACATATCTCATAAACATCCCGGGCGAGATCGTGGCGGCGTGTTTGCCTGATTCGGGCCGTTCTGAAACATTTGGCTGCTCAGGATCAGGCGTCATGTGCATTGTATGCAACAGACCCAAGGTAGGAAAGTCCTCGTCCATTTCGTCGAGCTGCGGTAGGATGTCCTCGTTTTCAGGCTCGCCCCATTGCTTAAGCCGAGCCAGCTTGGCCGCCGAGAAACTTCGTTTTGGCGCAGGCGGCATCGCAAGGAATAGCCTTGTGTTTTGTCTTTGACTGGAGTTACAACGCGGAGAAGATTGCGAATCTGGAGATCAACACTGGCACCGTGAACGAACCCGTGCACCAAAGTTGGGCACTAGCCAGCTGTCCCGCCGTAAAATAGACAGCTGGCCCGAGTTTGGTTTTGACAAGCAGGATTTTGGAATATCCCTTCGTTTTAGGGCTTCTATTTCAAGTTGTTTTTATCGTGTTTTACCTGTGGTGCAATGTTGTCGCTAAGCGTACTCATGGTAGACGCGAGCCCCCTTGGCTACAAACACGTGTAGATAGAAAGCAGGGCGCCGTCAGCTATAAAAGTGGCATTTGTTGGTCTCAACACTCACGGAAAACTTACATTTTCTAAAAAACAAAAACAAAAACAAAAACAAAAACAAAAGACTTCGAAGATATTGTACCCGTGGTCATATCCAAGTCAAGTGCTCACTTCTTGCACCCGCATTGTCAGTATGACTATGATGAGAATGGGTGCGAAAACTGGGAACAGATTGAGATCAGCACAGAAGCCACAATGAGCGTGAGCAAACATTTGCTTCGCTTCAGTGTTTGGGACAAAGTAGTAACCACATGTCATATCTCCCAAGATCGTGACATGTGTGTTGGACAAGTTGGTTGAACCCTGGTCTCTGTTGATAAATGATAGCTTGACGGGAACGACCTTCCTGACCACGCAAACAGAAGCGCTGAGGGCCATGTTTGCAGTGCATCCATAATAGCATAGGTGTTGTAACGCTGTCGTTGTCTCCGAACTCCGAGATTCTTTTCTTAGAAGCTATGCCGATACGGGAGCCGCCGTCTTCGCCTAATTCGAGTTACTGTTTAGGCATTCAGCCAGCATATCTGTTCTTTTATTTTTATTTTTATATTTATATATATATATATATATATTTTGCAGGTGAAACGAGCAGGAAGCCACACGACTATAGTTTTACGTAAAAGCCAAGTTTATTCGGCTAGACGTTAAAAGTTGATCTAGCGTAAGCCCAATTAGTTTCTCTATCCATCGATGGATGCTTCGAAATTTCCAATGCCTTGTTCAGCTGTTTTCGTCGTCGATGTAGGTTCAAACCCAGTTACGTTCCCATGTAGTGTGATCAGTTGACCCGATATATCGGCTGTAATCATACATTCTTCTTGAATTTTACGGCCATGGCCGTGAATCCCAGGTCGCAGTATTTTTCTTTGAATAGCTTAAGTTTCTGGACATCCTCGAGAATTCTTGGGCAGACAGCATTCACGTCTACATCTTCGTCATGAAAGTGCGTTACCAGTTTCAAGTGAGACAAAAGCAACTCTCTATGTTGTTCGAACCCAGTAACGAAGATAAGCATATCACCAGGGCGAATACGATACCTGTGAACCAGCAAAGTCTGATTAGGAAGACGGTCTTTCTCTCTACCAGCGATTCTCTTAATGGCTCGTTCCTCACTGGGTTTAAGGGGTAGTTCATCGAGGGGTTTGTCTACACTGTAGACTCCCCACCATTGCCCACGAATGGCTATTTCCATTAGCATATTGTCACCCTTAGGGGTGAAAACGGCCATCAAAACGCCATTCATTATCTGCGCTGTTACACGCGCCTGAGCTCTGTCACATGCGTCGAGCAACATTGCAGCACCGGTACGTTTGCCATGGAGACGAGTCTCAAAAATACGCCTTGCGGAATGACAATACCGTCTAGTGAAAACCGAGGCATCATCTAAACTTAAGCCTTTCTGACATTGAGCGGTTAACCCAAAAGCGGTTTGGTGGAAGTAATTCATTCCTGAAACGAAGTAATCGTGCTCCAGAGGACAGGCAATGTCTCTGTGAGGAGATGGTCTCTGCTTACCGTACGTAGTCATACCGACTTCGAGGCGACTGTTTATCTCGGTGTTAAAGTTATAAGCCGGAAGTAACTTTAAGTTTTCATGGAGAGCACAAGATTCATCTCTAAATTGGTAGAGCTGTCCCTTTTCTCGTTCAATACTAGAGCTGGGCATTTCTGCCTCTTTCACCCTAAAGGGCAAAGGTCTCTCTTCTTTAGGTGACTCTTCATCGTAATACCGACTTGTTGCTCCCCAAATAGGTTGCGCTAGGCCTAGCGAAAAGTAGCCGCAAACAAAAGCCTGAAAGATCAAAACTCTAAAATTCATTTTACTCAAAGAGTGAACGAGAACAACCCATGAGAGGAATTGGGAATTGAATCATCTTTATACCTAATGGCTTCCAGTGAATCTTAGCGCCAAGAGGAGAGGAATGCGTCCTTTTCGACTTATTATGTTGACATCCATTGTTTTCTCCAACTAATAATTACCAGTGTCATTCTACACTAGGTTTCAATTTTAATAAAATCACAAGGAAAATAGCCGAAATGCATAATTTGCCAGCGGCAAGCACATCTTTTCTATTGCATCATGCTAGCAGACACAGACTTTCTTCGCAGCAGGTGAGTTCGAGGTACAGAAAGCTTCGCTAATGTGTATATTACAAATATCCTCGAATCGCTGTGCCTCTGTTGTGCTTCTGTTGGAGTTACGAAAAAAAAAAAAGGACTGTACCGTCTCAGAACTCCAGATCGTGATCCCCTTGGCTAATTTCTTAGGCGGAACTCTTGGAGAAAAGGTAATTCTATTTTGGGTGCCCTAAACAAACTACTGCAGAAATAGGAATTTAAAAGAGCTCATGAGACAAGTGAAAGTCATTTATGCACGAGGAGCTACAGCCATGCTATTGTGGCTTTGTTCGCAGTCTTGACCGCTGAGATAATCACATGTAGAGGAAGACATAATGTTGCAGCACCTATAGAGATGGGTGCGAGACAAATTCGAACCTTGTCATGAATCGACCTTTAATTATTTTTATTGCCCAATGCGACAGGATCTGATTTACATGTTTCTTACTTGATTGTACGCGCCTGCGAACCACTCTCCAAATTTGGCAAATTGATCGTTACAGAGGCCGCGAAATATATATACCAGCAAGGGCGGTTGATTACTTATAGAGTTCATTGATGACAATGACCCTTTTGGTTCCTGTCAGCAAAATTGCCTGAGCTGGTCGATGAATTGTTCTCATGATCACAACAATGTCAGTTTCAAACTTGAAATTCCTTGGAAATCCTTCCCTTGTCTTCATTAATCGTGAGCATTCACGCATACTACTCTCTCGGTAGCGTCTGTACTCTGACGACTTTTTTTTAGAATTTATTTTGCCTTCTTGCATATCCCACTCGCCAAGTCGTACATAATCACTTCTTTTTGATCTACTTGGTGACATTATTCCGTGTCACGTCCTTGTCGACGCGGCTTGACGCAAAGACGACCACCAAGTTCTGGCCAGCATTGGTCGAGCTTGAGACAAAGAAATACTGCTCTGTGCTTGACGCATTTTTGGTACATCCTGGTAAACCTGAAAACCTACGACACAAAAATATCTACCTCGTCTCCGGGTTGTCCGAATGAAGGCTGAGCAAAGCCTTCGTTTTCTGTGGACCTTTTATGTTGCCATCTGCCCGTTGCGAGAACCGTCTTATTTTATAATGGTTGCTGCACAGTCAACTGCGTTGAGTTCTTGAATCGTGCAGAAGTACCTGCATTTCATTTGTTCCGGTCAGTTACACAGGGTGTACTTTACGATGTGCATACGCTTTTGGCAGACGCGAATCTCCATCCAACAAGTCAGTGAACTCGTCCATGACTTCTCTGAGGGGCACGAACTCGTAGCCTGGGACCAATCGTTTGCGTATATATAGTGGGAGCACCGCAGAATTGCGATGGACGACTACTCCAGGGTGCTGAAGTGTGGGGTCTACCAAGAGTCGCGAAGCCTCACAAACTCGTTGTGAAATTTGTCAAGATCTCCAGTATATTTAAGGCGGAAGAATTCAGAGTTGTGCGGGGTTGACTCTATGCTAGCGTGCTTGAAATGGCGGAGGAAATCCGCCTTAAGCTGTTTGTACAGCCGGCTTCTTTGAGAGCCTAGTTCCAGTTGGCGAGGGATTCTTCCAAGTTCGCCGTTACAAGCATGACGCGTTCCTTGTCACTAAGCATGAGGCTCATTGCGATGGCTTCCATTTCCTCGAACACCTTTTCTCCCTGTTGCTGTGACATGTCACTGTAGAGTTTGGGCCCAATTGCTTTGCGAAGTCCATCTTCGCGGAGAGTAAACAACTTCCTGTTCCACTAATTCCTTCTACTTTGCTTTCATTGTCTCGGAGGTTTCATCTCCGACGCGTACAACATCCAGAAGAGGGCGCTCGTGTTGGCCACTTCGGTTCTTGAAGAGGTTTCCGCCTTGAACACTTCGTCTTCGACAGAGTGTGCACCAGCCTCTTTGTGGCTAAGCAGGAGCCCCTGCCTCGCAGAGGTTACATCGCCCGTCGATGAGTTCACGGCGTCGACGTTTCTCGGCTTAAGCTGAACTATCTCCCTCACGAGTTGGTTAAGCTGACCTATCTCTTTCCCGAGTTGGTCGAACTTTGA
The DNA here is from genome assembly GCA_030444895.1 of Metschnikowia sp. yHMJ9. Lineage (NCBI taxonomy): Eukaryota > Fungi > Ascomycota > Pichiomycetes > Serinales > Metschnikowiaceae > Metschnikowia > Metschnikowia sp. yHMJ9. The sequence goes on along the minus strand of JAJMQU010000004.1, from coordinate 373,941 downwards.
CTCAAGAGAGTCAAGTCTGCTTGGGTTCCCAGGGTCAGCTGGGCCACCTGCATCCACGTGTGCGGAAGCAGTTGGAGATTGCGCTGACACGGAAGACGATTCGTGAGAGTTGCCACTGGACATGATGATGGACTTCGATTGAATAGATAGATCTTCGGGCGCTACCAAGCGTTAGCGTCCTATCGATCTAGGCAGTGTTAGGCAGTGTATAGCGCCAATAATGCTTACAGTGTGTATTCTATTCAATATGACTAGGCTGGTTGGAAGGCTTAGGAGATTTTCTAATGTACCAGTGAGCGTAGATCCATAGGGCTAACTTATTTAGACTATGTAACGCGTGGAAGGTGACCGAAACAAATAAGTGCTGTTACCTTGATCCGATAGAGATAATGATTACCTGATCGAATGATACAGAGAATGATTTTTCTCTGCCCAGGAGAGAAGTGTGAGGTGTGAAATCATCAATACCTGATCCGTGTATCAAACATTCATAAAGTACCATAAATTTATCCCTTACAAAAGTGGCTCTGTGGCCGAGCGGTCTAAGGCGGCAGACTCAAGTTCTGTTATCGTAAGATGCGCGTGTTCGAATCACGCCGGAGTCAGTATTTTTTTCTTTTTGCGAAACAAAAGGTCGTGCGGCGCTCAGTGATGCGCATCTCGAAAGTGTCACAAAACCGTGCCGCATCTGAAAGGTATCACAAAACCGAAACTCCTGCTGAGAACAGTGTGTGCTGCATTTGGCTGCAAAAAACGCCTCTCACACTTCCACTCACGCCTTGCCACCCCAAACCTTATCACTCGGGCCCTTATACAATCGCCAACGACATATTTCTACGTATCTCCGGTTAGGATATTTGTTTAGATCCTGTGATTGCTCCTTCTCTTCACAACCCTGAGGTTTCGAAAAGTTTCGCTTTTCTCTCTCAGTGCGTCCTGATATAGTACAACTTCTTTCCAGGATCGTTGCTTGAAAAGGCACGTGATTCATTCTGGGTATTGAATGTGGCTACTGTTGCCTTTCTCTAGCGGGTGACGTGTTTGGAGTCACGTATTGCGGTACGATGAACGAAGGTGAGCAACCTCAGAGTCACCAAAGGGGCGGATACGCCCCTGGTATGCCGAATTTGGAAATCACACCATCTGTAATCGGCGAATCCTCCTCCATTTCCTCTAGTGGGCGGCAGCTGCCGTCAGCGGTGTTGGGCCCCCCGCGATACCCGAAAAATTTCAGGAAAAAGCTGGTGAGATACCTAGTGCCGTACAAAAATCCGTTGCCTTACAAAGATCCGTTGCATTACAAAGATCTGTTGCCTTACAAAGATCCGTTGTCGAACGGGCTTACTGAGCAGAATGTGAGCGAAATCGGTTCGGCTAACGATTTTCATGGACTCGCCCAACCTGTACCACTGTACACACAAGAATTTGCGTATGGCAACTTTGTCCAACAAGGCGGCGCTTGTGTAGGTGGAACGTCCGAGAAAGCATACAACGGAGCGTTTGAGATACAAAGTCTTGGTGGATTTGGTGACTTTGCCAACGCGGCGTCGCCCGAGACACCAGCATCCTTGGGTGGATTTAGTGTGGACGCGATGCTTGAGAATGCGGAGCAGTTCAACTTCGATGCGCCAATTTTAGAAAATGTGGCCGCCCTGTCGCAGACGGCCACAGGCGTGAATAAGAGTCAGGACACGGGCGACCGGGAAACTCCAGATGCACAACCACGAGTGGCTCCTCGATCTGATAACTTGTATCGTGTGGGGCCCCCGTTTCTCCCGACGAAGCAGCACCGGCTGGTATTTTGTTACTCGAGTGGCCAGCAGGTGATCCCGGAAATGTCTTCCAGAATCGACCGAGGTTTTGAGTTGGGCGAGGCCGGCAACTGGATCGGGTACAAGCGGTGCTACATTACGTTGGTGTCGACTTTTGTTTTCAAGGGCTGGACCCTAGATCGCTTCCTCCGAGACAAGTACTATGTCGTAGACGAGGAGAACCAGAACCGCAAGATACACATTATTCACTTCGCTCTTGCAATCTCGGTGAAGTGCAGTGATCCCAAATTCAAGGTCGGATTGGTGCAGCACACACCCAAAAGAGACAAAGGTCCAAAGCTCTCTACTCCCGTGCACCCCGCGGTCCCAGGAGGCGAGCTTCCGGACCACCACACAGTGAGGGCAGCATGTAACAAACGAAACGGGACGACGGTTGCAAATATGAGGCGAATATTCCACTTTGACAGGGCTGAGTATTACAAGAAGAGAGGGTTAGATGTGAGCGGCGACTCCTCCTCCATAATTGGCGATTATCCGTGCGACCTCCTAGTGAAAGTGGCCCGTTTTGAGAGAATCCAGTTCAGCGCGTCGCTTCGCGAAACTACTTTGGAAGCGAGGCAGAAATACTACACGCTCAGTGTTGAGCTATTGGGAGTGGTGGATGAGCCCGACGCAGTTGGATCTGTTTTGTTGGCCAGCTCCGAAAGCAGTCCGTTGTTGGTGCGGGGCAGGTCGCCGTCCTTCTACAATTCTGAGAAGACTTCGGGGTACCGGGCTCAACCTATGAGTAAAGTTAGCACGAGCAGTACTCTGGAAAAGTCGTCTGACTACGTCCTCAGCCCGTGATCTCCACTCGTTGCACATTAGCGTGGGCACAGGCTATCCATTATCCATTTGCGGATCGCGGAAAAACGTTCAATCGCTAGGTCGAATGTACGCAGGCACCCCAACACCAAAAACGGCTCCGAAACAGCGTTTGTGGCGGGTATGAAGGGTTTTCCCCTACAAAACCCGGGTCCAAAACGGTCCCGGGAAGAATCCTGGATAGAGGCTTTCCGAGTGTGACTCCATTCTGCTGAGAAACATGTCGAATCTCATTTGCAACTTATACTCGCGCTCAACCCCATAGTTTCCTGCGTATAACTTGTTTTTTTCTCTCCGACCCGAGCGGTCACATCAACAGGCGAGAGGGCATTGGCAGGCCCGGTGAATAAATTCTTCTTTCTCGCGGTTACAAGACAATATCTTACTTCTCGTTTCATTTTTTTTTGCATAGCTTGCATTGCTTTGGCCTCACACCGTTTAGCAGAACGTCACTTTAAATGGCCGAGGACGCTGCGCCCTCACAGGCAGCCGTAGCCACGGCGAGAGCGCTGGCACGACAAAAAGAGAGAGAGCGAAAAACTATAGACAAACACTCCGTGGAGTATGTCATACGGACAGGCATTGCGGGCGGGCTCTCGGGTAGTGCCGCCAAGACGCTCATAGCACCATTAGACAGAATCAAGATCTTGTTCCAGACGTCAAACCCGGAGTTTCTCCAGTACCGAGGCTCGTTTTACGGTTTGATCAAGGCCGGAAGCAAGATATTGTCGAGCGAGGGCTTCATGGGACTTTTCCACGGGCATCTGGTTACTCTCTTGAGGATTTTTCCTTATGCTGCCATCAAATTTGTAGCGTACGAGCAGGTCAGAAGCGTGTTGATTCCCGATGACAAGCACGAGACTGCCGCGCGGAGGTTCATGTCCGGCTCGCTCTCCGGATTGACGAGTGTGTTTTTCACGTACCCACTAGACTTGGTGCGTGTGCGAATGGCATTTCAGACAAAGCATATCAGCAGTCTAACTGCCATGGCAGACGGCGCTGCTCGCCACCGCAGCAAATTGTGGAGCATCATCAAAGAGGTGTACTCCGAGCATCCCCCTCACCGCGAATCGGATCCGGCGTGGCTCAAGTTCACGCGACGGAAGGTGCCCGCGGCCTTGCTTCCGTTGTCCAACTTCTATAGAGGGTTTGGCCCCACGGTTTTGGGCATGATACCGTATGCCGGGGTCTCATTCTACGTGCATGACATGATCCACGATATCTTCCGGTCCAAGTACCTAGCGAAGTACGCGGTGACACAGCCGTCGTCGTACCCGAGCAGCCACAAGGTTGTCAAGGTGAAAGACAGGAAAGAGCACACGACGAGCCGGGACTCGCGGTTACCGCTCAAGTCGTACGCGCAGCTCATTGCCGGAGGGCTCGCGGGGATGTTCTCGCAGACTGCGGCGTATCCATTTGAGGTGATCCGGAGACGAATGCAAGTGGGCGGAGCGGTGAACTCCGGCAGGTTCTTGACGTTCCGCACTACGACCAAGTTGATCTTTGCGGAGAGCGGGCTCAAGGGCTTCTTCGTCGGGTTGTCGATCGGGTACATCAAGGTTGTGCCGATGGCGGCGTGCTCGTTCTACGTGTACGAGAGAGGCAAACGATTGCTAGGGATTTGAGGTGTTCGAGAGAGGCAAACAAAATCCAGGTATTTGAGGTGTACGAGAGAGGCAAACGATTACGAGGTATTTGAGGTGTACGAGAGAGGCAAATGATTATTAGGTATTTGAGATGGAGGCAAACGATTTCCAGGTATTTGAGGCATACGGGGTCAGTATTTATTTATATAAAGTTAAACGTCATTATTTACAGGTGCTGCCGAGTGTTTAGAAGAACCAAAACCACTTGTTTTTCTTAGTGGGCCGCGTGCCGAACTTCGGGTTGGCCGCGTTGGCAAGGGTGTCCTTTGCTATGGATGCAGTTGTCGACAACTTGTCGGTGCCGATCTTGAAACCCCAGCTACGCAAGCCCTTGACGATGGAGGGCGTGAGCGCTGCGGTCAAGGGCACGCGGACGAAGATGAAGACGGATTTGTGGATGCCGTAGGCTATGGCAAACTCAGTCCAGGAGAACCAGGAAAACATGGACGAGATCTGGGACGAGCCAGTGTTTGTGGCCACTGCCGTATCGTCGTGGTGGTCCTGCTCAATGCGGTTAATTTCCTGGATCCGCAGGAGCTCCTCGTCAGACTTGCCGAAGCCAAAATACTGCTTGACGGAGTTCTCGTAGCGCTCGATCTCCTCTTTGCCCAACGAGTGCACCAACAAATAGCAGAAAGGCAAGTCCAACGCGCTGAGAAACAAGTACACGCCGAGCGCCGAGTACCCGTACTCCTTGACGAGCGCCTTGAGCCCGCCGCTCTTGCTTGCTGGCGGGGTGTTGGCCGATTTTGGTGCTGCACCGGAGTAGAACCGGAAGGCGCGGGCCAATCTGAGCTTGGGCACCGCCCTGGCTCTGGCGATTTGGCCGGGGAGCGCAAAGTGCGAGAAGCGGAGTCGAGCAGGCGCAAACATTGCTGAGGAAAGATGATGCTACGCTCGTTTGTGGCGAAGTGGCGGAGGTGAAGCTGGAGTATTTTCTCGCAGCCCGCAGCGCAAGCCGCGCGACGGCAAACTGCGCGGCTCCGGCAGTAGCTGCACCGCAGCCAACGGCGGGCCAAAAAAGAATAAGGCACCAAGAGCGTGCAAGCAGGTACAGGCTGTTTCAGATGTGTTTCAGATGTATTTGAGGTACGTTTGTGTTACATTTGTGCTACAATTCTGTTGCTTTTGCTGCTTTTTCTGTTGTGTTTTCTTTTTGCTCGTACTTTCCGTCTGCCTCTCATTTCTCAGCACACAAGTGCGACTCGCCAAACTCTGCAAACACTATACTCACAATTCTGCAGTAATCTCTACTTTTGCAATTCTTCCGTCATAGGTACTTCTGCAATTCTGCGGCAATCTCCATTTTTGCAACTCTGCGGCAATCTCTATTTCTCTATTTCTCCAATTCTGCAATATCTATTGCACTCACCTGAACGTCGAGTAGTACCTCTCCTGGGCAAAGCGCGTGTTGGCCCGCTCAATAACCTCAGCGCTGTAGATCTCACTAAGCGGCCGCTTGCCCTTCAACACCTGCTCCTCGTGAACTTTCTGCTCCTCCTTGGTCATAACCACGATGTTCTGGAAGCTGAGCTCGCGCGCTGGGTCCCACCGTGAGAGTGTCAACCGCGTAGAGTAGTTCGACACCACCGACTTGCCGCGGAACACCTCCTCCACGATGTAAGGCACGTCCTTGACGGCAACTGGCGTGCGCTGGTCGAGGTGGCCAATGCGCGACTGCTGCCCCGCCAAGCTCTGGAGCACGCCGTCGTAGAATTTAATGCGGTTCTTGCCCTCGACGTACTCCGTCGGGTACCCTGCCACCGTGGTGAGGATGTGCGTCGCTAGCGCAAGCCCAAACATCCCCGGCATGGTGCCCAACACGGGCAAGATGCGCACGCGGAAGTTCTGGAGCGCCGAGAGCTGGTCCACGTCGCCCTGGTCGATTTCTGCCTGGTCCAAGGGCAAGAGCCGGGCCTTGCGCGGGTCGGGCTTTTCTGCGCTGAACACCACGGGGATGTCGCTGTATAGAATGCCCCGCCGCGTCAACCGCATGCGCACTGCCCGCGCTAACGGGTCCTCCTCGGTCTTCAGGAGGTCGGCGATGTTGATGCGCGTCGGGTCGGACTTGCACGCGGCGCCGCCCGACGACACCACCTTGACGCCACGGTCGTGGCAGAACGCCAACAACTCGACCTTGGTGTCGATGTTGTCGATGCAGTCGACGACCAACGTGGGGTCGAAGTCGTCGCCAAAGATCAACTGCTCGCCGCTGTCCTTGTTCCAGAGCTGGTTGCGCACCTGGATGTCTGCCCAAGGAGCGATTTGCAAGAGGTGGCTCCGCAAGCACTCGACCTTGGAGATGCCTACGTCGCGGAGCGTGGCCACCGCGTGCCTGTTGAGCGAGCTGAGCGAAACCTGGTCGAAATCGACGATGCGAACCGTGTCGACGCCCGACCGCACCAACATCGTCACGACCCACGACCCCACGCCGCCCGCGCCGACCACCACCACGCGTTGGCGCCTGACCTGCGCCATGCCATCGTCGGTGAGAAAGGCGTAGTTCCGCGTGAGCTGCTCGCGGATGAGTTCTTCCGAATACTGGCGTGGAGCGTTTGGCTGGGTCTCTTGGCTGTCGCTCTTGCGCTGCTGCTTTACCGCGTAGAAACGGTGGAGCGCGTCTACGGCGAGGGCCGAGACGACGGCCGCAGCGGCAACGGCCACTGCCAATTTTCCGTGCGACGCCATGGCTGTGTTTTTTAGTGTACGAGTTTGAGCGCAGCCGTAGTCTGGGGTCCACTTTTCAGTGCGCACACTCATCGCGATGAGGTGGGGCCACAGGCAGTGGCCACAGGCCAGAGCAGCCCGGCAAGACAATAAAAAAAAAGACGAACAAAGAAAACAATCATGCAAAAAAAAAAAAACAAAAAAAAAAACAAAAAAAACAAAAAAAACCAGAATAAGAAGAAAAGAAAAAAAAAGTCCCTCCATCGCTATACAAGTAAAAGCCTACGCCGCCTTCAAGCAGTACATCCGCACGGGGTACAACTCCTTCGGCATGCCCTTCTGCACGTCGCTCGCTATGAGCCTGAAGCCCGCAGCTGCAAACAACAGGCGGAACTTGGCGTCCGTCCGCGTCACGCTGGAGTCCGTGCTGTCAAAAACGTCCTCCACCGGCGCAATGTTCTCCTTGACGACCAAAGTGCCGTTTTCCATCAACGCATCTTTGCACCGGAGCCAGAACTGCACTAACTCGTCGTCCGGCAACTGCCCCACGCACCACTGGCACCACACCAACCAATATTGGCCGCGTTTTGCAGGTTCACACTGCCACTCTTGCATGCCAATATCGTAGATCTGGCCCAACTTGCCCCTCTGCGCCACACCCGCTAGTTCGTGGTGCATTTGCTGCACAAACGGCTTGACCGGCTCGAGCAAGTCGCATTCGTCGCTGACTTTCCACAACAAGTCGCGCGTGATGCGCCCGATCCCGGCGCCCATGTCGATCGTGAGCTTGCGCTTGCCGGGGACACACTCCATCCGCGTCTCGAGCTTGCGGAGAAACGTCCCCGACCCGATAATGTCTGCTTTGGGCACTGGTGTCTGCTCGCCAAAGCCTCCGAGCACGCCGTTGACCGAAGCGGGCACAGACAGCCAGTACGAGATTGCGTCGTTGTAGTCTATGAGCGCATTGGGGTCCTGGCCCTCTGGGGCCGCGCCGGCGTTGTTGTCGAGCGACTTCACCGGCATTTTCAAGGCAGATTACTACGTCTTGGAGAGAGTGCTTGTGCGCTGATGGGCCCGATGGCTCGGGCCGCGCTATGCAGGCTGGCCCCACCAAGAAACCACGCGCACGGCCCCGGCCCTGGAGCTGGCGCGCGGCCTTGGAGCTGGCGCGCGGCCCTGAAGTTCGCGCCTATCCCACTTCAGTGGCAGGCTACGAAACACACCAATACCAATACACCCAAAAGCCAACACACACCAACCGCCGCCATGGGCTACTACGACCTCGACGATATTCTTGCCGACGGCGAGAAAATCCCATGCAAATTCAACCTCACCGTGGCGGGCCTCGGATACTTGGAGGGGAACCCCGGAAAGGCCATTCAGAAGGATACAAAACTCGACCTCCCGATGTGGTTGGCAAGCGTTTTGGCCGTGTGCGCCATCCTGGACGACAACGACGAGAGCTTTGTCGATCTCCTCGAGCCGGACTTTGTGTCGCCGCGAGTGCTCAACGCGATCCGCGCAGACCCCAAATCCGTAGATCTACACTCCATCATGGCCAACTACTACGCGCTAGGCGAGAAGTGGGCCGCGATGTTTGGCGAGAAACAGCTCGCAGAGACCTTGATGGCCATGCTTAAGGAGCGGGCGTTGGAGATCGACAACTACGCGTCGAACCCGTCCAAGAACGTGTCGTCGCAGTTCCTCTACTCGTTGGACGAGTTCGAGAAGAAACTATATAGACTTACCTACGAGAGCAAGAAACAGATGCGGGCGTGGAATAACGATTAATGTGCGATAATAATAAAAAAAAGAAAAGAACTAGGGACCGGTGTCCTGTCGACATTTTGCCTGTAACATTTTGCTCACTCGTAGCCCACGTTTCTTCGTCTATTAAAAGAGCCCGTTCTCATCATCGTCGTCGTCAGAGCTGTCCTGGACAATCTCCTCGGACTTGAACGTCTTCTTCCGCTTGCTGCTAGGCTCGGCGACCGGCGCATCGGCCGTGCCGTCCTCAGCGCCGTTGCCTTCGTCATCATCCTCATCATCCACAAGCCTTCTCTTTCTCTTCCCACCTTTCTTTGCCTTTGCGGCTTTGGACGGCGCGGGCGCGTCTTCCTCTGGTTCGTCCTTGATGGACGACGCGTCCGACTCCACATCGGGCTCCAACACGTGGTCTTCATCGCTGTCACTGACGAAGCCCTTCTTTTTACCCTTGCCCTTTTTCTTGCCCTTTTTCTTGCCTCCCTTTTTGTCCTTGGCGCTCTCCTCGTCAAACATCTTGTCGTCATCGGACTCATTCACCAACAAGTTGGCTCTGCTTTCTTCTGCCCATTGCTGTGCCTGCTCCTGCAACTTGGCTCTCTCGCTTGCCAATGCCTCCTTCTTCGCTTTCTGCTCCGCGAGTGCGATCTCGAGTTCTTTGGCTTTTCTGGCTTCCTCTTCCTCCCTCAACTTCTTCGCTTCCTCGAGCTTGCTGCTCAATTGCTGAACGTGCATCTTTGTTTCCTCCAAGCATGTGTTTAAGCGGTTAAGTAGCGTGGTGGTTCCGAGGTTAGCTCTCGCCTTTAATTCGGACTTTGGATATGGCGGGTGTGTTTCCTCGTCCGACGCCAAAGCAGTCAACTGCTTGATGGCGTCATTCAAGTTGAGGATGGCCTCGTTAATGTCCTCCGTGGTCCGGCTTTCGACCGGTTGTTTCGTGATAAAGTCGGCGATTTGGAATTCTATGAATGCAACATTGAAAGTGTTTGCACTCTTGCTTCCCGTAGAATTTCTCAAGGCTTCTTCGGAGTACTCAAGCGACTTCTTCAAGTATGACAAGTTTTTTTCGGCGAGTCCCCTCAAGTACCACGCACGGCCCAAGAAGCCTAGGATCTTGGCATCCTTTCCGTTCGCAAATCTCACGAGGGCAATCTCGTAACTCTCCACCGCCTTGGAGAACTGCTTCATCTCGGTTAGCACATGTCCCAAGTTCAAGTAGACGGAAATATCGTTCAAAGAGTCTCTAATCTTCCGCAAGATATCCAACCCTTGCGTGTACTCCTTGTTCTCGATATAAATAATTGCGAAGCCTTGGGCTGCAAAAACGTTCTTTGGGTCAATAGACAACACCTTGGTGAAGAGCTCTAATGCTCTGATGAAATACTTCTTGCGCTTTTCTTCGTCCTTGTGGCTCTTCAAGTCTTTCGCCATCACGCAGTATATGTTGGCCAACGAAATCAACGCGTACGAGTCGTGCGAGTCGTGATCCACCAAGGTTTCCTTCTGGTGCACTGTGTCTGCATCGGGCTTGAGGCCGATTTTTTTGCCAAAGGTTTTGATGAACCACCCATAAAAAGACCGAACCTCTAAGTTGGAAGCATGCTCATCTAACAATTCCTTGACCTCCGCGCCGAGCTCTTTGATGTCTGTCTTATTCGTAGACACCGCGTCCAAGAACAAGAGCCGGAGCTTGGCTGAGAAGTAGCTTGGGCACTCTTGTAGCAATTTGTTGTATGACTCGATAGCTTTTTCGACGTCGGTCGCTTCCTGCACCCTTGCCAAGTTGAAGTTTATGGAGACCTTGAGGTCGGATTTCAAGTCTGGCGCGATGTCGGCCTCTTCGACCTTGGCCAAAGCAAGCTCGAGGTTATTAAGCGCCTCGGTAACGTTGTTCTTGGTGAAGTTGAACACACCAATGTTGTTGTACACCTCGGGCGGGGCGTCCAGGCCGATCTGCTGTCTAGACTCGACCGCCTTGTGCAAGTAGGTCAACGACTGCGTGATATCTTTAGACTCGTACAACTTGCTCAACGTCAAAAACGCATTTAAGGCGATGGGCTCCTTGTTCAAGTACGCGTCGGCCTCTTCTTTGTTGGCCACCGCAGAGCCTCTGTTGCTCGAGAGCCTTATGTATCTTTCCAACATCTGGATCGCCTGCTCCTGCTTCGACCGGGAAGTACTCTGGGAGTAAAGCATGCCTAGTGAATAGATGACTTCAAGACACTTTCCGTTGGTCTTGAGGATGGACTCGAACGTGATGATGGCTTCCTCAGTGGAGCTTCTGCCGAGCTGTGACTGGCCGAGCCCTAACTTGGCGAGGAGGTTGTTTTCGTTCAACCTAATTGCCTCGTGAAAGTTACGCTGCGACTGTGTGAAGTCGCCCTTGGCAAACGCCACCCTTCCCAACCAGAACGAGCAGCTGGAGAGGACGCGGGAGTTGAAGGAGCTGATTTTAGTGGCCGACTTGCTGCCCTGGGAGATGCTGTCGTTGAGCGACGACACGATTTTGGCGACGATCTTCTCGATCAAGTCGAAGTTGCCCTTCGAGTAGTAGAACGAACAGAGCGCCAACAACACCACGGCGTCCTGTGACTTATCTAGCTGTAGTATGGTCAACTCCTTCAACGCGGTTTCGTAGCCCTTGAGGAACAGCTCGTCCGAGAGCGAGTTAGTGAACACACTATCGAACGAGGCCAAGTTGAGCAAAAGCTTCGCCTTGAAGTTGGCCGGGTCGAGCTCGAGCACACGGCCCCACGCGCTGAGCGCCATGGGCTTGTCCTTCAAAAACCAGAAGCAGAGCCCTATGCCGATCCGCGGGTCAGGCTTGAGCGCCGGGTTCAACATCAATACTTGCTGGTACAACTTCAATGCGGCGTTGTAGTTCTGTGTCTTGCTCAATGTGATCTGCGCGCGGCCCATGAGCGCGTAACAGTTGTTGGGGTCGTCCTTCAAGAGCTTGTCGTAAAGCTGGAGCGCCGCATCCGCACGGTCGTTGTACAAGTTCAACTGGGCGTCCGCCAACGTAGCACTGACGCCCGACTGCGCGCGGCCCTTGGCCAAGTGGACCGCGGCGTGTTCCAAGTTTGCCAGCCTGTCGTGGCCCGCGCCCGCCAACGCCAAGTAAACCCATGCCAACACAGAATGCAATGTCGTCTTGTCAGCTTCCAGAAGGTAGTCCATGGTCAAACCTTTCTGCGCCACAGCCAAACCCTCGGCGTACTTGCCCGCCAGCGAGTACGCCTGCACGACAAGGACCCAGTACTGCGCTGTACACTTCTCTGCTTGCAAAAACGTAATGAGCTCGTCGGGCTCGTCGGGCCACTCGTCGATGGTGACAATGTCGCCGCTGCCAATGACAATGTCGAGCGTGGCGAGCGACTCCTGTGCCCCGGCAGCCAAGTAGTACGAGATGTCCAGGGGTTCGTGCATGAGTGTCGAGCGAGAAGGATGTTTTGCTTTAGCACAGCCGGCTCGTGGGGTTTTTTGCACGGTTTTTCGGTGAGTTGAGTTGAGGTTTGTTGATGCAAAACACCCGTACACCAACACACACATGCGTGCTGTTCCCTGCGCTGGGAGGGACTTATGGTAGTGTTTAGGATGTGGGAGTGTAGGTGGGAACAAGAGAGGGTGGAGGGACTGGCCTCGGTGGATTAGCAACTGTTTTTGTTGACTTTGTCGGTTGGGTGGACTGGCGTAGCGCAGCCGCACGGCTGGATCTAGTGCAGGTGAGGCGAAGGGCAAGTGCAGACTAGCGGAGAGAGCGAACGTCGCAAGCGGCCAGCGGACACAGACACCCGGCCTACCACCCGGCCACTCCCGTCGGTCGCCACAGAGAAAGAACCCGTCGTTAAAACAGATTGCGCATGTGACACAGATCACGTGCTGTCAACTGGGCCACCCAGTTTGCGTTGTTGCTCGCTTTGGCTTTTCGGTGCACTATTGCAACCGCGTTGCGCTCGATGAGGACGGCGGTATACCCAAAAACGCCGGAATCGGCACGGACAAAAACAGAAAATAACCCAGACATTCAGATCCCCGTAGACAAGCACTTGGCCAATATCCAGCGGATTGTAGGCAATCTCCGTGTTTTCCCGTGCACATCATCAACTAAGTGCAGTAACACGAAAAATCGAGGCCGAGAGAAACCACGACCAAAAAAAAAAAAAAAAAAAGGGTCGCACCGGTGTGAAAAAGTATAGCAGCGAGTGTTCAAACAGCCTCTTCCTCCCCAGTAGAACCCACAAAACAAGCGCCAAAATGGAGAACGACGCCGCTGCGAAGAGCATCGAAATGTGGAAGATCAAGAAATTGATCAAGTCGCTCGAAATGGCCCGTGGAAACGGCACGTCGATGATTTCGTTGATCATCCCGCCAAAGGGCCAGATCTCGCTCACGCAGAAAATGTTGACCGAAGAGTACGGAACAGCGTCCAACATCAAGTCGCGTGTTAACCGATTGTCGGTGTTGTCGGCCATCACATCCACCCAGCAGAAGTTGAAACTATACACACACGTGCCGAGAAACGGTTTGGTGATTTACTGTGGAGACGTGATCACAGACGAGGGCAAGGAAAAGAAGTTGAACATAGATTTCGAGCCGTTCAAACCTATCAACACGTCGTTGTACTTGTGCGACAACAAGTTCCACGTGGAGGCGCTTTCCGAGTTGTTGCAAGACGACGACCGGTTTGGTTTTATCATCATGGACGGTAACGGAGCGCTTTTCGGAGCGGTTTCGGGAAATAACAGAGAGGTCTTGCATAAGTTCACTGTGGACTTGCCCAAGAAGCACGGCAGAGGTGGACAGTCGGCGGTACGTTTCTCCCGTTTGAGAGAGGAGAAGAGACACAACTACGTGAGAAAGGTCGCGGAGGTGGCGGTGCAGAACTTCATTGAAAACGACAAGGTTACCGTCAAGGGCTTGATTTTGGCCGGTTCCGCCGACTTCAAGAACGAGTTGTCCAAGTCCGACTTGTTTGACGGCCGGTTGCAGGCGCGCGTGATCAAGATCGTCGACATTTCCTACGGAGGAGAAAACGGTTTCAACCAGGCGGTGGATCTCTCTTCAGAGACCTTGGCCAACGTCAAGTTCGTCCAGGAGAAGAAGTTGTTGAACCAGTACTTCGACGAGATCTCCCAAGACTCCGGCAGATTCTGCTACGGTATCGAGGACACGTTGAAGGCTCTCGACTTGGGTGCGTGCGAGACCGTGATTGTGTACGAGAACTTGAACACCACCAGATTGACGTTGAAGGACAGCGAGGAGAACGAGGTGGTGGTCAACGTGAACCCGGACTTGCCCGACAAGTCCTACATGTTGGACAAGGTCACCGGCACCGAGATGGAGATCGTCAAGGAGGAGATGTTTTTGGAGTGGTTGGCCGAGAACTACAAGTCGTTCGGTGCCACCCTCGAGTTTGTCACCGACCGGTCCTCCGAGGGTGCCCAGTTCGTGCAAGGTTTCGGTGGAGTCGGTGCGCTTTTGAGATACAAAGTGAACTTTGAGGCTTTGGCCGACGACGATACCGACCTGGACGAGTACTACGACGACAGCGACGACGACTTCATCTAGATCACACCGGAGGCGCTCCGGCCGCGCGTTTAGCGAGATAATACAGTGCCAGAAAAGATAATAAAGGCAGATTTGAGGGAGAATAGAACACTGTAAGATACGACGTAATGACATGCTTTCTATGTTATTAGTTTGGGCTCCAACTACGCTTGCACAGCTACGCTTGCCCTAGCTACGCTTGCCCTAGATATGCTTGCTCTAGCCATGCTTGCTCTAGCTACGCTTTTGCTTTTCCCTTGCCGCTCGGTTTGGTGACCCGGTTCTTGGACCCTCGGAGCTCGTCCAACGCCTTCACCAGCTTCTTCCCCAAAATCGTCAGCGACGTGTTGCCCGACACGATCTGATGCGCCAAGTTCTCCAAGCCACTGGTGATGTACGAGCGGCGATGGTTCTTCCGCAACGGCTGAGCCAAGAGCGCCTTGAGCTTGTAGCGGAGCTCGGCCTGCTGGTTCTTCAGAAGCAGCTTGGTCTCGTTGCGCTTGCGTTGTTTCTTGATGACGCCATCCTCAAACTCGTCCACGTCCGACAAGTCGTCGATGCCCAAATCCTCGGCAGCCTGCTGGAGCCAGGACCCTTCTTTCCGCGTAGCCGTGACCGCGGTGGCGGAGTCTGCCAACTTTTGCGCCAACTGCACTCGCTCGCGGATCTGCGACACGATGTCGTGGTCGATCGGGAGGAGCTTCACGTCCGAGCGCATGTTGAGCCGCGCCTTCTCTGCGCTGGACGCCACGAGCCGGCGCAACTTCTTCAACGGGCCAGACGCCTCTTGCGGCGAGCAGAACATCACCGAAACACCCTCCTTCCCGGCACGTGCAGTTCTTCCCGAACGGTGCACGTACACGTCGGCGGAGCGAGGCAAGTGGTAGTGCGCCACGTGGTCGATGTTGGGGATATCGAGCCCTCTGGCGGCGACGTCGGTGGCGACGAGAACGGCGGACGCGCTTTTGCCGCACGCCGCCTTAAACCGCTCCAATGCCCGCAACCGCTGCTTCTGCATCATGGACGAGTGGATCGAGAACGCAGGGATGCCGAGGTTCTCCAACAACGGCACGAGCCGCCTCACGGAGTCCACCGAGTTGGCAAACACGAGCGTGGACCCCGGGTACGCGAGCACAAAGTAGTAGATGTACAAGTCCCGCTCGGTTGCGCCGCACTCCACGAGCGCCTCAGTGACCTGGCCCGAGACGATTTCTTTGGGATTGGCGTCGCAGAGCGCCGGCTTGGAGTCTTTAAACTTCAACTTCTTCTTCAAGAGCTCGAGAATCTCGTCGTTGCCGATGAGCCCCAGCTGCGACGCGTGCGGTTTGCTGGACTTCCGGTCCAACTTGCCGAAGAACTCGCGCGAGAATGTCGCCGAGAACACCAACGTCTGCCACCGCCAACCGTGCTGCTTCTTGGCCCTGTGCTTCTCCAAGAGGCCCAAGATCTTCTCGAACTCCTCGAAGTGGCCGTCCTGCAACAACCGGTCGGCCTCGTCCAACACCACAATATCCGTCGCAGCCATGCGCTTGGTGAGCAGCTCGTCCTTCTCGATGAGCTCCAAAAACCGGCCCGGCGTCGCCACAATAACACCCGGCCCATACGACAAAAGCCGCTCCTGCCGCTGGATCGAGAGCCCGCCCGTGATCGACACAATGCTGTTGGGCGGGAGCGGGCAGTACTTGGAGATCTCGTTCAAGTGCTGCACGACCTGGTGCGCCAACTCTCGCGTGGGCGCAAACACGATACCGCACGGCGGCTGGGCGTCGTTCTCAGCGCCCGCCGCATGGGCGTCGCTGGCCTCCTCGGCCGCCTTGGTTACTCGCTCGATGTACTTCTCGAGGATTGGAAGCCCGTACGCCAACGTCTTTCCCGACCCGGTCGTGGCCTTGCCAATCACATCCTTGCCCTCGAACGCCAACGGGATGGTCTTCCTCTGGATGGGCGTGGGCTTCATGAACTTGTTGCTCTGCAACCCGTTGAGGAGGTATGAACTCAAGTGGAGGCCCTCCCACTGGGGCAAGTTGATGTCGCTTTCGTCTGGGAGCGGCGCGCTCAACGCCGCAAACGAGTTCGCCTCGAGGTCTGCGGTGTGTCCGTCGGCGTCAGCGACGGGGTCAGTTCCCTGGGCGGCATCCGAGTTGTCCGAGTCGTCAAAACCGGTAAATTCTTCTTCTTCTAGCGCATCCAGCTCCAGAGTGGCTCCCGATGCAGGGTTCTCTTCATTCTCTTCATTCTGTTCTTTGGCTGGGTTCTCTTTTGCAGTCGTGTCTTTCTTCTGCTTCTTCGCCTTTGGCTTTTTCACCACAGGAACGTCCTCTTCATCGTCGCTCTCCTTGGCAATAAACTCAGGCTTGCCGTTGACCATTCGAACATCGATGCCATCGAGCTCTTCTAGCCCGAAAAGCCCACTGTAGTCTCCGAGGGTGTCTGGAATATCGACCGACTTCCACTGAACCTGGTCGGCTTTAATAATTTTGTTCTGCCGAGCATACTTCTGCTTAAGAGTTGGCGGCTTTAGCAGCTTTGCCTTTGCCAGCTTCCCCGCCACGCGGGTTTTTTGCTTCCGAATCGGCATTATTCTGTTGAGTAGCGTCTTTTGGAGATGAGCTTTTTCGCGTGTGCCGGGGTAGATGAGCTGCGAACCGGGGGTCGCGCCTGCCGTATTACGAGGGTGCGCTGCTGCTGCTGTAGTCACCACATCGTGAAACGACGGCGAAATATGACAAGAAATTTAGAAAAAACTTTATAAGAGACAAAAAGGTGGCACGCAGACACTAGCCGCTACCGGGTGAGCAGATATTGCTTGGAAACAGAAGAGAAAGCCTCTCGAGCTCCAAGTGCATGAACGGCAACAACAATGGAGCACTAACAATAGCAGTCTGCGTTTCGAGTCTCTACCAAAACATGAACGTTGAGCTTGGCTTGACTAGGCGCACTAATTTAAGATCCAGTCTCAGGCGAGCGAAGCCAGCCGCAGGCAAAAAAGTGGCTGAACCAGCATGTTAGGTGCTTACGTCATGCATAGTTTATCTTCTCCATTGTCACCGCTACTGCACTGTTTAGACCCCAAAATAGCACTTTTTCGATTGGGTGAGACCAGGGGCGCTTCAGTGGCGATTCAAGCTGCTGATAAACTGACGCTTTTTTAAGACGGGGTACTTATTATGCCACAGGCACTCATGCCCCATTTTCAGTCGGGGCTGGCAATTGCCCAGCTGTTCGCCTCTCCCAGCAGTGATAACACCAGCTACACGACGACAACTTGGCGTGAGACATTATCAGATTTTCCTATTGTTTTGCGGGACAGCAACTTATGGCTGGACAGCATCGCACAGGCGTAAGCGAGTGAAACCGGGTCAGTTGCGGCAGCTTCTGCCCTGGCTCTGTCGTGCTGGCATGAAACCTGAACGGTAATGCATCGCCAGGCTATTTTTGGCCACAGCATGGACCCGTGTACTTATAGTGGGGATCTGCTCCTAACTCTCTCCTCTCCTTATATTATCGTGTGATTAAACGCAGAGCACAGTCTTCAACTTTATCTGCTATCCCACAATGGTAGGCACCAAGTCAAACAGCGATAGCTTGGAGTCGAAGCAAGACATTACATTCGATAGTTTCACCGCAGACGCGGCCAGGCCTGCCGAAGAAACTTCTGGCAATTCAAGCACATCGGCGGCTAATGGCCAGGGTGAAACCTCGCCAGAAACTGCGGGAGAGTCACCAGCGTACTCTGAAGTCGCTGGACAGAAAGTGTTGCGCAAGATCGACCTCCGCTTCATGCCTTTGCTCTGCCTGGTGCACGGTATTCAGTATGTTGACAAGTTGGCCAGCACGTGGATAGGGGCCAAGGGTTTTGGAGACACGTTGAACGTCGCTCTGCAGATGAAGACGTGGTCCTACATTGCATTCGACTTGGGCGTCATTTTCTGCGCCTTGCCCGTGGCGTTGGTGTTGCAAAAATTCCCTCTTGTGCGCAGCTTTTCGTTGTTCCTTGCCCTTTGGGGCGCTGTATTCTGTTTGCACGCTGTTCCCAGCTTCGCCGCTCACACAGCCATGCGGCCCGTGTTGGGCTTGTTTGCCAGTGCCACCACCCCGGCGCTCGTTGTGCTCTTGTCACAATGGTACAAGGCCAAAGAGGTGTTTGTGCGCGTGGCGCTCTTGTACCTGTTTGACGGTGTGTCTCTGATCTTGGTGTCTGGGGTGTTGCTTCCTCTTGCGAGCCGCCAGAGCCAGCACCATGTCCTCGAGGCCTGGCAGCTAGTGTACTTGATTACAGGGTTGCTCATGCTTGTCAACGCGGGTGTTGCATACTTCATGCTCCACGACGACCCAGCCTCCGCTCCATTCTTGTCGGAGGAGGAGAAGTGCGTGGCAAGGCACAGGGTAAAAGCTAACCACCAGGGCCCGTACCACGGAAACAGCTTTGCGGCGTCACAGCTTCCCCGGGCATTCTCCGACGCCCATGTGTTGGGCCTCTGCGCCATTGCGGCGAACGCCAGCATTGTGTCCCGCTGCGCTTCCCGCTTGTACGTTGTGGCGCTACAAAGCAGATTCAGTCCGTTCTTCGTTTATGGCGTGATGCTCTCTGGCGGCGGAACTGCGGCTTCTTGCTTGTTGGTCGCTGCGGGCCACAGGTTTGTGCCCGAGATGCTGCCGTGGGCCGCAGCGGCGGCAATTTTGGCGTTAATCGCCTCCAACTTCGTGGCCTTTGGCTCACCGACATGGTTGAGGCTCTGGGGATTCGTCATGACAACTTTTGTCGTCGTGCCGTTGACCTATACCATCGCGTCTGTGGTGGTCAACGTGTCTGGCCATACAAAGAAACTTGCCGTCGCTGCACTTGTATCGTGTGCGTGCAGCATCGGTGAAGTAATCGTGGCTGTTGTTTTTGCGGCCAGCAAGAGTGGCAACCTTTTCAAAGCAGGCGTGTTGCTAATTCTCGGCAGTTCGGGCACGCTATTGTGCATTGCGTATGTGCGGTGGATGTTCTCGATGTCGAACCATACAAAAGCACAGAATGAGGCGCAAATCGTGAGCTTGCCGAGCACCGAAGAGAATGTGTCGATCCTGGACTTGGCCGACGAAGAGATTGTCAAATTTCGGTACTCGCTCTGAGACAGCTGAGTAAATCGAGCGTCAGGCAAAACGATCACGCGCCTCGCTTCGATAAATAATTATTCTAATTTAATATTGTTTGAAACGGACTGCCTGAAGGGCAAACTGAAATAGAAAGAGTGTAAAAAACGAGGAGCAAAATAGAGAAAAAGAGAAATGGAAAGAAGAGAAGAAAAATGGTGCATTTTGCAATTTGCAATTTGCGACTTTTGCTCCACGCTTCAGCCCTACCATGCACAGGCCGCGCTCATCTCAGCTCGTCGCATCTGTGCACGTCGCATCTCTTCTCCACATTTCCTAACCACTACAGCAGTCTATCGTACTAGTCCTTTTTCTGTTTCAGGATGCTTCGGAAACCTAAGACAATTACAAAAAGTGACCGTGCACCAAAGTCCTTGAAGCCACAGAAGGCCCGCCAGCTCATAAGGCGTTTCCACAGTCTACAGAAGTGGAAAACCAGCATCCTCAAGCAGCTTCAAGCGCACGATCTGCTGTTGAGCGAGAAAAACTATAAGCAGAAGCTTGGAAAGGACTTTTCTACAGTGTATGACCAGTTCAAGTTCGGTACAAGCTCGCCGATAATGCTGGACGTTGCCAGAAACGACGCAACGCTATCGCGGCGCACGCTTCTGGAGAGCCTAGCTAAAATCGACGCCGAAATCGACCAGAGGGGCGGCATCCACGTCTACCAAATGGCGTCGACCGTAGGACAAGCACACCAGCGTGGTGGGGACTCGCTGAAGTGGCTCGCCAAGTGGTTTGAGCAAGATGACTGGCGGGCCGAGCGCACGTTGGAAATCGGCAGTCTATCTGCGTCCAATTGCATTCTGACGTGTGGCCGCTTCGGTTCTGTGACGCGGATCGACCTTAACTCGCAAAGCCCGCAAATATTACAGCAGGATTTCATGGAGCGGCCGTTGCCGGCAACCGAAAGTGAGTACTTCGACGTTGTTTCGTGCTCACTTGTGTTGAACTTCGTACCGAGCGCGGAGCAGAGAGGGCAGATGCTCAGGCGCGTAACTCAGTTTCTCCGCGATCCGTCTGGGCAGAGCACCGAATCCGGTAGCCTGTGGCTCTTCATGGTGTTGCCCTTACCTTGCATATCAAACTCCCGGTACTTCAACGACGGTCTTCTACGCGAGATTATGGAGGAGCTAGGTTTCCGAGAGGTTCACCGCCACGTCGCCAAGAAGGTCATTTATTTGCTCTACAACTGGAGGGGAGAGGCAGCAATGAGTGAACCGAAAACACGGAAGAAATCCGAGCTTAATCCCGGGCCAAAGCGCAACAACTTCTATATCGAGATGAACGGCCGACGCGTTGAGGAGAAAAACAGCTGAGCGTACCTAGAGCGTATCTAAGAAACTGCACAAGCGCGTACCACATTCGTGAGCCGAGTATGCTTGGAATTCTCAGGATCACGCCACGCGGAACCTTATGCGCACTGTGCGTCGAGAAGCATGCTCGCTGGTGCCGAAACCGGGTTTGAACCCTGTTGACGTGGGTCACGTGCGTGAAGTTTTTCCGTGCGCACCTGTTTTTCTCGTCCAGTGGTGTTATTTTTTTGGCGCCTTGCAAAAGTGCGGTTCGGCGAAG
Source organism: Metschnikowia sp. yHMJ9 (assembly GCA_030444895.1). Lineage (NCBI taxonomy): Eukaryota > Fungi > Ascomycota > Pichiomycetes > Serinales > Metschnikowiaceae > Metschnikowia > Metschnikowia sp. yHMJ9. Next base: position 352,964 of record JAJMQU010000004.1, on the reverse strand, counting down.
CTCCGCACGGGCCGGTGCGGGGGCCCGAGCGCGATGTCTGGAGAAAAACGTCAGTTTGCATAACAACTTTTAGCTGGCTAACTTCAACGAATGTAACCGTACTGCAGGTAGATCGGAAAATTTTTTATGTGTGCCGTCTGCACGGTCGGCGTTACATTTGACCGACATAACATATACCCACATCGTAGACGTAGAGAAATGCATTAAGAGCATAGAAGTCAGCGCAGATTGTTCGCTGGCAGTTCTCAGTTTCATCACACCATTCCGTTGCATTGTGCAAATTACCTTATTAGCACAGCATTGAAAAATTTGTAGTACTGCATGTAATAATATGCGTCATTGGAGAGCTGGCGTCCGCATTTCGTTTGGGAAGTCCAACGGCGAAAGCGTGTTTGCGATACAATGTTGGAAAACAGAGAGCTTGATTCCGCCTAGCGAAAGTAGACTGCGGCGCTCAAGCGTGAATATTCAGATCATACCATAAATTTCGGCAAGTGCAAGTCATACTCAGGCAGGCACGCTTGGAAAAATCATGCCGGCGGAAAAGCTGCCCGCTTGCGGGCATATCGTGAGGTGGGGAGACTTGCGAAATATTTCCGGGGGCACGGAGAAACCTGGAGCGTTCGATGGAGGCGGACGGCATGTGGCTCGATGATGCATGACGCCGATGCGCGTCCAGCCAACCAAGATAATCCGGGCCTGACCATACATCAAAAAAAGGAAGGGCCCGGATTAATTCCTGCTCAGGTCGACATAGAAAAAAAAACATTTAAAAGGGCTCCCTTCCTGTCTCTCGCCTAAGTTTTTTTTTTCTTCTCTATAGTGAAAACCACTATTTTCAATAATGTCACAAGAAGAACCAATTAACTCTGGTGCACAAACACCAGTCAACGACTCCCTCTTGGAAGAGAAGGATGACAAGCAAAACAACTCCTTTGTGGGGTTGCCTGAAAAGTCTTTCAAGGAATACCTCTCCATCTCCATTTTCTGTTTATTCGTTGCCTTCGGAGGTTTCGTGTTCGGTTTCGACACCGGTACCATCTCGGGCTTCGTCAACATGACTGATTTCTTGAGGAGATTCGGTGACGTGGACTCTTCCGGCGACTACTACTTGTCTGACGTGAGAACCGGTTTGATGGTTTCCATCTTCAACGTTGGTTGCGCAGTCGGAGGTATCTTCCTTTGCAAGATTGCCGATGTGTACGGCAGAAGAATGGGCCTTATGTTCTCGATGGTTGTGTACGTGGTTGGTATCATCATCCAAATCTCGTCCAGCACCAAATGGTACCAGTTCTTTATCGGCCGTCTCATCGCTGGTTTGGCTGTGGGTACCGTCTCCGTTGTGTCACCCCTTTTCATTTCCGAAGTCGCCCCTAAGCAGCTCAGAGGTACACTTGTGTGCTGCTTCCAGTTGTGTATCACCTTGGGTATTTTCTTGGGCTACTGCACTACTTACGGAACCAAGAAGTACACCGACTCTAGACAGTGGAGAATTCCATTGGGCTTGTGTTTTGCCTGGGCCTTGTTCTTGGTTGCCGGTATGTTGAACATGCCCGAGTCTCCAAGATACTTGGTGGAGAAGAGCAAGATTGACGAGGCCAAGAAGTCCATCGCCAAGTCCAACAAGATCGAAGAAGACCACCCATCTGTGTACGCTGAGATTCAGCTCATCCAGGCCGGTATTGACAGAGAAGCTCTTGCAGGTAAGGCTTCGTGGACCGAGCTTATCACCGGTAAGCCAAAGATCCTCAGAAGAGTGATCATGGGTATCATGCTTCAGTCCTTGCAACAGTTGACCGGAGACAACTACTTCTTCTACTACGGTACCACGATCTTCCAGGCCGTTGGCTTGAAGGATTCTTTCCAAACATCCATTATCTTGGGTATTGTCAACTTTGCTTCTACTTTCGCAGGTATCTACGCCATTGAGAAGATGGGCAGAAGATTGTGTTTGTTGACCGGTTCCGCCTGCATGTTTGTTTGCTTCATCATTTACTCGCTCATCGGAACTCAGCACTTGTACAAGTCTGGTTTCTCCAACGACACGTCCAACACTTACAAGGCATCGGGAGACGGTATGATCTTCATCACGTGTCTCTACATTTTCTTCTTTGCTTCCACCTGGGCCGGCGGTGTGTACTGCATTGTCTCTGAGTCTTACCCATTGAGAATCAGATCGAAGGCCATGTCCGTTGCCACAGCTGCTAACTGGATGTGGGGTTTCTTGATCTCGTTCTTTACGCCCTTCATTACGTCGGCCATCCACTTCTACTACGGTTTCGTGTTTGCCGGCTGCTTGTTGTTCTCGTTCTTCTACGTGTGGTTCTTCGTCGCTGAGACCAAGGGTCTTTCGTTGGAGGAGGTTGACCTTTTGTACGCGTCGGGCACTCTCCCATGGAACTCGTCGAAGTGGGTTCCACCTACCGAGGAGGAGATGGCGCACAACACTTTCGAACACACCAAGCCACAAGAGGAGCGTGTTTAAGGGGCGCGCGTTGATGAATGGACGATCAAAAAGACATACAAATAAGTTTATAGAATGAGCATACCACTCTGATAGAGTTCGCTAAAGATGGCGTAGAGAAAAGCCTGAGGATGCGCTAGCCTGCATGTACTTCTGCCGCAGGTGCCCCATGAGTCGACGATTCACGTGACGCGAAGCCGGCTTTCGGCGATTCTCGCGCTTAGCGCGCGCCGCATACGACTCACTTCACGTGGCTCTCCGTTCAGCCGAGCTGCCTCACTTGCAACGTCTTCCTCGGACATAGCCACCTGGAAACACGGACAATGGGGCGTAGATCGACGGGCGGCAAAGGGATTGTACCGAGCAGGCGGCCACCAAGGCGCAGGCGGTGTTCCAAGTTTGTGTGAGTTTAGTTTTGTGCTTGAAAAAACAATAAATGCAAAAACCGTACCATGTACAAATTTCCCCGCTGATAGAGCCGCAGCGGTTGCGGGAACTTTTTCACGCACGCTTGACTCATGTAGTCGCTCCACCTGGCAAATTTATTCCGGCCGGCGCCCTATTTGTATAAATCAGTTTCTCACACGTCAAAAAAAAAAAAGATCACACCTATTTTTGGTCTTCACCTACTAACTACTCGTTGACCATGCTCAGACGCTCCGTAAGACAATTCTCCGTCGCCACCAGGTTGGCCCAGTGGAAGGAAGTGCCATTGGCTCCTCCAGACAAAATTCTCGGAATTAGCGAGGCATACCAAAAAGACCAGAACCCAAAGAAAATCAACTTGGGTGTGGGCGCCTACAGAGACAACTCGGGCAAGCCAATTGTGTTCCCCTCGGTGAAGAAGGCCGAGACGGTTTTGTTGGAGTCGGAAACCAACAAGGAGTACACAGGCATCATTGGGTCCAAAACGTACCAGGACATTGTCAAGAACTTCATCTTCAACAACTCCGACAAGGATGCCAACGGAGCCAAGTTGATCAAGGACAACCGCATTGTGACGGGCCAGACCATCTCGGGTACCGGGTCATTGCGTGTGATTGCCGACTTCTTGAAGAGGTTCTACTCCTCGGACAAAATCATCGTGCCAAAGCCAACCTGGGCGAACCACGTTGCCGTGTTCACCGACGCCGGAATCACCGCAGACTACTACGCGTACTACGACAAGGAGAACAACGGCTTGGACTTTGACAACTTGAAGAAGTCCATCTCGTCTGCCGCAGACGGCTCCATCATTCTTCTCCACGCTTGTTGCCACAACCCAACCGGCATGGACTTGACTCCAGAGGAGTGGGAGGAGGTGTTGGCGATTGTGCAGGAGAAGAATCTCTTCCCCTTGGTCGACATGGCGTACCAGGGTTTTGCCTCTGGCTCGCCTTACAAGGACATTGGATTGATCCGTAGAATGAACGAGTTGGTTGTCGAGGGCAAGATCGCCACGTACGCGTTGTGCCAGTCTTTTGCCAAGAACATGGGGTTGTACGGTGAGAGAACGGGCTCGATCTCGATCATCACCGAGTCTTCCTCTCAGTCTGCAGCCATCGAGTCGCAGTTGAAGAAGCTCATCAGACCCATGTACTCCAGTCCTCCAATTCACGGGTCCAGAATCGTGGAGACCATCTTCTCCAACCAGGACTTGTTGAACGAATGGTTGTCGGACTTGGACGCGGTTGTTGGCCGTTTGAATGTCGTCAGAGACAAGTTGTACGAGAAGTTGGACAAGACCAACTACAACTGGGACCACTTGTTGAAGCAGAGGGGTATGTTCATCTACACGGGCTTGTCCGCAGAGCAGGTGATTGAGTTGAGAGACAAGTACTCAGTGTACGCCACTGAGGATGGCCGTTTCTCCATCTCGGGCGTCAACGAGCACAACGTTGACTACTTGGCTGACGCCATCAACCAGGTTGTGAAGAAGTAAAGGCTTCTGTAAACGTGGTTAGGTGCTGTTCGAGTCTGCACACAAAGTAAATACTGGTACACGTCGGCTTTTACATTCTTGTAGACAGCAATTGATGGGTGCGAAATATCTGGGCTTTCTGTTTACCGTAATGGAAGTGGCTGGGTCTACTGGTTCCAGCAGTTGCCTGAGAAGAGCCCCGGTTGATCTCGAAGCACGAGAGGTGTGAACAGGGAATTGCGGGGTTGCTCACCACATTCCATGTTCATGGGGACGCGTCACAAACGAAGAGCGTACGACGTAGAAACGTTTAATTTGGAGGTTCACACTTCGTATGCTATCCTACCTACACAGCTATTGGCCATTGTTTTCAGTTTTGCCTAACGTTAGAGCTCACAGGTGTAACCGCAGTTTGTTCTTGTGGCGTTCCTGTATGTTTCCATAGCACTGACGGCTGTTTAAAGCCGTTTGTGGCTTCACACAGAGCGTCCTTCTACGATCACATGACTTGCAGCAAGAGCGTGCCCTTGGGTAAAGCGACGAATCACGGATAAAATACTCAGTTTTATGGGATCAATCTGCCTGTTTAGGAGGAAAGAGTAAATGAGAACTGAACCATGAAAGCTTACAATATACGTGTGCTTTGCGGTGCAAATGTAGTAGAGCGTAACGGCCTCGTCACTTTTTGGTGTTGGACTAATTTCGTGGATACTTCCTCTGCTCGCTGCGGAAGAGCAGGAAGTATAAATTTTCTGAGATTTCAGCTTTCTTTTGTAGCCCACTCTCATGATGTGAATCAAAGCCTAGTTGATAGAGTTTGTTTGGTGCACTTTCTTTAAGGTGGCCATGATTTTTCGCACCCACACTTGTCGTATAAAACACCTTCATGTGGCTTTGTACACCCGAAGTTCCGAGTCGTGCCAAAAAACGTGGAGGTAAGGTACTTGAATGTGTCAGCGGCTCCTCGTGAGTGGACACAAATCCCACGGTTAAACTGAAATCTTTTCTAACTTCAGTCGTGTCGGTTCCCTCCAACATTCAAAGCCACAAAATAGCTCCGGTAGCAGCATTTTTAGTTTCGCTGATAGCTAGGGTATGAGATATGTGTATGCGAACTAAGTCTGACAATCTAGACAGCAAATTGCAACAGTCGCATCGGACTAAAGCTGACCGTTTTGACACATATACACCTCGGGAAAGGTACGCCAAGTCCGTAAAAAGACTCAAGTACGTGCTACCACTGACAAACTTTCCGAAACTTTCACAATGGTGTTGTGCACTGCGTACACTAAGTATACCGTTAACTTTGGCCCACCCAGCTTGCTTTGTCGTGCTTGTGTCCCGGTTTCAGTTGATCTATGCGCGTTCGAAACAGGCAATGACACCTTACCTCCTTCATGTTTCCTAATGTGGCAAGTGCTCGAGCCAGACAGGCGACAAGAGTTGCGTCCACTCCTTCGGGTACTAACGAATTTCAGGGAATGATTATATTATGTCATTTGCTGATCATGTTAAGCTATCCTCTAGGAGATGACAACCCAGAGTTGACGGTGTCACTCAATCTCGCGGGAGGCGAGAGACAGTGGACATACGCAGAGAGAAAGAGAGAGGCGGAGAGAGAGAGAGAGAGTGTGTGTGTGTGTTTGTGTGTGTGCGTGTGTGTGAAACACCGAGCTCTACTAGCGGAACGGGGATTTATGAGTAGAAAGGAAAAACTCGGTCAATTGGAATAAAACTGAAACGGAGTCCTCCTTCGATTGTGCATAACAAGCCGCTCGCTTAAGTTTCAAAACCCACAATATCATTGAGGTGGCGCCGTTTCGTGAAGTATGCCCAACTGCGGCGGCGGCATGCCCCATTAAACGCGAAACGCTGTGTTATCTGCTGTGTGCGGTTTTGTGTACTCGTGTTATGTCCAGTTTTATTGCCCAGTTTTAGCCCCGTTTTTAGCCCCGTTTTAGCCCCTTTTTGCAGCCTTTATTTTTCCGCGCTATGTAACGAGCAATGTTTCCCGGTTTCAAATCGCGACTTTCACATCCCCACACCCAGATCGGGCAAGAAAGGCAGGACAATACGGTGAGCCTCACACAGACGGCGCCGAAATGGGCGCAATTTTACGGCCTGCTGTCTCGTTCTTGCTAAGCCAACTTTAGCCCGAAGCGACTGAGAACACCCATGCATTTGTGGGACCCGCCTGCACACACCTCGTCAAACCTTCCATGCATTTCTTTGTGTCACTTCACAATGATTCTTCGACCAAACTTCGACAATAAGAAAACGCAATCATTCGGGTAAAGTGGCTGGGCTCGAAATCCCACTTACCCGCGCCGCTTTGTGACGCACACTCAACAAAAAACCAAGGGCCGCTCAATATTCGCTGTTAATTTTTGCGGTGGACGGACCTGCATGACCACCAGGAGGATGCGGTTCCCCACCATCATACGATTCATTGGTGGAGAATAAGTAACCCCACTCATCCACCACTTGAAGTGACACAGTCTTGTCTCGGCAATTGTGTTTTTTGTTTTTTTGCACAATGTCGACTACAGTATCAACCACTGCTTTCCAGGACCAAAAGCCCGGCACCTCGGGCCTCAGAAAGAAGGTCACTGTGTTTCAGCAGAAGAACTACACGGAAAATTTCATCCAAGCAATTCTTGACGCCATCCCAGAGGGCAGCAAAGACGCCACCTTGGTGGTCGGAGGCGACGGCCGCTACTACAACGACCACGTGATCCAGCTCATCATCGAGATTGCCGCAGCCAATGGCGTGAAGAAGATTATTGTTGGTCAGAACGGTATCCTCTCCACCCCCGCAACATCTCACGTCATCCGCATCAGAAAGGCGACGGGAGGAATCATCTTGACCGCTTCGCACAACCCGGGCGGACCCAAAAACGACTTGGGCATCAAGTACAACTTGGCCAATGGCGGGCCTGCGCCGGAAAGCGTGACAAACAAGATTTTCGACGTTTCCAAGACCCTCACCTCGTACAAGATTTACAACCTTGACCCTGTCGACATCTCCAAGATCGGCACTTTCAGTGTTGGTCCGCTTGAGGTGGAGGTCATCGACTCCACGGCCGATTACGTCGCTCTCATGAAGGAAATCTTCGACTTTGACCTCATCAAGTCGTTCATCTCCAAAACTGCTGGATTCCTGCTTCTTTTCGATGCGTTGAACGGTGTGACGGGACCCTACGGAAAGAAGATCTTCCTCGAGGAATTGGGCTTGTCCGAGACCTCCGTCCAAAACTGTAACCCTAAGCCTGACTTTGGAGGTTTGCACCCAGACCCCAACTTGACCTACGCTAAGACTTTGGTGGACAGAGTCGACAAGGAAAATATCGACTTTGGCGCAGCGTCCGATGGTGACGGCGACAGAAACATGATCTACGGCGCCGGCGCGTTTGTTTCGCCTGGCGACTCGGTCGCAATCATTGCGGAGTACGCAGACTCGATCCCCTACTTCAAAAAGCAAGGGGTGTACGGATTGGCCAGATCCATGCCCACTTCCGGGGCGTTGGACTTGGTGGCAAAGCACAAGAACTTGAACGTGTACGAGGTCCCCACCGGCTGGAAGTTTTTCTGCTCGTTGTTCGACGCCAAGAAGTTGTCCATTTGTGGTGAGGAGTCTTTCGGTACAGGCTCTAACCACATCAGAGAGAAGGACGGCTTGTGGGCTATTTGTGCGTGGTTGAATGTGTTGGCTGACTTCAACCAGCAGTTCCCCAACGAAAAAACCTCCATCAAAGCAGTGCAGGAGAAGTTCTGGGAGAAGTACGGCAGGACGTTCTTCACCAGATACGACTACGAGGAGGTTTCGAGCGAAGGTGCTGCGGACTTGGTGAAGTTGCTTGCATCCATCGTTGCAAAGAACCCTCCCGGCAGCGAATTGGCTCCTGGATTCACCATTGAGCTGGCGGACGACTTTTCCTACACCGATTTGGATGGCTCGGTGTCCAAGAACCAAGGTTTGTATATCAAGTTTACCAACGGTTTGCGCTTTATCGTGAGATTGTCCGGAACGGGGTCTTCCGGCGCAACCGTTCGGTTGTATTTGGAGAGACACTCAAGCGACAAGTCTACGTACGGGATGTCCGTGGACGAGTACTTGAAAGATGAAATTGCGTTTGTGTTGAAGTTGTTGAAGTTCAAAGAGCACTTGAACAAGGAAGAGCCAGACGTTCGCACCTAAGCCGTATACTAGTTGCAAATGTACGCAAGACACGTACTCGGAGACACAATTGCCGGACGTAGCGATTAACTGTTGTTCAGCGCGAATGAGCATTCCCAGTCTGAACATTCGCAATCTGGGCAGCTGCTTTGAGAACCAGAAAAAAAAGTTATGCATTACATCATGTAGGCCTGTCAGACCCAAGAACTATATACTCCAACCCTGCTCCTTCCGCAATGGGTTACGTTGACTTCTGTCTCTTAGCATTCTCAAACATGCCCTCGTGGTCTCTCTTGAAAACCTTCATCGTGTTGGACAACATCGACAGCGACTCTTCTAGGCCATGCAACCTATGCAAATCGTCGAGACGTTTTCTCATGGAGTTCTCCCTCAAGCAAGCGGCCTGCTCCAGGGCTTCCAATTCCATGATCCTGGTTCTGTACAAATCGTTGACGAGCTCCAACTCCGAGATCCTGGTCTTGAGAACGGTGATCTCATAAGCGCTGTTCGCATTGTTAGCGCCGCCCTGCCCACCTTCATTGTTCTCGTTGTGGTTTCCTCCTTCTTCGTGGCCGTTACCGTGACCCAGTGGCAGTCCTTCTCCTTTTCTCTTGGACGAGTCGTTGGAGTTGTTAGCGCCAGATTGGTTCTGGGAATACAAGCCATGTGGTGGCCCTTGGCTTTGGCTGCCCGGTGGTGGAAAGCTGGCCGCGTTTGTATGTGGCGGAAGCAGGCTCGGCGTGTTGGCGCCAGGAAAAGACGACGACACTGACAAGTGGGGCGCACCAGGGCCCGCCACATGCTGGATTGGAGGCAACGATGGCTTGGCGTTTTCAGGTGCACCGTCTCTACTGTTTTGCACTTGTGCACCAAAAGCTGGGGAGCCGTTGGGTGCCTTTTCATTGGCGGGGTTTGCTGGACCCAACGCGGGTAGCGATGGTGGAGAAACACGCAACGCCGAAGACGGCGTGCTAAGCAGCGGCGACTCAGACTTGATGGTTGGGCCCGAAGAACCCATCAAAGAAACACCGATCGGCTCGGATTTAGTGCCCTTGAACGTGGCGGACGGACCCAACTCGTTGGACATGTTCTCCAACGCGCCAGCGGCCTGCATCGCAGACAAAGCGCCCTTTGGCGAGGGAAGCTTGCCTGCCAAGGCGGGCGCCTTAGCTGTACCGTTGGATGAACGGGCGTTCAGGACCGAAGGCGTTGTGGAGAGCAACAACGGCGAAGTGATCCTCTGTAGACCCGGCGCAAACTGCGTGGGGGTCGACGAAGGGTAGTGCAACAGCTGCACTTGCGGCGGCAACGTGTTCGGGAAGTGACCCATCAGCGAGTAGTTGTTTCCTGAGAAAGTAGGTGCCCGGCTCGTGTGCTGGAGCGGCAGGTGCACGGACGAAGCGGCGGTAGACTCGGAGCCGTTGAGAGACGTGGAGTAACCGCCAGAGGAGTCGTGGGGCGAGCCGCCAGGCAGCTTTTTCTTGACTGATCCCGGCAGAATCTTGCCGCTGGGCTGCGAGGAGACTTTGAGGTCTTTCAGCTTGAGCTCCGGGGTGTTTGGGCCCAGGGATTTGGAAAAGTTAGGCTGTTTTATGCGGTTCCGCAGCTTGATGGTGTCTGTTTTCAAACTGATGGGACGTGGGCGGCCGTGCAACTTCAAGAATAAGCCGCAGGCGTTGCACAAAACCTGGCCTGTTTCGTCTCTGCGCCAGAGTGGAGTAGTTTGTGTTTTGCAGTTGCGGCACACTGGCGACGAGATGTTAGTTTTGGTAGTGGTGGTGCCGTTGTTGATTTGGGTGGTGGTTTTGGTGTTCGGATGAACCGGGTTGGGGTTCATCACCAGCGGCAACCTCTGTATCTCACTCATTTTCGGTAGCAGGTCGTGGGCGTGGCCAGATGTGTCAATTTGTTTCAAATCTGTTTCAGCGATGTATCAGATTAGGATCAGGTGAGTTCGCAAGAGTCCCGGTCTGCTCCGCCCGTGTTCACGTCTGTTTTGGTCGGGATATCGCCACAAAAAGTCTAGGCGGGATCGCTTGAGTGGGTCTGTGTGTTTATCGGCTAGCAACCCCAGAAATGGCACTCGTTGATAAAATGTTGTTATTGGAAACAAGGGTTCTTATCGGGGAGTGAAAAATAGTTAGAAAAACCTGCAATCTCTTGGGAGCGAGTTTGCCTGGCGCGGTCTGGAGTCTGAATTGGAAAAAAAGGTCAGAAAAATCAGAATTACGCTGACTCTGACTTTGTTGGTGTAAAAAACCGTTGCAGCGAAAGAACTGGTTATGCTTGTCAACAGAAAACGATGGGAGTGAGAAATTTTATCTACGAAAAACTATGAGACTTCAGCGCGCAAATTTGCACTATAGATAAGTGAGCGCTGGCCAGAACTGACCGCAAGGGCCGGGGAAGTCGCTTTCACGAGGACATTGTTTACGACAAAGCGGGGGAGACATTTGTCGATCCTAGGCTACTATGCTGGGCTGTACATGTCATGCTGCTCTCGTGCCGCTGATTTGCACTCATGTTTATTGTTTAATATTTTTATTATTATTATTTTGTATTTTTCTCATGCAATCTTTCTATGGCATTCCACAGGCGGCGGCGTGCCTTCCCCATTTTACGTGGCCCAAAGGCAATATCAGTTGATCGGCGATAAAATTTTTTTAAGGTCAGCCTTTTGTCGCGCGGAGACATCGCGACACTACGATAAGGCCGCGACATTGTCGCTCTGCCGTAAACAGCAATAGCAGCTGCTGCCGGGCCGGTTAGTCAGCCCATATATTTCTTCCAACGATCAATGTTTTGGAAGCTGCCGCTTGCAATTGCATGGCATTCGGGAGGTAGGGCAAAAAACGGCAACCAGACCGTGCACTAGGTCTTCGCACGTGATTTTGCACAACGATCGCAAGGAAAGCACATTTTCCCCGCTCTTGCTTCGTTATCTCGACATAAAAAAAGACGTGCAAGCGCCGCCGCCGACGTGCACAAAATTGCCCGGCACCGTTACCCTTTGGTCCAGAGCCAAATGGGGAATCGGCCCTCGTCGTGTGACTTCCCCTATTGTAAGGCCCTTGCGTCGCTTACATGCAAGATAAGGCATTTTGCGAGCGTCGCTTGTTGTGCGCATAGCGCGTGCGGCTCTGGGCCAACGCCGCAATTGATTTTATTTACAAGGAGGCCCTGTGTTAACGAGTTACAAGTTTGCATCGGTGGCCACGGCAAGAACAGGCATCGGCATCAAACCGCGTTATCCGACGTTTATTTGCTAGAACCTGCCCTAGCGTCAAGTCTCTCCTTGGCGATTTGTTCCACGTACTTCCCCATCTGGCCTGCATCTTCGAGGGTGCATCGCTTGTTTTCGCTTCTGTCAGCGTGCTTTGTGGAGTACAACTCTCCAGTGTAGACCTCAAAGGGCCCACCTTTGATTTTGTACGGAACGTCCTCCTCGCCAATGATGTAAAGCCCCATTTTGCATTTTGTCGCCATGGCTTTGTACTCTCTTATGCTGGGGCGCCCAGTGCAGGAGGCGATCATGTAGTCACACGACACGAGCAGCAGGGCGTCTTGGAAAATCGGCATACCAAACCTGAAATTGTGATTTCCGTCGGAGGGAACGTCGTCCGCTAGGATTTTCTGTTCGGCCAAGATCTCTTCGATCAAAAGTCGCATGTAACCAGACTGCACTATGATCAGAATAGAGCCGTGCGGATACCCCAAAAGCCTCATGTACTGGTAGAGATAGACACAAAATTTAGCTTCCTCGAGATTGACACGCTCCCTTGTGGCCGGTACTCGAATGTGCTGCGTAACATACTTGATGCCTGGATTGGGTAAATCGTAGGCACGGCCATTTCCGTGCACTAAAGATGCAATTTCGCTTCTCGTTTCCAGAGTGCTGATCTCAACGTTTGGCTCGAGTTTGAACGTGTGTTCCGCAAGAACGACCACTCTCTGAAACGGATCGCGAATCACAGGTAGCAAAGCGGGATCCAGAATAATGACGTTATCGTAGCTCTCGCTTAGCCGAGTGAAATCTTCTGCGCATATGGCCACGAACTTATTCTTCTTCAATCCATACTCCTCGAGTCGCTCAAGATCAGTCGAGTCGAGTTTCTCTAAATTACACTTGTCGAAGGGGAGGGACTTCTGCAAGCGAGCAAACAACCCACGAATGGCTGAGTAGCTGTCGCCAACCGCTTGGAGTGCTGCTTCAAAACTGTAGCCACTTACATCTGCAAAAGGGTATTTTCCCGTTTGTTCAGTTAGGTTCTTGAGATAATTTCTCCACCTTACCTCCACGTGCGTCTCGTACAACATCAACGCATTGGAGAAGTTCGACCCGAAGTCGTATTCTTGGAGCCCTAGTCTCTCGCTTATGACGTTCACGTTTTGGAGATCCTCCCGGATCAGTTGTACTCTGCGTCGCAAGAATTCGTGGTTGGAGTCGGATTTGAAAGCGTGCTCGGAAACGGTTTCAGAAAACAGAAACAAATCGACAGCTGCCTTTGTTGGCAACACAATGACACACGACTGCTCTTTCCAGTTAGCATCAAGTGTTTCTAAGAATACATTGACCAACAATTCATAATCTCCCACAACCCGAATACACGAAAGTCTTTGCGAAACCATAGTGAGTAGGGCCGTGCTTAAATCTTCCCTCAAGGTTTGTTTCTTCTCAGGAAGTAAGGTCACCTCGCACGACTTGAAAGTAAGCTTATTTGAAGATTCGCCATTGTTCGTCTCCTCGATTTTTCTTTTCTTTTGATCCAATCGCCGATAAAACGACTCATCGATGTGCCTGACTGAGAACTCCAGCTTGATATCGTTCTCCATTTCACCTGTTACAAGACCAAGGAGTGTATTGCTCTGAACGAGGGGTGTGGAGAAGCTAGAATGCGAACTGATACCTGCGTCGGGCACGAGTATGAATGCATTGTACCTGTTTTCAAAACCGGCCATGCGCCAATGTACTGTTAAATGCTCGCCACATGACGCCACTCTCGTCAACGAGCTTGAGCGGAGTCCGTGCTTAACTACTCTGCTCTCACCCCCATGTTTATTTGGCTTTTCGAGCTCTAGCAAGAGAATTAGATCGTGTCTCTTAACAGTAGCGGGAAGTTTAGTCCTTTTACTGAGCTTCAAGATTGCCTTGCTTCCCACAACCTCGATTTCTCCGAGACGGTAGAAGTATTTGCTGGTACCTTTGATGCCCTGGTCGGACGAGGGGTCTGTGATTTCGATTCTCTTGAACACATCTCTCAACCTGTGGTTCACACGCTCCAAATACTTGTATGTGTTTTCAGCACTGATATGATTGAGCCAGTCCTTGCATATGCACGTAAGTCTTGGAAAGGTGAACGGAGGTAGGTAAAGTTTGCTCAGGCTAACCTCAAATAAGTCAAACGTATCTTCCTCAGTAGAAAGCATTGGATCTTGTAGTCTCGCTGCGAGGTCATGCGAGCCGCTGCATAAGCAGTACAAAGTATGCGCTATGAATTCTGGGTCTTTATTTGCGCCGGAGTACGATAAATGTGTCAAGAAGATCGCGAAATCGTCACTCAGGAGCGCAACTAAGTCTTTGGTGAGTTTCTCAAGCGAAAGGTCAAACCGCAGAGGCGCTAGGCAGAGCAGCGGCAAGTTTGCAGAAAGGTTTGCACCGCGAAGAGCAAGCTGGAGTGAGGAGAAGCTGAATTTGTTGAAGATCTGGCTCAGCAAGACAATGAGCTCCGCCAAACGCCGGGTTTTAAGGTCAAAGTCGTCGTTTAGGAAATAGAATGGTAGCCAGAGACGCTCAATTTCAGCCCTTAACCCCAATTCCTCGCTTTGTGCCAGAACACATGCAAGCACAAACAGAAGAAAACTGTGCAAGGTGACTCGGGCGTCGTTCGAGAGTTCTTGTGGTGAGTCGATAAAGAGGTTAACGTAGTTTTCAAGCACGGACAGCTTCCACTGGGCAAAATATGCATTTTCTGCTAGCACTGAGGGTGCGCAGAGCACCAAGACCCTCAAGAATAAAAAAATGCAGCTCTCTAGTCGGGACTCAGCGTCTTTGTGCCTTAGCGATGCGTGGAGTATGCGAAGAATGAGCTTGTCGAGTTTCTTGGGGTCATCTCTCATCGAAGAGAGACATTCTGTTTCGCCAAGGGCCTCAGCCTCATACGTGGCAACTTGTAGTACGAGCTCGAGATGCGAATTGGTGATGTCTGCGTGGAAATACCTCCATGCAACGGTGCTAAAGTAGCCCGAAGACAAGATGTCATCGAGATCCAGTGGAGACGACCATTTCGCGTAAACATCGGCAATGAGCGCGGTGCTGAACTTCCTGGGTGGACGCGACAGGATCTTACGTAGGACCAGCGCAAGTGAAACACGAGACATGTCCGTTGCAGCCGAATTCCCGCTGTACAACTCCAGAGATGGCAGATTTGGTGTTTCCGATGGACTTTTGGCCCGCGCTTACTGTGCAGCGCACCACGCTGGAGCACGAGCGCGGGCGCGAAAGATGCGCTGCCCCAGCGCGGCCCGCACTGTAAGCGCATAGGCATGGAGCCAGATGCCCGTGTCTGGGTTATTGTCGTAGCACGGACGGCCACACAGCGCACACGTGACTGAGGAAACCGACAGGTCTTTTTGTAGTCGTTTCCCAGCGGATTGCTCTATTTCTGCTTTGATTTCAGGCGTGATAAGAGCAGATACGTCGACGTTTGGCGGTGTGTTGGGCGCATGTGGAACAGGGCCGCTTTCGCGTATTCCGCCCCAGAGCCGCGCTGCGTCGGTGGGGTCAGGCGCTGCGGTCGCAGAATTAATTATGGGATTTCTGAACTCAGGATACTGCCGCCACAAATTCTCGTATAGCATAAGCTCGATTTCGCTTTTTGTCGCTGTGTCGCTGCAGCTCTCGAGGCCGTAGTATGAGTCGTTTGCGATAGGGTGGCCCAAGTTTCGGAGATGGATCCGGATCTGGTGCGTGCGACCAGATACTGGGCGACAAAGCACGAGCGACTCGTCTATTTCTGGCCAGTAAGTCACTTTCTTGAAAACGGTGGTCGAGTCTGTGGGTACCAGATGGGCGTTTTTTAGGTTGATGTACCCGCCGCTTGCCAAGTTCACGGAAAACACTGGGCATGTGTGCGTGCAATAGTCGTAGGGGAACCGGCCACGTACGCGAGCCAAGTACCACTTTTCAACGCCCGTTTTCTTCTTAAATAGCTCCATGTACTGTGCACAGATGTCCTTTCTTCGGGCGAACACCAAAACACCCAGTGTCCCCTTGTCTAGGCGGTGACACGGCCACACCTGTATACCTAAGTCGTGGGCCACAATCTCGCTCACGGTGTTGTACCTGTAAATACCTCCAGGGTGCGTGGGAACGCCTGCCGGCTTGTTTACAACGACATGCATGTCATCTTCGGCGAGAATCTCGATGCCCGAAGGACCGTGTCTCGTTGTGGACACCCGATCATCTTCCCCAAGCGCATCTGGCGTAATCTGCGTAAGACTAAAACGGATTTTCTTACCAATTTCGCCCAACTCGGACGTTTCCTGAGCAGTGGCGTCTCCAGCAGTCCCTGTGTTGTCGTCAGTTTCCCCCGGCGAGCATGTGTGGCCGATTTCCTGGCGGATGCAAATTGCCGGTTCGTGCGTGTGCTGAAGGTTATGTATGATATCATGTGGCTGAAGCGTATGGTCCATCACTGCGTGGCCACGCACGGCCACCGGCAGCCCGTGCTTTCCGTTGTTCATAGTGACGTAGATGTGGCCTGCCTCGACGCCCTGCTGCACAGCCGAGGCCGTCTGACCAAGCTCTTTACATAGAATCTGGAGCACCGTCTTGCCGAGCCACCGGTCCTTGAATGGCGTCAGGTAGGGGAAGTAATACGGCGCGACTCTGCGGACTCCGCTCTCCCAAATCACTTTCGGCTCCATGGAGCAGGCCCTCGCGGTGGCAGGACGAGTGTGAAGTGCTTTTCTGGTTGGGCCCAGCGGTTGTGCCCGCGAAGCTAGCGCCGCGCAGCGCTAGGGCCGCTAAGACCTGGGGCTGCGAAGAAGAGCACTGGGGCCACTGGGGCCGCGAAGAGCTGCGGGGCTAACCTTCTCTCGGGCCCAAGGCAGAGTCGCACAGCATGGGGCCACAAGCCTTTTGGCCAAACATGGACCTACAAACCGGACAGAAGAGCAGGCTTGTACAACACACAGACAAAAGCGGTTTTACATTATTTTAGCTCAGTTGGTAGTCTTTTCCTGCTTTCTGATTTCATAACGTTGAAGTCCTCAAATTTTTGCAACACCACCACAGAGTGTGTGTCGTGCGCGATCCAAACCCACTTCAGGTGAGCGGAGAAAAATTTCGTACAAGCTCTCCAATAGTTCATGGCCAGCATGCTGCAGATTCGCCGGCTTCTTTCGAACTCAGCCGTGGCGCTAGATGCCATGCCCAAGCAGGCAGTGAAAATCCTTCCGACGTTGGCGGCGAAGCAGTTCCCTGCGCCAGGCGCCTCGGCCAGAAACATCGAGTCGTTGAAGAGAAAGGAAGCGCGTATAAAGCGCCAAATCGTGCGTGACGTCAACAATATCAAGCAGCACGAGCTCAAGAGGGCGCCTTTCGCGGTCGATCCCGTGTTGGGCGACCCGGAAAACTTGTTTTTAAAGAGAATGAGGGAAGAGATCGCAGAACCATCCAACATAGCACACGGATACACCAGGCAGGAGGTGGAAAAACTCTTGTACGGAGCGCAGAAGGCTGCGTTGGACGGCAGCATCGGCGGGCAGGCGGTCAAGGAGGATATCCGGCTGCAGGAGGAGAAAAAGCGCCAGGCGTTGTTGACGATATTGAGCATGAAGAACACCAACAAGGCAGACAAGCGCAAGTTGGCGATTGACTTCGCCAGAAGCGAGTTCCAGCGCGCGGAGGGCGACACGGGGTCACCCGAGGTCCAGGCGGCAGTGATGACGGTGAAAATCCACTTTGGGTTCGAGCACGTGCGTGCGTTTCCGAAGGACAAGGAGCACATTCAGGTGGTGCGGGAATTGGTGCAGCAGCGGCAGCAGACGTTGCGGTACTTGAAGCGCAAGGACCCGGAGAAGTACTTCTACACGATCGCCAAGTTGGGGTTGACGGACGATGTGATCACAACGGAGTTTTCCATGAGCAAGCAGTACTTGCAGGACTACAAGGTGTGGGGCGACAAGAAGTTGGTGAAATTGTCGGAGAAGCAGCTCAAGAAGGAGCAGGCGTTTGCGGACTTGCAGAAGAAGGTCAGCGAGTACCACAAGGTGGCGCAAAGAAACCACGCGTTGCTCCAGGAGAGGAGTGCTTAGACATGTACATAGCGCAAAAAGGAAAGACATAGCAGAAGAAAAATAGCCTGAAAGTAGCGCCGCAGAGCCGTGCAACACCAGGCTGGCCGCACAGCACCAGGTTTGGGCCGCCGTCCGGCCACGTTTGGCATGTTAGGTTAAGAGCCATGGCTGGACAGATTACGTTGGGCCATAGTTAGGCCACGTTCAGTCGCTACGCATTAAACTCCAGTGCATTTACAGTCTATTTTCACAGCCCCGTCGCCCACGGGATCTGGTCGAACGCCTGGTCCGTAAGCGCCTCGAGGCCGGCGTCGAGCTGCCCGTACTTGTACGCATCGAGCTCGCCCTGTAGCTCGTCGATTTGCAGCAATATCGCCGCTTCCAGCGCGCTGCCCTCGGCCGCTAAGTCCCGGAGCTCGCCGCACAACTGCTGGTTCTCCAAAACCAACTGCTCGTAGATCATTGCGAGCTTCCTTTCCGCATCTTCTTCCGCCTGTCCTACACTTGCCCGTATAAGCTGTTCCGCACTCAACTCGTCGACCTGCGCCGGCGCGATCGAGTGCTCGGCGCGGGCCCGCTGCGCCGTCTGGATGATCTCGTCCAACTCGTCCAACTTGCGCTCGATGTCCCGCTCGGCGAAGATGTGGTCGAACTGCTTGAAGCACGTGCTGTGGAAGTACTTCTGGATCTGTTTTCTCGCGGTTTCGAGCGCGTCCGCGCCGCCGTCCATCCCCGCGATCGTCGGGAAACACTGCTGGAGCTGCTCGGCCATCAACAGCTTCTTGATCGTCTGCTCGACGGCCTTCTTGACGACCTGGTTGAGCCGGGCGTACCGGACTTTTTCGTACTCCATGGTGGTTGCAGCAGCGAGAGCGCGGTTTGCAGTAAACAGCGCGGCTTACCCTAGCCTCTGCTGCCACAGCGCACCCGTGCATCCCGTGAGCCTTCCGCAACTCCACACCACGCCTACTTGAGCGCACAGAACCCCCACACGCTACCAACCATAGAACCCCCACACGCTACCGACCATGCTGGACCCCCGCTCGCTCATTGCCGAGGCCGACAAGTTGGTGAAGCCGCAAAAAGGGCTCTTTTCCTTTTTGGGCGGCTCGTCGTCGTTCCGCCTCGAGGAGGCAACTGACTTGTACGTGCAAGCTGCCAACGCGTACCGTTTGAACAAGGACTTTGCCCTGGCCGGCGCGCAATTTGTGCGCGCGTCCGAGATCCAGCGGCTGCTCAACAACCACAACGACGTGGCCAACCACCTCATCGAGGCGTACAAATGCTACAAGGCCGTGTCGCCCGCAGACGCGATCGAGGCGTTGTCGAAGGCGATTCACATCTTTTTGACCCAGAACGGGCAGTTCCGCCGCGCCGCAAACTTCCAGATGGACTTGGCAGACTTGTACGAGAGCACGGACGACGCGAAAAACGCCGCGGCAAGCTACGAGAAGGCCGGCGACTACTTTTCCACCGACCACGCGGAGGCGCTCGCCAACAAGGCCTACCTAAAGTGTGCAGACTTGCGTGCGCAGCTGGGCGAGTACTCCCTGGCCCGTGACTTGTACGACGCGATCATCAAGAACCTGTTGGGCAACAACTTGACCAAGTGGAACTTGAAGGAGTACTTTTTGAAGAACATCCTCTGCACGTTGTGCATGGAGGACGTGGTGGAGGCGGAGAAGCGGCTCAACCTCTTTGCGGAGGAGGAGCCCTCGTGGCCGGCGACGCGCGAGCACAATTTGCTCGCGCAGGTGTTGGAGGCGATCCAGAACGGCGACCCCAAGGCGTTTTCCGACCACGTGTACGAGTTTGACCAGTTCAGCAAGTTGGACAAGTTGAAGACGCAGTTGTTGTTGCAGATCAAGAAATCTGTTGTGGAGGTCGACGAGGACGACTTGACGTAAGCGTCCTCCTCTCTGTTCGTCCCCTGCGTTCAGTGTCCGGTGCCCTCCAAAGTAGCGCCTCTACGTAGTCCCCTACACCTTGCTCTATTACATAATTTCATTTTTACGCTCTGGCCGTCGCCTAGCAGGCCTATGTACTGCCCTCCACTGCTGCTGCGACTGTCGTCGTCATCAGTCACACGCGGGCTCAGACGGGCTTGCCGCCCAAGAACTCGCTCCATCTCTTCGCCTCCGGAGGAATCTCAAACGACGCAGGAATCGTGTCGAAGTTGACCTTGTCGCCGATCTTGGCCTTCAAGCACTCGGCGAAGAGCAACGACGTGTTGGGCTCGTTGAACAACGGAATGCCAAAGTCGATGGCGTTTCTTCTCATCACGTAGTCCTCGTCCAACAAGCTCTCGGCCCTGGCGCGCGCCAAGTTGAACACCGCCGACACCTTGTGCTGCTGGAAGATCTCCCGCAACGCTCTCTTGTCGGTCTTGGGGAAGTCGATCACCTCCACATTCTCGCTCACGTACTTGGACAAGTACTCGGCGACTTCTGGCGAAGCTGCAAAAAAGTTGTAGCCAAGCCCAGAAACCGTCTTGGCCACATTGCCCAACTTGTCGTTGGTCAAGTCGCCGCCGAACAACACGCCGGTCCCGGGGAGAGGCACGACGAAGTTCATGGTCGACTGGATCGACGTCCAGTACGCCTCCAACAAGTCGCGGCCAAAGCACGCAATCTCTCCGGTGGACGACATTTCTACGCCCAAGAATGGGTCCGCGCCGGCCAACCGTGTGAACGAGAACTGCGGCACCTTGGTGGCCACGCGGTCGTACAGCTTCGCCATCAAGTCCACCGGAGCAGGCACGTTCTCGCTGAGCAACGCCTTGGTCGCGACATCGATGAAGTTGAGCCCGAGCACCTTCGACACGAACGGGAACGACCGCGACGCGCGGATGTTGCACTCGATGACCTTCAACGCCGCGCTGGCGTCGTCCAACGTGCCGTTGTTGTCGTCCAAGATCACCTGCATGTTGAACGGGCCCGTGATTCTCCACGCGGCCGCAACCTTGTCGGCGATGGCCTTGAGACGCTGCAAAAGCACTGGCGACAAGCTCTGTGGGGGCAACACCAACGTGGCGTCACCGGAGTGCACACCGGCGTTCTCCACGTGCTCCGACACAGCGTGCACGAGCACCGTGCCGTTGTGCGCCACGGCGTCAATGTCAATCTCCTGGGCACCCAAGATAAACTTGGAAATCACCACCGGGTAGTCACGTGACACCTTGGAGGCGTTGGACAACTTCGACTCCAACTCGCCTTGCGAGTTGATCACGGACATGGCTGCTCCGGACAACACGTACGACGGACGCACCAAGACCGGGTACCCGACCTCATTGGCGAACGCCTCGGCCTCCTGGATGGAGGTCAACTCCTTCCACTGGGGCTGGTCGACGCCGATGGAGTCCAAGATCTGCGAGAACTTGTGTCTGTCCTCGGCCTTGTCAATGTCGGCGGGGTCTGTGCCCAACACGTTGCAGCCCTCGTTCTGCAACGCCAACGCGATGTTCTGGGGCAACTGCCCGCCGAACGACACCACCACGCCGCGCGCGGCCTCCATCTCGTAGATGTCCAACACACGCTCCAACGAGAGCTCCTCGAAGTACAAGCGGTCGACCTCGTCGAAGTCCGTGGACACGGTCTCAGGGTTGTAGTTGATCATGATGGTCTTGTGGCCAGATTTGCGCAACGCCCTGGCGGTGGCCACCGCGCACCAGTCGAATTCCACCGAGGACCCGATTCTGTAGACACCGGAGCCCAACACCAACGTGCCGTTGTCGTCGAAGTCGACGTCGGACGACGTGGCGTTGTACGTGGTGTACAAGTAGTTTGTGTTGGCGGGGAACTCCGCAGCCAACGTGTCGATCTTCTTGACGAACGGCGTGATGCCGTACGACTTTCTGAGCGCACGCACCTCCAACTCGGTCAGTTCCACGCACATGGCGATCTGCTTGTCGGAGAAGCCGAGCTTCTTGGCGCGGCGCATCAAGTCAGTGTTGATGTTGGCCAACAGGCCTTGGGCCTCCAACTCGCGGTACATGTGCACGATGTTCATCAACTTGTACAAGAACCACTTGTCGATCTTGGTGAGCTCGTGCACCTGGTCCACGGAGTAGTTTTCGTGGAGCAACGCCTGGCCGACGGCCAACCAGCGTCTGTCGGTGGGGTTGGCCAACGTCTCGTCCAAGTCCTCGAAGTGGTCACCCTGGAATCCGACGTACGATGGGTCCACCTGTCTGATGGCCTTCTGGAAGGACTCCTCGAAGTTGCGGCCGATGGCCATAACCTCGCCGACAGACTTCATGGCGGAGCCGATGTCGCGCTTGACGTGCTGGAACTTGGACAAGTCCCAGCGAGGGATCTTGGTGACCATGTAGTCCAACGAGGGCTCGAAGTCGGCGGTGGTGGTCTTTGTGACCGGGTTGGGCAACTCAGGCAACGTGTGGCCCAACGCAATCTTGGCAGCGGTGTAAGCCAACGGGTACCCCGTGGCCTTGGACGCTAAGGCGGACGACCGCGACAAACGGGCGTTCACCTCGATGACGCGGTAGTCCAAGCCGTCGGGCTGCAACGCGTATTGCACGTTACACTCGCCCACGACGCCCAAGTGGCGAATGATCTTGATGGCGGCCGAGCGCAACATGTGGTACTCCTCGTCAGACAACGTCTGCGAGGGCGCCACCACAATGGAGTCGCCGGTGTGGATTCCCAAAGGATCGAAGTTCTCCATGTTGCACACGGTGATGCAGTTGCCCACGCGGTCACGCACCACCTCGTACTCGACCTCCTTCCAGCCCTTCAAGGACTTCTCTACGAGGATCTGCGGCGCCAACGAGAGCGACCGCGACGACAAGTCTCTGAGCTCGTCCTTGTTGGCGGCGAAGCCGGAGCCCAATCCGCCCAACGAGTACGCAGAGCGCACGATAATGGGGTAGCCGATGTTCTCTGCGGCGCTCAACGCGTCGTCGACGGACTCGACGGCAATGGACTCCGCAATCGGAATATCGATTTCTTTTAGTGCCTGCGCAAAGAGGTCTCTGTCCTCGGAGGTCTCCAAGGTCTTGATTGGGGTGCCCAAGACCTTGACGCCGTACCGCTCGAAAACGCCCATCTTGTCCAACTTGACGCCGACGTTCAAGCCGGTCTGCCCGCCGAACGTCAACAAAATGCCGTCGGGCTGTTCGCGCTCAATGATGTACGTGATGTACTCGGGCGTCACCGGCAAGTAGTAGATTTCGTCAGCCAACGAGTGCGACGTCTGGTTCGTGGCGATGTTGGGGTTGATCAAAATCGACTTCTTGTTCGCCTCCTTCAACGCCTTGATGGCTTGCGACCCGGAGTAGTCAAACTCTCCGGCCTGGCCGATCGACAACCCTCCGGAGCCGATCACCAACACCTTCGACACGTCCACCAACTGCGAGTGGTCGCCTTTGCTGGCCCACTGCTTCAAGTACTCGCCTCCGCGGTACACGGGCTGCTCGTTGCGGCAGCGGGCAGATATTGCGAGACTTCTGGCGAGTTTTCCATTGTTGGCCACACGGACCCACTGGCCTGAGCTGGCCGGCGACAAAGACTTCGGCAAGAGCTTAATTTGATTGAGAAGCATGTTCCGGGGGACGGAGCGCTGTATCAGAAATCAAAAAAAAAGAAGCAATTGAGGAAATCGGCTGTGCTTTTGTGAAAACAGAGAAGGGGAAAATTTTTTGGCAGTATATGGTTGGCTCGCTATCAGAAAATTTTGCGCCGAATGCGGTAATGACTCAGCGCTAGCCGCGATTTGAGATCAGCTGCGGGTTACCCGGCCACTACCCTGCCCGTAGTCGGGGTCTTGGCCAAAACGGGTGGACCGTCCTTTCCCTTTTTTTTTTGGGTGCAGCAGCTAACTCAGTGCTGCACCAATTTTCGGCTGTGAACTTTGGTATATCGCCTTTTTTGAGATCTTTCGGCCCCAGTACTGAAGCGTAGTCCACTTTCAGCTGTTGCACGCTCCGCTGATGTCACCGTTAGCTGCAGGAACAGACATTATGAGCCACGGCAGCACGACTGTGGAGACTAATTTACTGACGGAACATGCTACTGGAGGCAGTTTAGACGTTTAGTAAGGTCACGTGTTTTTTAAGTAGTTATCATTCATGCCGCTGTGATGATGTTGATACAGTGTTTTGTAGCTGTGGATTTGTGAGACCGATAGAAACTGTGGGCGACGCTGTAGGGTTTGTAGTTGTGGTGCGATTTTGCTCTGAAGCTGGAAATACTGGAAATGTCCGATCCTGGGAGGCCAGAAGTAGAGAGTATGCCGCAAAAAAGTTGAAAAAGATATTGGGCTTCCCTTCCTTTGCGACCCGACGAGGAACCATAAGAGACTCAGCAAAGTACTTTAGCCTTACATTGGCCTTACTACTACTATGGTGAGGAATAGCGGTGCCATGGCGTGCCGGTGCCATGTGGCTGCGAACGGCCTTCGAGAAAAACGGAAACGGAGGAGCAAACAGGAAAAAAGAAAGAAGAAATAGAAAGAAGGAACAAAAGCAAGAAAGAGAAAGAAAAAACAGAACAAAGAAAGAGGGAAGAGACAAGACAATGTCTAATACAACACAATGCCCAAACCTCCTCCCTTTCTCCTTTCTCACTACTAGTGCTGACGATTCTCTTCCTGCTCACGTGACCTGGACCCGCTGCTTCTCCACCACCAGTCTCTCTCTACCACCCCATGGCCTTCCCCACCGAAGACAAGCTTGCACGCGAGTCCGACGTGACAGTGTCGGCCAACGCCGCGCTGTACGCAGAGTACAAGGGCTTCTTCATGTACGTGCTTGCTGCGGTGGCGCTCTCGATGTTTGTGGTGTGGATTTTGGCGCCCGACGCTGTGCTTGTGTCGCTTGGCATTTCGTGGTACCCCGACAAATACTGGGCGCAGGCGATCCCGATGTATCTGTTGATGTTGATGCTTTTTCTGTACGTGCTGCTAGGTTTGTACAACGCCGAGCGGCAAACGTTGCCGTTGAGCGACGTGCGCAACTTCACGGACGGCGACGCCGTTTACCCCGGAAACCCCGTAGATTACCTCTGGAAATCGCCGAGCGGCGTGCGGGACTTGCCCATCGGCTTGATTAACGATGTTCTATACGGCGACGACGCAGAAGAGTACAACAGAGAAGAATACGACAGAGGAGAGTACGACAGAGAAGAGTACGACAAAGAAGTTTACCACGGAGAAGAATAAGGGTACGACTTTTTTTTTTTTTTTTTTTTTTTTTTTTGCTGTGTACGCTGGTACGCCCAATAATACATATATAAACCGAGTATACACGCACCAACCAAAAAGTCGGTTATATCCCGTAGGTGCTCTGGAGGAACCCTCTGGTCTCGCCGTCGACGAGCGCCAACACCTGTGAGTCCCAAGCGTCGCCGAGCAAGCCCTTGTAGCTCATCAACGTCTGGAAAAACACCTCGCGGAGCGCGTCCAGCGGCTCAAAGTAGTTGCCAATGCAGCTGGTGAATACCGCCAAGTTCTTGCGGCCCTGCGGGGTGGCCAACCCGCCCATGCCGGCGTCCAGGTTCGTCTGGAGCAACTGGATCATGCCCATGAACGCAGATTCCTTCTCCTCGTTCTCTAGAACGTACATCATCTGCGAGCACCACGAGTACACGAACTCAGGCAAGCGTGGCGCGATGACGGCCGCGGCGTCTGCCAAGCCCAAGCGGCCGAGGCAGATGGCGGCGTTTTCCAACACCGTCTGCTGCGTGTCCGCGGAGTTGAGGAGGGGAATGAGCAAGCTGACAATGTTGGAGACGAAAGGCTTGAGCGACGCGGGCTCGGCCTTCAATGCGATCTCGCCAAATGACCAGATGGCGTTGTTGGTCACGGGGTACGACGAGTAGGAGTAGTTGTTGATCTCGCTCCCGATGCAAAGCACAATGCTGTGCAAACACGGCAGGATGGTGGCGCCGCATGCAAAGATGGCCAAGTCGCCCAACAACGCGTACGCCAGCTGGCGGACGTCGTCGGCGTGGTCCTCGAGACACGCCAACACTAGGTCCATCAAGTTGGCGCCGTGCTGCTTGATCAAGTCGACCGAGTGCACCTGGAAGCCCTGGACCAAGCCGTCGATGAGGTCGAGCGATGTTACCATGAAGTCCTTCTCGGGCGCCTCGATGAGCGGGTTAGTGTGCACCTCGCGGTTCAAGTGCACGGTGTGGGCCAAGATCTTGAGCGCCCGCTCGAAAACGGGCACGGCGTACGGCGCAAAGGACTCGCCCATGGCGGCGGCCACCACGGACATGCACTCCAACAACGGCCAGAGATCTGTGTCGTCGTCTTCCAACGCCTGCCAGTTGCGCAAGAGCGGCGGCAAGAGCGTGTTTGCGTACTCGGGCGAGCGGCCAAACACCGCGGGCCCGATCTTGTCGACCAACGTGGACACGCAGTCGTAGAGGACGATCAAGTTCTTGCGCTGGTACAACGCAAAGCACTTGGCAAAGTGCTCCAACAACGGGCCCACATAGTACTGGATTGCGGACACGCGGGTCGCCTCCACGAACAGCGAGAGCGCGGAGCACGCGGCCTCTTGCACGATCTTCTTCGGGTCCAACGTCAACCCTACCACGGCCTCGAACGTCGGCTGGAAGTACGACGCGCACGCGCCGCCTTCCTCGGCCTCCTCGGCCACCCACGCCGCGTACCGCGACACGGTCCAGCAGGTGATCTGGCGCACACGTGTTTCGGGGTCCTTCATGCGGTCGACCAAGAACGGCACGAGCACGGGCAACTTGTCGCGGGCGAGCTCGACGCAGCTGGACGAGATGGCGCCAAATGCCAAGATGGCCGCCTCGCGCACAGGCCACTCGGGCGAAACAATGCGCTCCTGCAAGATCGGGAGGGTAATATCTATAACGTCCTGGGCGTAGTTGAGCGATATGGCGTCGAGGGTTGCAGCCGCGCAGCGACGCAAGTTCCACAGGTCGAGTTCATCTTCATCGTCGTCGTCGTCGTCGTCGTCGGGGTCCGAGAAATTGCCGCTTTCGTCATCTTCGGAGTCTTCCGCGCCGCCGGGACGCCCCGAGCCAGCGCCGCTCTTGCCGACGGAGTGCAGGCTCTTGGCCTTGGCTACGTTGGGCCGCACATCTTCCGTGCGGTCAGCCACGGCGGCGCTGTCGCGCTCGTCCATAAGCTCCACCAAAACAATCTGGTCATCCGCGTACACCATCTTCAGCAAAAGCACAGGCAACACCGCGGGCAAGCTCGCGCGGAACAACGGGCGAACGGCGTCGTCGGGCAGCTCCGAGAGCGCCAACATGAACTCGCACGCCTCCATGGCCACGTCCTCGTTCGCGTCTTGCATCAGGTGCACGCAGTACGACACCACGCCGTCCATGTGCGGCACGAGCTTGTCCGGGCGGGCCTCCAACACGAGGAGGAACGCCGAGCACACGTTCTTGCGTACGAGGCTGCTGTCGTCGTGCGCCATCCCGAACAACGCCTGTAGGTACTGGTCCAAGTACACGAGCACCAGCTGCAGCTTCAACGGCACCAAATGGTTGAGAAACTGCACCACGCCCGCGCGTACCTTCGCCGTCACGCCCGCCGCCTGCGCGAGCAGGAGGAGCCGCGGCGTGATGTGGCCCAACGGCCGCTCGCCGTTGTACTCGGCGTCGAGCTGCCCACCGCTGTCTTCTGCGATCTTTGCCAACGCCGAAACCGCCGCTTCACGCGCTGCTGGCGCCGATTCTGCCGACTCCGCCACCAGCAAAAGCTGCGGGAGCACCTGCGGCCAGCCGGCCATGCCCTGGGCGGAAAACAACGAAGTGACCACGTTTCCCGTGATGTTGCGTACCATGGTGTCTGGCAGCGACAAACCGGCCAAGATCGTGGCCTTGATGTACTCTCGCAGGCGCGTGGTGTCCCTGGCCACGCAGTTCTTCAAGTTGACGCCTGCCGCAGCACGTACGTCCGACCCGCCGGTGGTGTCGTGGACCAAAAGATCACACAAGTAGTTTTCGAATTCAGGCTCGAGCCGAGCGTGCGCGAGGTACTCGTTGGCCGGCGTTCGCGTGGCGTTGTGGGGCGACAACGATGCCTGGAAGACCTTGCGGAGCTGCTCGAGCTGCTGCAGGTCGGGCTGCCACATCGCGACCATTGTGGGGAGATCTTTGTGCTTGGCTGTCGTGCTGGCAGAGTGTCGCTTGGGTGGGTACATCCTGGATGTCTTGATGTCTTCGCTTTTTTTTTATGTTCGCGCGCAGATCTGCGCACTGGTGGTCCCACAGCTGCAAGTGCGCCAGCTGATGGTGCCTGGTAAAACTGTCAGTACATGGTAAAACTGTCGCCGGTAGGGCCCCGCTGCATTATCTATTTCCGGACACCTGTAGTATTTCTACATTCTTTCCCTGCAGTCGCTCACAACGTTTGCGTGAGCTCCGCGAGCTTAGCTGTGAGCTCGTCTAACTTGCCCATAATTGGCAAGAACATGTCCTGGAAGGGCTCGGGCTCGTCCTGCTTGAGGTCCTGCGCCGCCGCGCTGGGCGATGCGGCCGCGTAACCCAACGAGTTGACGCTGGTGAGCGGCGTGTTGCACTCTTCGCTCGCTCCGGACTTGCGCGAGTCCTGCGAGTTTAGCCTTGACCCTAGCCCGTTTCCGCCTAGTGAAGTGTCATAGAAGCTTGCTTCCTCCTGCTGCAGCGCGTTGTAGGCACGCACGTAGCCGCTGTGGCTGCTGCCACTGTGATCGCTGTCGCTGCCACTGTCCTCGCCGTCGCAGTTGGCGCCGTGCATGCTGTTTTGGTGCCGGCTGGCCTTGTGGCTGGAAAGTGCGCCGCCAAACTCGGGCTCGCACGGCTCGGGCTCACCGCCCCCGTACCCGTGCATCTCCAGCGTGACGCGATTCAAGCGGTCTAGGATGACCGAGCGGCGGAACCTCGTTTCTTCGTCGTCATGGGCGTCCGCGCCACGGTACAGCGGGAACTGCTGCATCGGAGGCGTGTCCGGCGAGAAGGAACCTATGGACCCGTTGTCCTGTATGAATGTCAACGTGGGTTTCTCGAACGCCCCGAGACTACGGGCAACAGCAGCAGCAGCAACAGCGACGCCGTCTTGGTGCGACTTCCGTAGGTTCTTTGCGATGTTGAGCGGCTCGTCAGGCACGCCCGTGTCGCTCAAGACCTCCCAGTGTCGCTGTGGGGCTGCCTCGCCGAGCTCCTCCTGCGACAACAGGAAGTAGTTGTCGGAGAAGTCGACCACGTCGTGGTCGCTGTCCACGTCCTCGTAGAGCTCAATGTCGGCGAGGTTCTCGAACGTCACCAGCTTGTTGTTCTGCCCGTACGAGCGGGACTTCTTGAGGATGGAGCCGGACCGCCCTAGGGCGTTCTCCATGCTCTTGTTCTCGTGCTCATGCATTGTGTCCTTCGCCTCGCTGCTCGCCGGCGCAACAAGCTCACGCAGAGATACTACGCTGCCTGTTGGCGGGAGCAGCTCCAGCTGCGGAAGCGTCTCGCGCGAGGACCGCTCTAGCTCTTCGTTCCTGAAGCAGTTGAGCCGCGCCAAGCGCTCGCCGTAGGTTTCCAAGCACTCCGCAGGCACAAAGCCGACCTTGCCGTCCTCGTCGTCGGTGACGATTTCGTCGCGGAGACCGCGGTCCAGCCAGAGCGCTGCGCGCTCCTGTTTGCTCAACTTCCTGACGAGCCACCAGTAGTTGTCCAGGTCGTTGACCAAGTACACCGGCTCGTCGCGCAGCAACGTGCAATGCAGCGGGTCTGGG
Organism: Metschnikowia sp. yHMJ9; assembly: GCA_030444895.1. NCBI lineage: Eukaryota > Fungi > Ascomycota > Pichiomycetes > Serinales > Metschnikowiaceae > Metschnikowia > Metschnikowia sp. yHMJ9. Next base: position 323,416 of record JAJMQU010000004.1, on the reverse strand, counting down.
CCCAGAAAGTCGTAGAGTCCGTAAAGCTTGTTCGGGTCCATTTCGCGCGGGGGCAGGCGCGGCGGCAGCGGCGGGAGGAGGTCATCGTCGTCATCTTCGACGTCATCGTCTTCGTCGTCGTCGTCGTGGTAAGCCGCGTCAAAATCGCGGTCAAAGTCGTCGTCGTAGTATTTACTGGCGAAATCCGCGGCGTACTGATTTGGCTGCTCGTCAAACGAGTACGCGCTGGACTCGCTGCCAGCGTCATCGGCGACGTCATCAGCGCCGCTTCGTGCGCCGCTGCTGTCGTTGCCGCGGTCTGTGTCGTCGCTGTTCTCGGGCAAAGAAGTCCGCGCGGAGGCGTCCGAGAGCGACCGCTTAGACGCCGCCGGCGAGTATTCTCTGGCAAACGTGGTGGCAAACTTCTGCTGCCGGTCCGAATACACGCGGTCTGCGTCGAATTCCGAGCCGTTTCCGCGGATATACTGGAGTACCAGCAGCTGTATATTTTGCTGCGCTAGCCCGGAGTACGACGGGTCTTTCACCACGGATCCGTGGGACTGCGCAGTAAGTGTCAGTGATGCTGACAGCGTGAGCGAGAGTTTTCTTTCGATGTCATGTAGGATTTTGTTGGTGGACTCCAATGTGTCTGGCTCCATGGCTGGGCGCGTGTCGCTGATCTGGATCTGCGGCTCGTGACGGGCGTTGGTTGTGTGTGTAGTAGTAGACTCGGCTTGCTGTTATAGAATAGACGCTGAGATGGTTTCGTTTATGGCGAGCGGGGAAAGGAGAGTTTTTTTTAGGTTGTGTGGTGTGTTGTGTGGCTGTTTTGTGTTGTGCGGTCGTGTTGTTTTTGGTGCTTGTGCAGTGGTTTGTTCAGCGCTGTGTGTTTCCTGCTCTTTGATGCTCGCTCGCTGCCAGTATTGTAGATAAGCGCGCAGCTGCGAGGCTCGGGAGGCTTTTTGTTTTCGAAGCTGCTAAGCGGCGTGTTCCTGCCCCTGCGAGATCTCGGCAATTTGAGGCAGGGCGGTTTGCGCTGTTTCAGGTTTGTTTCACTGCGGTGTCTGGGCTTGCGGCGTGGCGTGGCTTTGTTCTGCTCGGTGCGCATTGTTGTTTCAGACAGACACGGTGCCTGCCCCATCGCATCGCAGAAAGCCCCCAAAAATACTCAGAAAAAAATAAACAAAGAAAGGAGAAAGGGGAAGGGAAGCAAAACCCAAAATTAAAGACCAAATTAAAGGCCAGGACCCACTGCAGGCGTTAGTCTATGGCAGCACTGTGTCCCCCCTTTTTTTCCTTTTGGCATTTCTCAGCATAACTCTCTGCCATTGTGCGGCCACGGTACGATCGCGTTTCAGACGCAAGTCGGGCTCGCGCGCCGGCAATGCGCGATTTGCCCCGAGGTCGCTCGCTCATGCGGAGCAGATCCTCGTTCATTTATACGCGACAAGTAGCCACTGGGGTTAGTTGTTTTTGCGTTTGTGATTGTGTTCGTATTTGCGTTTGCGTTTGCATTTGCGTGTTTGCGTTTGTGTTTGTGTTTGTGCGCAGTGGGCCTGTGCTTCTACTTGTTTTTGAAATTGCACTGCTATGTGAGTCTGACGCGACACGAGGCAGTATCGAGTAGTGGCGAGTCCAGAGTAGGTGTAGGCAGAACTAAGAGTAAAATAAAAAAGAGTGGAATGAAAAAAGAGTGCAATTGCAAAAACATTGGAACGCCTTTCTGTTGTAACCGGTGGATCACCGCCTGCCTGTTCGAGACTCGCACGGCTGAGCTCGACAGACACTCAGCGCGACCCCACATTTCGGCATATAGGCCTGGCACAGAAACTAGCCAAACGAAGGCACCAGAAGACTTGGAAGAACTACACGGCAGAACCACACAAGAAATAGAGAGCAAAAGGAAAGAGATCACAAGAAACAGAGAACAAAAAGAAAAGAAAAATCGTTCAGCGTCATTCTCACTATATCCAGCCTCAGCTCTCCTAAACCACACTGTCCAACATCAACTGTCCAACATCAACTGTCCAACATCAACTGTCCAACACCTGTGCCTCCGCGGCACGCTCTGCTTCACTGTCCACGCCAAATCCGCCGCCGTGTTTCCGCCGTGTCTCGTAGAGCCGGATCTTCTTGCGGATCCGCCCCATCTGCCACCGGAGCGGCACAAACGGCAAGTACCCGTTGCGCTCCTCGGCCATGCGCACGCGGAGCCACGCAGACACAAACAACCAGTAGCATATGTAAGACGCCACGCTACCGTACGTGGCGGTGTTCGTCCAACCCACAATGGCATTCGCCACCATCCACCAGCCATCGGTGAGCCCGTTGCAGCAGTTCACGTGCCACACCGCGTTGGCCACGTCGTACGACCCCGGCCCGCTTCCGGTCTCCGACACGTCGAGCCCGCCGCACCGTCTGACGTACTTCTCCAACTCCAAAAACCACACTCCGCGGCTCAAGAGCCCGGCACTCACCACGTAGAGAAAGCACGTGGAGCAGATTAAAAAGTACTGCAACGACATCTTGTTCCCCCCGCGGTAGAGCGAGTACCCGATGGCTGAGCCCAAAAGCAACCCGCTAAGCACCGCTAGCGGCAACGACGTCAACGGCTGCGACATCCCGATCCCGCCAATAAACACCACGGCCTCCAAGCCCTCGCGCAACGTCGTCACAAACGGGAGGATCGCCAAAAAATACCGTTTGCTGAACTTTTCCCGCCGCCTCGATCCGTGTCCTGGGCCGTGCAGCGCCAAAAGCGCCACGTCGCCGCTCGTGCTTCCGCCTACGCCGTCATTCTCCTGCGAGCTCACGCTCTCCAAGCTGTCGGACGCAGGCTCGTCGAGCTTGACCCGCTCCTGTTCGTCGCCATTGTACGCGTCGCCCAACTTGATCCACCACTTGATTTTCATCACCTTGTTGATGCGCAAGAGCCCCACGCCCATCACCGTGATGATCACGCTCGACAAAAGCGAGAACACGCCCTCCCAGAGCCGCTCCGTGTACGACCAGAGGTCTGTTTCGATGAAGTAGAAACAGAGAATGAACACCAACCCTATGAAAAAGCACACGAGCAACCCGCAGATGGCGCCGAGCCACACCTGGAGCCGGAGTCCCCTGTTGACTTTGAGCACGTGTTCGGCATTCGTCGCGCCCGCTGCCGGATCTCGTTTGCGGATGAAAGAAAGGAGCACAGAGATGATGATCGCCGTCTCCAACGTCTCTCGGAGAATGATGAAGAATATCTGGATCGAGAAGTACCGTGCGAGATCCAACATCTTCGGATGCAATGCAGAAAAAACGCTAGTCTACGCCGGCGGTCCACCAAATGACAACGCAGACAATGTGTGCACACAAAAGTAGATCGCTGGGGCATCGATGCTCAAGAGGCATCGCCCAATCGTGGGCCAGCCCCACCGGGGTTTGGAAGGTCACGTGACGCAGCCAAGAAAGAAAGAAAGTACGACAAGTCTTGTGTTTAGTCCCCCGACGACTGCAAAATTGGAGCCCGTCTACTCGTGGCTCCTTTTATCGTTGCCTTATTCTGTGTTTATCCTGTTCCTACCTTTATCCAGCCATTCTCTCGCTGTGTCTATATCCTATTCCCATTCCCCGAGATGCACTTCACGTAATGCGCTTGTACACCGCCTTGAGCCGCTCGTATTTCGCGACTGCCAACTTCACCACCTGCTCCATCGAGCCTGCCTCGAACGCCTCGTAGAACGCTCCGAAGGCTCCCATCTTCTGCTTCTCCAGCAACTTGCGCACGCCGTGCGGCACGTCATACATGAAGTGGTGGTACTTCTTCTCTGCCGCGTCGACGTCCGCCCACTCCACGAGCAGGCCCAACTCCTTCTCTAGCCTCAACAACTTGTAGTTCGTCACCTTGAACTTCGCAAATATGTGTATCTTCTTCACCAGCTTGTACCACGGGTAGTCGGTGGTCCACAAGTCCTCCACCTCGCGGTTGTACTCGTCAAAGACTTCCGCCTGCACGACCACGTCGCTCAAAAGTTGGGCCAACTGCGACCAGATCTGGCCAAACGTCACCGCAAGTCCCTTCTGGTCCGCCTGGTCCTGCAAGTCGCGGTAGAGCACGGACTTTTTCAACGGCTCCCACTCCACAGTGTCGTTCAGCCAGCCGGCCAGGATCTCCGACGTGTGGGCCACCATCTCGCGCCAGTACTGCTCAACTTTGCCGAAGTACACGCTGGTGCGCGTGTCGACCACCTCGTGCTCGCTGACGGAGAGAATGAAGAGCCCTACGAACCTCACCAATAGCGCGTGGAGGTCGAGGTTCGGGTCCACGTCGTTCTCCACCCACGCCCTGGAGTACTTGCTGGACTCCGGCACGTAGAGCGAATCGTTGAAATCGGGGCTGGGCGCAAATCTTAAGCTCACCGTGGGTGTGTCGCACAGGAGCTGGAATGTGCCGGAGTTCTTGCCTGCCATGGCGTGGCCCAACTTGTTATTGATGGCGGCCTCGTCCTGCTTGTTCCAGTAGTGGAAAAGCGTGACCTCCTTGTCGTCTCTGTCTTCGTCATCCCCCTTCGCGGCGTCTGCGTCTTTGTCCTTCAAAAGGCGGCGGTAGTACGTCGAGTTGGCCGGAAAGGGAATCAAGCGTGCTGTCTTCTTCAACACGTGGTTGAACAAGGGGTTTGCGTCCACCGTAAAGTGGCTGCCGGTGACGAGGTCGTCGTCGAGATTGATATACGCCAAGATCGGGAGGTTTCTGCGAAACACGTCCGGGTCGCCGACGCCGGCCAGCGAGCCAAGCGCGCCGCTGCGCGAGGCGTCCCACGACACAAACCTAATGGTGCGGAGCGGCCTCCACCCGAGCGTCTGCAAGTAGCGCAATCTGCGCATCGTCTCGAGCATGACCGCGTGCCCGCTCAGCGGGTTCGACGCCGTGAGCACGTCGCGCGACGCGCCAATCACGATCTCGCTGTCGTTCAACACGCCCTCGATCTCTGCCACGATGTTGGTGGCGTTCAACCGGCCCCGCGCGAACTTGCACGAGAGCACAAGCTGCAACGAGCGGTCGGTGGTCGCCGGCGCAAACGGCCAGCCGGGGAAATCCGCCGGCGGCGGGCCTAGCGTCTGCAAAATGGGATTGACGTCGCGGTAGCTGGCGGGCAAGCGGAGGCGCTCGGCGGGCGGCGCCTGCGGCCGGAACACCCGGGAAATCGCCCAATCTACGTCACTTTCCGTGTACACCAAGACCGCGGCGCAGTCGGCCGCCTCAGCGAGCTCGATCTTGTCGGCTAGCGAGAACTCCGCCTGCGGTGAGTGGGCAAAAATGACGATTTTGTCCTTGACCGCGATATTGTGGTCTGCCAAGAGCCGGAAGTCGCCCGGCGCGCCCGTGTTGGCAAACACAAACGAGCCGTTGGCGGCGCCAGACTTTGAGTAAAGATAGTACGCCGGTGTGGGCGATCCGGGCTCCGCGAGCAGCGCCGTATAGAGAAGCCGCGACGCCTTTGCATCGTGCAATTCGAGCGTCAGCGACACTGGCGCGTGCAACTTCGCCAGCACCGCGTACGAGTGGAGCGTGGGTGCGTAGCGCATGGCCCGCATCTGGCGCTCGACGTACGCAGCCAAAACGGGGCCGCCCGACGCACTAGTGCACGCGATTGCGGCAGGTGACTTCGCGTTGGCGGCAGACAAGTCTACTAGCCACGTGTGCAAGTTCTGCTCAACGGTGCAGCCGTCCACGTCGGGCACGCCGAGCTCCAGCTGCACCAAAAACACGCGTTTCACGTCGCTGCGGGTGAAGTGCAAGTTGTGCCATCGGCGGAAGTCCCGGTTGGGCGACGTGCGCGGGAGAAACGACAACTGGAGCGTGATGATGGCGGCAACGCCCAAAACGCAGAGCCACCAGAAACGTTTCCTTAGGAAGCTTTTGATTGCCCGCAGCTCAAGCGTGAATCTGGACTGTGTGTCGAAGGTGGAGCGGTCGCTGAGCAGCTGGCGGTCCTCCAAAAGAAGGCTTCTCTCCGAGGCCATTTTCGGGGAGGGCCAGGGCGGGGTTCGGGACTAGCGGGGATTGCGTGTGAAAGTGAGGTTTGTTTGGGGTTTGTTTGGGGAGTGTGTGGAGTCTCCTTGGGGAGTGTGTAGCGTGTGTTTGGGATATGTTTCAGGCGTGTTTGAGGTCTATCAAGTGTTGTAGGTGTATCAGGTATTTCCTCTGTTTCAAATGTGCGTGAAAGCTGCACGCAGTTCTCAGTGGCCAGCAAGGCAGAGTGAGCCGCGAGACACCGCTGCCGCAGCACGGCGCTCGCCCTGCTCGCACTATCTCTTTTTTTCTGCTCGTGCCAGACACTGCGAGCGCCTCGCGGGCCGGAACCGCGCGGAAATTGCAGCAGTAAGCAGAAAGGGCAAGCACAGGAGAACAGAGAACAATCAAAAAAAAACAAAAGATGAAACAAAACTGAAACTGTCAGTTTTGCCGCGTCAAAACCCGCTGCCCGCACCGGAGATTTCCAACTTTCGGGAACTCCTACAAGTGGGGACTTCTGGCTTGTGAGGCTCTCTCACTCACTCTCACTCACTCACTCGCTCGCTCACTCTCGCTCGCTCTCTCTGTCACTCTCGCTCGCTCTCTCTGTCTCGCTTGCAGGCTCGCCTCGTATGGCGGCCCGCACTGGCCTTATCGCAATGCACACAGACCGATACTGGACATAAGCCTCTGCCATTTGCACAGGCGATAGCCACAGCGAAATCTGAGATCTTGTATTCACCCACAGTGAAAAACTGCAGGCGACTACATACTCAGCGCCGCCTAGACACCTGCCCAACTACTACGGCTAGCGTTTTTTTTGGCACGCATTCCACTGCTCGCAAGCACACTCACTGCACTCGCGGCCGCAATTGAGATACCAGTTCGCTCTCAGCTGCCCAACAGCCGTAGTTTGCTGCACTAGGAACCACCGGCGCCAGCGCCAACACAACACAAAAGCAGGACCAGAAGAGGATCGCTCTGGTCTCTCTCCGCTTGACGCATATAAGCGCGGCTTTCTCCCTTTTTTCCAGTGCCTGGCCGGCAGCCACTGCAGAAACAAAAAAAAAATCTACCAAAGATGTCCAGGCAGGAGCCCAACTCGTTCGATAACTTCGAGTACGGCGGCCGCTCGTACATCTCCATGTCCCACCGAGCGTCCGTGTCGCTCAACTCGCCCACAGTGGTGTCCGGGATCGAGGTGCACCGCCAAACGGCTGATTTAGCCAACATAGGCGTGGTCGCAGACAACCTGTTTGCCGAAGAGACCGCCGAAGACGACATTTCCGACGAGTACTCGCCACAGCACCCGCCCATCCCCATCGACGGCCACAAGAACTTGTCGCCGGCGTACGTAGAGCCGGCGTACGCGCCGCTGGACGCTGCGTCCGTGACGCCGTTGCTCGACAAGACGGGAAACTTCTACGCGTCCACGCGCCAGAGCGATAAAAGCAGCGAAAACAGCATAGGAGCGCCCGGCAGCGTGCCGCAGGACCTCGAGGCCACGGTGGGCTCTGATCTGGTGCCGTTCCCGTCGCCGTTCGAGGCAGGTTTCTCGCATCGGAAGGGACTGGCCGCGAAACACCACCAGAACGTCGTGCTCCGCGCCGTGTCGTACTTCCCGGCGGTGTTTTTGGGCACGTTGTTGAACGTGCTCGACGCGTTGTCGTACGGGATGATCATGTTCCCCATCGGCGAGGCGGTGTTTGCGCAAATGGCGCCCACGGGACTCTCGATGTTCTACATTTCGACCGTGATATCGCAGTTGGTGTACTCGTCGGGGCTCTCGGCGTTCAAGTCCGGAATCGGGTCCGAAATGATCGAGGTGACGCCGTTTTTCCACTCCATGGCCCTCAGCATCGCGGCCAACATGGCGGGCAAGCTGAACGAGGCCATTCTCGCGACGGTAATCGTCACATACGCGGTTTCCTCGGTCGTCACCGGCGTGGTGTTCTTCCTCTTGGGCAAATTGAAGTTGGGCTCGCTCGTGGGGTTCTTCCCGCGCCACATCTTGGTCGGCTGCATAGGCGGCGTGGGCTATTTTTTGGTCGTGACCGGCATTGAGGTGTCCTCGCGGCTCGAGGGCGGCCTCAGCTACAACCTACCCACGCTAAAGTTTCTTGTGGGCAACTACTTGACTTTGTTACAGTGGACGCTCCCGCTCGTGCTCACAGCGATTCTCATTCTCTTGCAGCACCGCTTCCACCACTCGTTGTTGGTGCCCATGTACTTTATTGGTGTTTTCGTGGCGTTCCACGTCCTTGTGGCTGCTGTGGGCAGCTGGGACTTGGGCTCGGCCCGCCGCAGCGGCTGGGTGTTCCCCGCCGTCGAAAACAAGGAGCCGTGGTACTCGCATTACCAGCTCTTCCGCTTCGGCTTGGTCGACTGGCTCTCCATCGTGCGCGAGTTCCCCTCCATGTTGGCGTTGACGTTCTTTGGCATCTTGCACGTGCCCATCAACGTGCCGGCGCTCGCCGTCAGCATTGGTATGGACGAGTTTGATGTCGACCGCGAGTTGGTCGCCCACGGCTACTCCAACGCCATCTCAGGCATGCTTGGCTCCATCCAGAACTACCTTGTGTACACCAACTCGGTGTTGTTCATCCGCGCGGGCGCCGACGACCGCTTGGCCGGCATTTTGTTGGCGGCCGCCACCGCCGGCGTGATGATCGCCGGCCCCGTCGTCATCGGCTACATTCCCGTGTGCGTGGTCGGGTCGCTCATCTACTTGTTGGGCTACGAGTTACTCAAGGAGGCCATCTACGACACCTGGGGCAAGTTGCGCAGAATCGAGTACACCACCGTCATCACCATCGTCGTGGTCATGGGTGCCTGGGACTTTGTCTACGGCGTGCTCGTCGGCATCCTCTTGGCGTGCTTGTCGTTTGTGGTGCAGGCGGCCAGGCGGCCCGTGGTCCAGGATATCTACACCGGGAAGGTGGCGCGCCTGACGGTGTTGCGCCATCCAAAACAGCAGGAGTTCTTGAAGGATGTGGGCAACCAGATGTGCGTGATCAAGCTCCAGGGCAGCTTGTTTTTCGGTTCCATCGGCGGCGTCGAGCACTCCATCCGCGACATCTTCGAGAAGACCCGCTTCCGCCACAACCCCATCCGGTACTTGATCATCGACATGAAGCGGGTGTTTTCCATTGATTTCTCTGCGGCCGAGGGCTTCCGCCGCGTTTTGAACTTGACGAACGACTTTGGCACCCAGCTCATAATCTCCTCCGTGGAGGAGGACAGCGAGATCGTTATTGCCTTGCGCGACGCCGGCTTGTGGGACAACGAGACCGACCTCAGCATCCAGCTCTTCGACGACTTGAACTACGCGCTCGAGTGGTGCGAGAATTCGTTTTTGAAGACCTACAACAACCTCCACGCCACGGCCAACCGGGCGTCGAGGCAAATCTCCAAGGGCTCCGTACTGAAACCGGGCTCCCCCTTCCAGGGCAAGTCCGCCATGGCCCACGGGTACGACATTGCGTTCGGCACACCGCGGACGACCCAGGTCTACCAGGCTGCAACCAAAACCGTCCGCGACGAGCAGAAAATGCAGAACAAGTACTACTCCAACATCAACAAGTCGTTCAAGCAGCAGCCGTTGCCGCTCATAATGATCACGTTCAGCGGGCTCTCGCAGAAGGACGAGGCGTTCTGGGCGAAATTGGCTCCCTTCCTCATCAAGGAGAAGATCCCCGAGGACTTTACCTTCTACGACGCCGGCTCCAACGAGCCCACGTTCTTCCTCTTGGAGTCGGGCCTTGTGCGCTCTGTGTTCAAGTTTGAGAGCGAGGACAGGGAGCTCCCGTCGTCGATCTTGCCCAACACCGCTTTTGGCGATTTGCTCGAGCTCAGCGATTACCGCAGCACGACCTACACTACGGTGAGCTACTGCGTGGCGTGGAGATTGCCCGCGTCCAAAATCGCCGAGTTGTTGAAAACTCCGGACGGGCAGCTGGTCTACAACGAGCTCCTCTTGGTGCAAACCAAGTTGTTCAAAGAGCGCTTCGACATCTTGACGGCCAACTTGGTGATATCTGCATAGTATTCAAAACGCAAGACGTATACGTCCCGCACGGTGTATATGATAATATTGAATGAATGTAATGGCTAGCTACGTCCAAAATTCTCTACTTTTCAAAAAACAGCCCGGCGCTGTAAGCTGTGGCGATGCCTTCACGACACAGACCTTCTAGGAGCTTTACTGAAACACCTCTAGAAACTTTACTGAAACACCACCGTAGCGGTCAAGCAAGTGATGTACTCGTCGTCCTTCGTGTACGCCCGGGCGTTCACCACATACCTTCCTGGTGGCACCTCTGCAGGGATCTCCACGCTTTTGGTAATCAACTGCTCGCCCTTCTTGATGGGGCACTCCAAGTCGATTTTGTCCACTTCGTCGCAAATATCGAACGTCTGGTGAATCAACCGGATGTACCCGTATCTAACGTCGATGTCGACGTACGCGCCGTCCTCAATATCCTGGCTCAAGTAGCCAGTAGCAACAAAGGTCAAGTTTTGGCCCTTGACGGGCGGGTTGGGCACAATTACCACTTTCTGCAAGTCCAAGATCTGGTTGGTCTGGCAGTCGCACTGCACGATTGGAGCATTTCCTGGAACAGGCTTCTCATCGGGCGAGGGGAAAGTCTTGACGAACTTGGGAGAGTCAGCGTTGCCAGGGGAAACCAAGTCCTCTACAGACTCCAAGAGAGCGTTAAGCGGAGGGAATTGGAAGGCAAGCGAGCTTGAGAGTAAGCCCAAAATGGCGAGACGATGAATAGCGACCATGCTGATGGTTGTGGGCCTGTTCTAAAGATTGGCAAGTGTTATGCTGGTCGACTGAAGGGAGAGCAATTCGGCCAAAACACAGCTTTTACTAAGTGAGGCGGATTATGTGCGATAGGGCGAACTGCTATGCTCCTGCAGGATTCCGCTCTGGGAATGACCGTGTCCCGATTAGCGTGCGAATTGCTCACTCTGGGTGCAAAAAAATAAGCCGTGCAGAGGGGGATTCGCACACGTATTTATAGGCGCACCCTGATACTTGCAGCCGCCCCCCGTTATGCGAGTTTTGTTTCAGATCTGAGACATGGAAATAATATATAAAGGGGGGCGCTCTCGCCCATTACTGCGAGACCCAAAACTCTGAGCCCACGTATGTAGACAGCCATGAACAACTTGCTGGTCCTCACTCCTGATTCGGGCATCGCACAAACGTGGATTATTGCCACCGCGGGATCCAGGCCGACACGGAGACGCGTATTGCGGAAGGAGATGATCGAGTTTTCAATCCCAACAGTGTGTGACGAGGTGTCGAAAATCGCAGCTGAGTCCCACCACTTGCGCTTAACGTCCAATCTTTTGTATGGCTTATCGTTGATTTACAAGCAGAAAGTGGCGTACATGGAGTCGGAGGTGTCGCTTGTTTTCGACAAAATCACCGCCCCTTTATTTACCAAAGCGCTTGGTGATGCACTCGACCAGAATCCAGGGCTGCACCGAGTCGAGGGCAGAGTTTTTTTAAAAAATGATCCGCGTTTCAATATCGCGACAGACTTTGTGCCCGACTTTAACGACTTGTTCACGGAGATTGGCGAGGGTGCGAAAGCGAAAACGCACCCAACGGCTCCTCTGCTGCAAGACAGGGGTTTGGCTGAATTTGCGGACCCTAAGTCGCGGCCAACTCACGTCGCGGCAGATCAGCTAGACAAGCTGTTTGATGCGTACATCAACAAGAGCGCGAACACAACTGTGCTTCTGGCAGTAGACCAGTTGGACGTAGACTTTGAGTTTGATGTCGATGGCAGAATTGTGGACTTGGATGTTCCTCACGGGCGTGATGATGCAGATATATTGGGCCGGCTCAATCTCGATGACAATTTCAACGCTGTCACCACAAGCATCGAGGATATATCAAAGTCGGCAAATTCCATAAGCAACGACCCGCACTTTACTGCAACATTGAACCAGTCAATGGCTACAGTGGCAGTTGAGAGACCAAAAAAGAGAAGGAGAGTTAAGATTAGAAATGATAACACCACGATGATTAATTTGCTGAACCCGGCAGCCCCAAATAGAGCCCAGCAGCTTAAAGAGCAAAGCACCCTCATTGAAATATTCCGCGTCATCAGCTTGCAGCCAAGATACGTCAACTCGAGTTACCAGTTCTTTTTAGAAGGAACGTCAATGGCTGGGCTATTACCGCTGCTGTACTCCGAGTCGGCTAGAAAAGAGGAAATTATAAACATCGAAGCAATATCTGAGGAGATGGACGACATTGAGAGAGGCCGTAATTTACCCAGCAGGAGACAGAGCGTCGACCAGGAGTTGGCCAGAATCGCCCAGGGGCATAGCCCGTTTAGTATAGAGCCTGAGCACTTTATGCTAAACCTTGATCCACTCTCACCCGTGGCCGAAAATTTAGAGTTGCAGGAAGAAGAGCCTGAGGAATCAACCGAGCTTCAACGCAAACTCCAAGAATTCAGGTCGTATCTTGACGACAGATCTAGGTACATTACTGAATGTCGAGGACCGAGCGTCAGCGAAAAAAACACGTTTACCTTAGAGGCTCTCATCCCCAGCCTGTCCTCTAGCGAAGAGGGACCAGTGAGCAGAAAGCTTGCAGCAAATTCCTTTTCCTACATTCTCCAACTTGCGGGAAACGGGGTGATCAGCTTGAGCGTCAGCGCCAGGGACCCACTAAAGCCTGCTGGACCAAACGAGATCGAAGTAGAGTTCAAGTGACAAAACTAATGTTCTCATAAGAGACTATTTAGTTACATAATACAGAGTGATGCTTCGTTCCTGCAGTAAATGGAGACGAGCGAATGGAGTCCGCGCGGGGAAGTCATTAGATGGGGAGCGGACCAGAACGCAATTGAGCTAATACAGAGGGTGTTGGACAATACTTTGCATTCAGTTGACACAAGGCGGGCCTTGGCAAGTCTAAGCGGCGCCGTTGGTTTCGTCATGCTTGGCAAACTCTTCCTCAGCTTCGTACAACTCAGACTCCTGTGGCTCCTCCTCAGTCTCCTGGTGCAAGGACAAAGTTGGCTTCACAGCGGCGGCGTCCAAAGTCCAAGAGCCCAAAGCGTTCTCAGCGTCAATGATGATCTGCTTCGAAGCCTCGTAGCCGTCGTATGCTGCTCTGGCTTCACCTGGGGTGACTGCCGAGTCGTCCAACAACTCCAACAAAGCCTTGCCGTATCCGGCTATGAGCGCATACTTCTCGGCCAACTCTCTGATGGCGTCGAACTGGTAGTTGAAAGCGGCCTTCAACTTCTCTCTGGTGATGTTGGACAATTGCGCCTCTGCAACCAAGGACTCGGCCTCGGCTCTGACCAACTCCTGCTCCAAAACAGGAATCTTTGGAGACTGTGGGTCCTTGTACTTCAAGTGGGCAATTTCATCGGTGATCTTTTGCTTTCTGTCTCTGGAAGGTTGGACAGACGACTCGATGTTCCTGATAGTCTTCAAGGTGATTCTGTACTGGTCGTACTTGTCGATGAACTGGTCCTCCAACTCACCAATCTCGTATATCAAAACACCCAACTTGTCGGTGACGTCAGAGACATCCTCGTCGTTCTCCTCACCCCACAAGGACAATTGCTTGGCGGTTTCGCGACGCTCTCTGGCAGTCAATTCAACGGCCCTCATGACGTTTTTCTCCATCTTGATGTACTGGGTCAACTTCTTCGACAATTCAGGGGCAGTCACGCCGGCCAAGTTTTTCTTGAATGTGGAAGTAATGCCGCCCTTGCCAAAAAACTTCGACTTTGTCGACGAAGGTGGAGGGGCGGGTGACTGCAATTGCGCAGCGGTTGGCGCCTTTTGGGATCTCAAAGAGTAAGTTCTGTGCATGGTGAGAAATGAAGTGTGCAACTAAAATTTGTGTCGCCGAAGCGGGGGGTGGGCGCCGGCCGCTCTTATATAGACGTACGAGTTGCAAGGGCGGGAAGTGGACTACCACGCGGACCTGCACACAGTGCCCCACCACGCGCGGTTACATTGCTGTTTAATGCGTGTGCTCACAACATCGGGAATGACTTAAGGTATAAGCGATACAATGGGGAAAACGGGATGCTGTGCCATTTAGTGTCAGGGCAAAACGCAGGGGGGAGTGAACATTGTGACGGGCGCATTTCGGGGGTACGCAAATGCGGGCAGATTGACCGGGCAAACAAACCATCAGTCCCACACGTGACTGAAGAGCCAAGACACGCAATGGGACCAACCTGCCCAGTTCCGACCGGGCCACAGTTCAAGCCGCTTAGATTCTCCATGTCGACGTCATCAGCGCTCACTGGGGATGCGAGGTATCGCATTCTATGCATGATTGCTGCCGCAGAAACTTTGGCATTCTGCAGGACTCCGCACTAACTTCCTCTGCAAGTCGCGCTGGGCTCACGCAAGATGACTGAAGATGACTGAAGATGACTGAAATTAGCGTAAGACTGTGGAGTAGGAATGTGAGTGAGAGTGCAGCAGGAGTTCGGTGATGAGTACGCTCCGAGTGGTGGCCGCCCAACGCCGCGGAATTTGTGCGCACGGTATCGGAACCGCCCGCCTCTGCTTGCCTCGTAGAGAAGCGGACCAAGAGAGATTGATTGCAATGGGGGCGCTAAGATGTAAGCGCACAATCGTGTTGCAAGTTTCAGGCCGAGAATCATTCGACGCCAAGCCCACCTCTCACTCCGTGCCAAGGCCAGGTGACCAACTCTCGACATTTCGAAATGGCTTCTCTCCGTCGATATACACAGATATTGGTGCTTCACGACACCTGGAAGTCGCACGAGGCCATCAGTCGACGCCACGAGTAGCGTGAGTGGCTTCCGCCGCACACCCGTGCGTGTTGCCACGTCTTACCGCTGCTACACGTTTGTTCGATGAGTCTCGCCGTCCTAGCACTCGTAATGCACCGCATTTTCAGCACACCACTGCTGGCGGCCCCTGGCGGCTTTCCACTGTTCCAGAATGTAGGCCGGGTCCTGTGAGCCATGATGCTCAGCTTGCCTTGGCCCGCTTGGCTGGGCGCAGCTCCGGTGCACTGCCTCGCTTCGGCCCCACGGAGACCGGCTGCAATATCCGCATGTAATCGTCCTCCAACGCCTGGTACGCGGTCTGGAGCTTGTCGAGCCGCGTGGCGTCGTCCATGCCGTCGAGCGCCTCCCTGTTCTTCTCGTAAAGCCTTTTCTTCACGAACAAGCGCACGTCGCGCTTGGAGTCGGCCGCGCCATGCTCGCGGAGCCGCAAGAGCAACGCCATCTCGAAGAGCCGCTGGAGCTGCCGCCGCTCCAACTTCTCCGCCTTCTTGAACTGCGCAAAGAAGCCCGGCTGTTGTGCGGCAGCCACCGAAAAGCTGGCCAAGTCGAGCCGCCCGCTGCGCAACAACCGCGTCAAGTCCACGCGGTCGCGCAAGTCGTCAAAGCTCTCGTTCGGGTCCTCCACCACGATTTCCACCACGTCGTCGCACGCCGCCCACGCGTCGTAGAGCGTGCGGTACGTGGCGCCACCCACGCCGCGGCCCTCGAAAATCGGCAACACCACAAACTGCGAGAGCTTCTTGCGCGTCTCGACCGCGCCCGCGTCGAACCGCGCCGCGCCGGGGTACGTCCAGTAGTTGTACGCGGTTGCAAACGCCACCACTTCGGGCAACGCGTCGGTGGTTTTGTACGTCACGTACACGTCCCACTTGCGGTCGCCGGCCTCGATGTACGAGCCGGCCTCGATAAAGAGGAGCACGAGAATTTGCAACCGCCGGAGGAGCTCCACGCCGCGTTCCTGCGCCATATCGATCTTATACACCGCGTACGTGTCGCCCTCTTTTTCCCACGGCTCGCCCACGATCGCGCCGGGCACCTCGAAGTGCGCCTGCTCCGCGTCGATGGCGTCGCGCCACTTCAGCTCGTCCTTGTACACCGCAGAATCCGGCAAAAACTCCTGCAATTTCTGCGCCGGGTCCACGTCCACGTCGTCGAGCTTCTCGCTCCAGCGCACGTTGTAGAACGGGAGAAACGTCACCGCATCGAAGCAGAGGAGAATCTGTAAGTCCTTGTACCCAAACACCGTTTCTGCCTCGCCAAAGATCGGGTACGTGAACTGCGGCTTGAACGACAGCGCCGAGCCCGCAGTATCCGTGACGTATATTGTCATGGCGTCGGTCAGCGACGTGGTCCAGAGCTCTGGCTGGAGCGACGCCACCGCCACGCTGACTTTCTGTGCTGCTTCTTCTGCGTCCATCGTGCTTGCTGGAAAACACCTCCACCGCTACGCGTGAGCACCTTGCATTTTAGATTGTTTTTGGTCTGCGCACGCTCTACTATAATACCTTCACCACCGTGCCCGATCTTCTCGCTTCTTTTCTTTCATTGGCTTGTATTCTCTCTACTTTCACTGTCACGCCTTGCGTCTGCTTTTATTGCACTGTATTCTTTCCGTAATATATTTACTATCCACGTAGCGGCCTACTCGATGACCACCACCAAGTCGCCCGCGTCGACCATGTCTCCGTTCTTGTGGCAGATCTTCACAACCTTGCCCGCCTTGGGCGCCACCACCACCATCTCCGTCTTCATCGCTTCCACCACGATCAAGCCGTCGCCGGCCTTAACCTCCGCATTCACCTCCACCAACGGCTTCCAGAAGCGACCAGAGTACTCTGAATACACCATCTCGGCGTCGTCGCTGAACTTGTCGTCCTCGCTCAACACGGGGCCAGACTTGCCAGCCTCCAACTCCGCGTTCGAGATCTGGATCAACCGGTTGAACTCGTCCATCTTCTCGCCGCCCTGGTTTTTCTGGAACTCCTCGATCGACGCAGAGTTCGCCTGCACCCACCGCAAGTACTGCTCGTGGTCAAACACGCTCTCCACGATGTCCACCTCGAAGTGGCCGGCCTCCATCTGCTCGGTGAACTGGTCCACCTCGGCCTCCGACACTGGGTAGAACTCCACCTGGTCGAAGGGGTTCAACAACCACGGCTTGGCGCCGGGAGAGTGCTTGCCTAACGTCAACTTGTCCCAGATAGGCACCGTGCGGCCCACCAACTGGTACCCGCCAGGCGACTCCATCGTGTAGATGCACATGTACGAGCCGCCAATGCCCACAGTGCCGTTAGGTGTGAACGTTCTCGAGGGGTTGTACTTCGTGCCCAAGAGACGCTGTCTGGGGTCCAACGGTACCGCGCAGGGCGCACCCAAGAACACATCGCCGAGTCCGAGCACCATGAAACGGGCAGAGTACAACAAGTTCTTGACGTCGCTGCGCTCCACGCCGTTGATAGATGCAATGAAGTCCACGTTGTTGGGCAACCACGGCGCGTCGCTCCGGATCGTCTCCTGGTATCTCTTCACAGCGTCCAACGTCTTCTTGTCCTCGAACGCCATGGGCAACTTGATCACGCGTGAGGGCACCTTCCACTTGTTGACAAACACCGTCTCCTTCTCGAGCGCGAGCAACGTCGCCAACACCTGCTGCTGGGAAACGCCGTCGAATTCGATCAACACAGACCGCACTCCGCGGGACATCTCCACGATGCCCTCAACGTTGAACTCGCCCACCAACTCGATCAACTTGTGGATACGGTACGACAAGTTGAAGTCCATGCTGTTGTCTCCGTACTCCAACAATATGTACCGGTCTCCGGCCTGGCGGTAAACGGTCTTGGGGTGGGTTGCCGATTGCGGAATGCACGCCAACACGGGGTCCTCGAACGTGCTCAACACGCTGCCCTCAAACGAAGGAACGCTGCCTGAGAGCGAGCTAATGACCTTATCCTGAGAGTGCTTCAACCCCTTGGCCGTCTCGAAAGAAAGTGGGATAAACTGGATGGAATCTCCCGGCTTCACTTGTCCGATCTTCCACATCTCAGCCTCCGCAACAACGGCCTCGCACACAAAGCCTCCGAGCGACGGGCCGTCACACGTCAAGATCACCGGCTCGTCTCCGGTGAAGTTTATTGCACCAAGCGAGTAGACGTAATCGTGCGCGTTGGAAGGATGCAAGCCTGCTTCTCCACCGTCCTTTCTTGCCCACTTTGGCTTGGGCCCGATTAATCTCACTCCGAAACGGTTCGAGTTGTAGTGCACCTTCCACGTGGACGAGAAAAACTCAGCAACGGCCTCCTTGGTGAAGAAATCAGGCGAACCGTGCGGACCGCATGTGACACCCACCTGCCATGCTCTCTTAGCATTGAAGTCGTACGATGGGATCAAGCTGGCGGGAACGGGCGTGGGCTCCGAGACCGGAAGCGGCAACGTGCAACTTGGCAACTCTGGCTGGCCCAAGAACAACACATCTCCGAATTTCAACACGCGGCCGTTGTAGCCTCCCAAGTTTCCAAGGGCGAAAGTGGACCGCGAGCCCAAGTACTCGCAGACGTCGATGCCGCCGCGAATCGCCAAGTAAGCTCTGCAGCCAGATTGCAACTTGCCGATGCTCAACTTCTGGCCCTTCATCAAGTGGATTGGCACCCACTGCTTGACGGTCTTGTCGTCGATTTTAACCTCGACCTCCCCACCGGTCACAGCAACAACGACATCGTGGTGGAACAAGAGCGTTGGGCCGCTCAAAGTCATCTCCAAACCAGGGGCAGCCTGGTCATTTCCTACTGCCCTGTTGGCCAAACGGAACGCGTATTCGTCCATGCAGCCGGAGGGAGGAACACCAATGTGCCAGTAGCCCTTCCTGCCAGGGAAGTCTTGCACAGTGGTGTAGGCTCCGGGCGCAACAACCTCGAAAGCAGTAGGGCTGTAGTCAAACGAGTCCAATACTTTAGTTGCAACCTTAGCGGTTTCGAACATCTTGGAGTTCGCAATGGACCGCAAGTAGTCGATGTTGGAGATACAGCCCGAGATCGCGGTCTCGTTCAACGCCTGTCTCAACTTCTTCAATGCCTCATTTCTGTCCTTGCCGTGTACGATAATCTTGGCCAACGTGGGGTCGTACTCAGCGCTGATGACGGTTCCCGTTTGCACCCAGCCGTCGATTCTCGCGAAGGAGGGAAACTTCACCTCGGTGAGCTGGCCCGGAGATGGCATGAAGTCTTTGACGGGGTTTTCGGCATACAATCTGGCCTCCATAGACGCACCGGTGACTGTAATTTTCTGGCTAAAGTCGGGAGGCGTGTCTGCTGCAATCAACAACATCCACTCCACCAAATCAAGGCCAGTGACCATCTCAGTGATGGGGTGCTCGACCTGCAAACGCGCATTGACCTCCAAGAAGTAGAACTCGTCTCTCTTTTCGTCGTAGATGTACTCAACGGTTCCGGCGCACTTGTATTTCATCAAGGCACCCAAGGATTCGGCTGCTGCTCTCATCTTCTGGCGGGTCGCCTCGGGCAAGTTTGGAGCAGGAGTCTCTTCGATGACCTTCTGGTTTCTTCTTTGCAAAGAGCAATCTCTCTCGCCCAAAGCGATGGCCTTGCCGTAACCGTCACCGAACATCTGGATTTCGACGTGGCGAGCATTCTCGACGAAGCGCTCCAAGAACACACCGGAGTCTCCGAAATAAGACTTGCCTTGATGCTGAACGGTCTGGAACACACGCTCAATGTCGTTCTCGGAATCGACCTTTTGCAACCCGATTCCGCCTCCGCCAGCAGTCGACTTGACCATCACGGGATACTCAAGCTGGGCGGCAATCTTCTTCGCTTCCTGAGCGTCGGCCACCAAGCCGGAACCTGGAACCAAAGGCACACCGGCCTTCTCTGCGATCTCTCTTGCCGAGTGCTTCAAGCCAAGCTTCCTGATGGAGTCGCCAGATGGTCCAACGAAAACAATACCCTCCTTGGCACAGCGGTCGGCGAAATCGGCGTTTTCAGACAAGAAGCCGTAGCCCGGTATGATGGCCTCGGCGCCGCTCTTCTTTGCCGCGGCAATGACCTTGTCGATGTTTATGTAGGTCTCAGCAGCGGAAACACCATTCAACGGAACGGTTTCGTCAGCCATCAAGACGTGACGTGCGTACTTGTCGGGGTTGGAGTAGATTGCAATGGCCTTGATTCCCATTTTCTTCGACGTCTTCATGATTCGCACGGCGATCTCACCACGGTTGGCCACGAGAACAGACTTGAAAGGCCTCTTGACCTTCTTGGCCTCTCTGTCCAAGTGCTCGTGGTAGGCGTGCCAGCCACCGAACTCGGTGATGTCCTTTGCTCCCTCGGCGAGGTACCCAGACTCTTCGCAAATGAAGGACTTGATCCACTCGCCAGACTTGAGCTCCACAGAGCCAATGCCCAAAGGCTCAGGTACGTAGTTCACGAACTGGCCAAAGTGCTCCAACGGAATTTCGTATACCTCCAAAGCAATCTCAGCACCAGACGTCTTAACTCTTCTGAGCCCCGGCTTTGCGACGGGCCCTGTCTTGGGCAACGCGTACAACTTGTAGTTTGGCGAAGTAGTGGTGGCTTCCACAAACGTGGCGTTGACCTTTTCCAACTGCCAGTGCAATTGGTACTTTCTCAAATGGGCGCCCACCACAGCCAACTTGACCGTGTTTTTCAACACCTTGTTGGGGAGCTCGCGGGGGTCATATGGGACGTCTTCGAGAGACGTTGCGTGTTTGTCCTTTAAGCAGCCGTAGAACCGCGGGGTCTTCTCGGTGTACGCCTTCAAGTATCTGGAGGCAAATTCTAGCAACGCGTAGTCGTTGAACTTACTAGACAAGAATGTGACACCAAAGGGCTGGCCGTCGGCACGGAAGCCTGCGGGCACAGATAAGGCAGACATGTCGGCCAAGTTGACGAAGTTGGTGTAAGTGCCCTGGCAGGAGTTCACGCCGATTGGGTCCTTCTGCACCTGCTCGATCGTGGGGTTCAACGGAGCAGTGGGAACGACGATGACGTCGATATCTTTCAAGATGGGCTTGATCTTTTGCAAGATCGCCTGGCGCTTGTACTCGTACTCAAATGCGTCTGCCGCGGTGTGCTTCTCTCCGCTTCTAATGATCGTGGCGACGGTCGGATCCAAGTCCTTCTCCGGTGGGTTGGTGGCCATGAA
The DNA here is from genome assembly GCA_030444895.1 of Metschnikowia sp. yHMJ9. Lineage (NCBI taxonomy): Eukaryota > Fungi > Ascomycota > Pichiomycetes > Serinales > Metschnikowiaceae > Metschnikowia > Metschnikowia sp. yHMJ9. Next base: position 302,440 of record JAJMQU010000004.1, on the reverse strand, counting down.
ATCTTTCACGGCCCAGTACCGCTCGGAAACCCAGCAACCTTCGTACAAGTACTTGGCCAAGTCCAATAACGGCGAGATGTCGACGCTGGAAATCTTGCAGCCAGCGCTTTCAAGTAACGCAACGGCAGACTCGTAGAGCTTGGGGTTTTCCTTCTCCCCGCACCACACGAGTTCGGAGGGCACACCAACAGAGGGCGAGGCTGGAAAGCTCAAAAGCGCGTTGTCGGGCATGGCACGCGAGTATTCGTCGCTGGCGCCGTCTTCCTGCGCCATTATGTTGAACGTGAGCTGTGCATCTTGGACGTTCAACGCGAAGATAGAGACGGTGTCCAAAGACTTGCATGCGGGCACAACTCCAGAGCAGGAGAAGACACCCTTGGTTGGTTTGAGCCCGATGATGTTGTTCAAGGCTGCAGGAACACGACCGGAACCGGCAGTGTCGGTGCCCAAGGAAATTGGCACAATTCCGCGAGCAACAACGGAGGCGGATCCTGCGGAAGAGCCGCCGGAGACGAACAGCTTGTTGAATGAGTTAGGCGTGATGCCGTAGGGCGATCTTGTGCCGACCAATCCAGTCGCGAATTGGTCCAAATTGGTCTTTCCGATGATGATCGCACCGGCATTTCTCAACAATCTTACAGTAGTGGCGTCTTCCTCGGGCTTGTAGGCGAAAGAGGGGCAAGCAGCCGTGGTGGCCATGGACTTGACATCGATGTTGTCCTTGACCGCAATGGGCACACCGTAGAGAGGAAGAGACTTCTTGTTGGTGTTGGACTGGAGAAAAGTCCATTGGTGCGCCAAGTCCTCTTTAGAAGCGAGGGAAATCCACGCGGGGTCCGACTCACTCTGCGACTCCAAGAGCTTGGTCAACAACGCCAACGAGTCGTCGGGAGTTGCGCCAAAATGGTATTTTTTCCAGTCGTTGATGGTCCAGCCAGTCTGCTCCATGATGACGTAATGCAGAGACTATGAGACAAAGATTAGCGAATAAATAAGGTCGACGAAGAAAGAAACGCTCACAGGGATGATTCAGCACAGTAGTTTTTTATCTTTTCCTTGGGTACGGGTGAAATACTGGTTGTGTAGGATTCTCGTGAAAAAGTGCTAGTGTTGATGATCTGGTAAAGTGCAACACACCAGAAAAATGTTGATCGTGGCAGCTCAGCTGTGATAGAACAAAGAAAGAACAAATATTCTAAGAAGGCTCGTCTGCGACGACAGGGAAGCACAGTGATCTTATAGGGGAAGAGCACGTCGAATGTCCGATGGACATCACCGGTAATGCTGCCCGGCAGCACTGATAGCCTGCATGCAACGGTCCGATTAACGTTTCTATGGAGAGGCTTTCGGAGATTCCCACAATCTCGCGACCGCCTACGGCCCGATCCACGCACCTCGACCTCCGCAGCGGAAAAGGAATTGCACACCGAGCGCGCGCCCTCTCAGCCCGCGCCGTTCTTTCGGCGGAGCCGCTAGCGACCGCGCTCAGACTAACGCCCCGGCACCCTTGCGCGCTCGCGCACTCTTTCTCTCGCGTGGTCTGAAACAAACCTGAAACATGTTGGCCTTGTGAACTTGCAGCCCAGACGTAGGGAAACGAGGAAATCGCTTCCATTAAATATTCTCGCGGCAACGGGCACCCGCAAGAATGAGGTCACGCGCTTTGGAAATGTGGTACAAAAGTAAAACTCAAACGCTCTCCGTGGGCCAACTCTGTTTAAACACTGCTCTGTGCGGCTGGCCAAAGTTAGCTGGCATCTGCTACTGCTGGTGGCCCTAGGCAGGACGGCTCTTGGCCCTGGAGCTGGCGCGACGACTCTGGGGCGCGAGCCCGATACCAGGTCCATTCTCTGGGCGCCGCATTTTTTGTGCACATTACTGGAGTTGCGCCGCACTGCGGGCCGTAAGCCCGGCGCGGGGAAGCTGCCACACGAAATCAAGGCGTGCCAGCAGTGCAGCCGCGCGCGGTTATCATTGGGCAGCGATATCATCCTGTTAGAAGGGGTGCGGAATTTCCCTCCTCTCTCCTACCGGGACTGCCGCACGCAGGGCTGCACTGATAACAAGGCTTGCAAGGGAACACGGAAAAGCAATGTAGTACCCTATCGTCACGTGAGTTGTGAAGAAGTGGCCCAATGAAATCATAGATCAGCCATGCAGGGTCACGAGCTCCAGGTTTTGCTGCAGGTACTACACCATCACACTATTGACGCTTTGTTTTTGCAGCACAAGCCATGTATTCCAACACGACCGCCAGGGCACTAGTGTCGCTAACACCAGGGCTTAGCTAAACTACAGTTGGACAACTTAAAATATAATGTCGTAGTATTATCCCAAGTAAATAAAAAAAAAAAACAATCGCACGACTAGCGTATATGGACAACGAAGATCTACTTCTTGCCCTCCTCGATGGTAGCGTCGATGTTCGCAGGTGTGGTGTACCCATCGCCGTCGACAGTACGGCCATCGAGATAGGTCTGAGATAATTGAGCAGAAACCTGACTTCTAACAGCGTGTAATTGCTCTGGGTGTGCTTGCTGCCACTCCCTCAACTTGTAGGTCTGTCCGGTCAAGTCCCAGTAGATACCTCTAAACGTGGTGTAGCAACCTTGGCGTCCTTCCCACAATGGGCCAATAATGACGGCAAACGCGGTAAAGAAAGTCCAGATGAACAAGACAACAATCCAACCAGTAAAGAATTGCTTGCTGAAAACGTACCCACTACCATACATTGGAATTGGCCACAAAAGAATCAAACAGATCGCCAAAACACAACAGATGGTAACCGCAACCTTGAATGCCTTGTTCAATCTGGCGCTTTCAGCTTCATATTGATCTCTGTTCGCGAGAACGATCTCATGTGCGGCGGCAGTCACTTGGGATTTGATAGGAGCGAGCTTTTCGGGATCTGGAGAGGGCGAAGACTCTGCCTCAAGCAATTCTTCCTCCTCATCGACACGAGTAATCGTCTTCAAAATGTCCCAGTCGAACTTCTGAGGCTTGAACGCAAAGGTGAGTATTGGAATGATCACCAATGGCGACAACAAAGCCACAACATTACCAGTCAACATGGGGTTGTCCTCAAAAGTGGTGTCTACGGTGACAGTGCCAAACTGGCTCTTTGCACAAGCCAACCACAGGATAATAGCCAATGCAGTAGCAATTGGAGGAGTGAACGTCGCTGCGGCCCAGTTCTGGTTCCGGTTGAGCAAAGTCAAAGCAGAAGGCAAAACACCTCCTCCAATGATGACACCCATCAATTCATAGAGGTAGCCCATGGAAATGCCTGCGTAGTACAAGCCAATCGAGAAACCAGCCATGACGTAGGCAAACACAATAACAGACCCGTGAGACATCAACATCAACTTCTTACCGGAAGCCTTTGGGTCGATGTAAGTCCTGTAGATATCGTAAGTGTAAATGGAAGAAACAGCAATCAATTCGGCAGACATCGCGGATGTCACGGCCATGAACACCAACAAAAGACTCATCACACCACCGCTCTTCCCCAAAAGTGCCACTGCAGCGTTTGGCAACACCAATCCTGCGCTGACCTCATCAGAAGTCATCTTGGTTGGGTAGGTTGGCCAGGCAACTGTGTCCTCCAAAGACAACGCAGTAAGACCCATAGTGGTAGCAATGAACATTGGGATGGCAAACCAGGCCAAACCACCAATCACGTAACCCGGCATGGTAGCAACGGGGTCCGAAGCAAAGGCTTTGTTGAAGTATCCATTGTCCAAGAACACGGTTCCGAAGTTTCCAACAATATTGATGACAAAGAAAATACCACCTGAGCGAGACTTGATAGTCAAGTAGGAGCCCCCAGCGTTACCTTCCTTTGGCAGTGTCTCGGCCAACGCAGTCACAATCTCCCAAACAGCACCGGGGGAGCCCAATTTGTCAGAGACTGCAAATGTGTTGAAAGCAAACACCAACAAAATGATGACAATGACCACAGTGTGCGCGTAATCTGTCAAGAACGTAGCCTTAATACCACCGAACAAGGTGTAGACCACCACACCAAGAGGCAACAACAAACATGCCGCAATGACATTCATGCCTGTCAAGTCGTGCACGACAGCAGAGCCACCTGTCAACAACATCGCAGTCACCAAGACGTTGGTAGCAAAGCCCCAGAAGCAGTAAATACCATGGGTGATGCCGCCGTAACGTCTTTGCACAATTTCCAAGTAGGTGTGCGCGCTTGGGGCACGCTCCTTACCCTTGATAGCCAAACATGCGAACAAGATGATCTGAACAGTGGCTCCAGCAGCGTAGTACAACGCACCAGATACACCGTTATTGTACACCTGCACAGTGGAAGTTAAAAGCGTAGCAGCCCAAGTCCAAGAGGACACAACTGCAGCCGACAACAAGAACTTCTTGACCGATCTGCCCGCAGTGGAGAATTCTTCTGCGGTCATAATCTCTTTGTTGTAACGCTTCAAGCAAAAGGTGGTAAGAACCATACCAGCAGCAAAGACTGCTCCTAAGCCAACAACAACAGCGTAACCTGCCGCTTGTGGGAGTGCCACGTATTGTGCATCAGACATTGTGAGAGATGTTCGACTTAGTGGATTGACTTGAACACATCTTGGAATCTGAGCCAGCTTTATACCTTCTGAACCGCATGCTCATATCGGGACGCATGCTTAATCATGCTTTAGATGCACACCGCGTTTCTCCAGATAAGAATTGACATGAAGGTGCGGATCTGCAGGTGGCTCTCGATGCAACGGCGCTCGCGGCCCGAGTTTGCATACCAGCGAGTTCTGTGTTCCAGAAGATAAATAGCCGTCTGGCTTAGCCAAGATGCGATCTAAAACTTTTATCTTCAATTCACATGTCGCATCTGGCTCTTAACCGGCGCTCGCGGGCCGAGTTCGCATGTCCGCCTAGGGGTTCCAGAAGATAGAATAGCCGTCGAGCATATCGGATATGCGATCTAAAACATCAATTGATAAATTTTTCTTAATAGATTTCGGCTCTAATATTTTCTTCAGCGCTATCTTTGTTGTAATAATTTTTGGAAATGCCATCTCGTGCTCAATTGTTGAGGCTTTTCTCAATTGAGCACATATATTTTTTTTCTGCGTAGAGCAGTCAAATTCCTCTTTTGAGCGGCCCCATTCCGTGCGCCGCTCCACGCCGCTCCACGCCGTCCTGATTATTTTTTTTTTTTTTTTCATTGCAAGAAAAAATTTTTCAAGCATTGCGTACGGCCAAGTTATCTTTGTAAGTTATCTATGCCCGTCATTGCATCCGACAATGCCGGAAAGCACGCCCCATGCCTCTCTCGTCCAATCGCCGACAGTCCGATATCTGCTTCGTCTCTAATCTGATCGGGGAACACCAAATGTACTTGCATAGGGACGTGCAGCAAACGCGCTCAATCTTCTGGAAGCTGTCTTTTCTGGGCCCACGACTTTGACAGAATTATCAAAAAAATTCATTTGTAATCATTCACATGGGGGCGCCTCGTACGAGGGTCGAAGGATCATACTTTTCTTGCTAGACAAGTTGCAGAAAAATTCGTTACCTCGGCATTGGTAAGTTTGCGCACAAAGTCAGACAAACAATGGAGACTCAAGTTGCGAAGTTCAAGCCAGAGAGAAGGTCAAGGGATTCGCTAATTTCTTGGTTGCTTGCAGCTTGGCCATTCGATTGGCCAGTTTGTACACTCTCTGTCTCCATTTGGTCTTCCCAGCCAAATTCATAGTCATCGAAAACTAACAAATTCTGAATCTTTTCATGGCGCGATCTCAATTCCGAGGAAATTAAGGCTTGCTGGTTGAGAACTTCACGTTGGGCTTTCGCTCTCAACACATCTTCGTCTTCAAGTCTGCCATTCAACTCTTTGTTGAATTTGTTAACGAAGTAAAATGTTCCCAGAATGTGCTTGTCCAAAACAATTACGCCTTCGTCCATACACTGCGCCAATTCTTCAACGCAAATCGACGACGACCAGTTGAAATGGTCTGCAATGTCGGCCACGGTTTTTCCATGGAATGTCTTGAATGTTTCATGCATGTACCCGTCATTGTCGGCTAGTAGCTCGCTGGTAAACTTGTTGTACATGAAGCGGTTCTCCTCGTGTATCAAATAATCTGTGATTATCTGGTATATGTTTTGCTGGTCGTGTAACCTCTGAGTCACAACTACCAATCCTGACTGGAACGATTTGAGCATGACGGGCAAGTTGAGAGTGTCAAAGTACTGGAGGCATTTTTGAAACGTCTGTGTGGAAACAAGTTCGCCACCAAAGCCCTGGCTCAAAATGGAATATCTGTTGTACGAGGCGAACAAGTCCTGTGATGTTATCATAGATGTGGCTTTTGTGAGCTCGAAATTCAAAAGAAACTCGCAAATATGACGAGAGAGCTCGTGTATGTACAAGGTTGAGTTTTCGTTGACAACGAGCGGTGCCAACGTTTTGGGCGACCTGCGCGGTTTAGTCACCAAGAAGCTGAAGTTGGAGGTTAGCTGAAGTATGTCTTGCGCCTTGTGCATGAGCTGCTCCAACCCCTCTAAAGATTGCGAGAGAACTTCCTCGTTGTGTCTGCGTTGCGATTCGCTTAGCTTCTCCAAGCCATGAATACCTTTGGACTGGATCTTCGGCGTCAATTCTCTAGAAGGCACGAGCCTGCTGCCGCTGTCGCTCACGCCACCTCTTGCCTCTAAAGCTTCCCACTTCAAATTATCGATTTGAGCCTTAACGTGCTCATAAAACTTCGCATCGCCGCCTTTCCGGAAACTGAATTTCACGTAGGGAGCATTGTTCGTGTATACTTCTTTATCCTCTAGCACGAGTCCGAGAGGCTCGGGTGCATTTGGGTCTGTCTCTGGTGTAATGCCCTGGATTTGCTTCAACACAGAACGAGGAGCCTGCTTCAAAGGCGCACCGCACATCTCGCAGTTCCGCATGGACGGATGGTTGATGAATGTGCACTTTCTACACATGTCGGCAGTGGTCAGGTCGGAAGAGCGGCTAGACGCCGAATCTCGAGTCGCCTGCGCCGCCAGGCGTAGTACATCTTCCAAGAGCGATTTGGACGGCGGAACGCCGCAAGAAACGCACTTCGGAACATCATTGGCTAGCTCGATACCGGTGGACATGTGATTATTGTAAGAGCAAATCGGGCACACCCAATCAACAGTGGTACTTGCGATGCCAGAATTAAGAGAGGGAGTGAATCTGCCCTGTGGCGCATTGGAGTCCGGATTTGCCCCGTCGCTGACCTTCAAGTATACTTTTACTTTCGGGCTCGATCGTAGGAACTTCTCGCTGTGTTCAGTGTCGGACACGTCGGACAAGTTGACCGCGAGAGCTCTTTTTTGGTCGACGGAGTCGAGGTAGATCACACGCTTGTTGGTCAAGTAGACCCTGCCGTCTTGGAAGTTTTTAATCTTCAGTTTGCCTTGGTATATGCCAACGCCATCCTTCACAAATATGTCGTGCTCGTTCTCGGTGAGGATAGGGCGGTTTGACTTGTTGACGGGGACACTGTGCCATACACTTAAGTAGGACATGTAGAGGTGTGCCTGGCTTGCTTGCTCTGAATTGTGGGGTGCTCACGTTATCTCTGAGGGAATCAAGATGGTAGATATCTATGACGACAAGTCTCGGAATATATGTGATTGGGGAGGGCCGCTCAACCAGTCGTAGGCAGTACTATGAGTTCCCAAAACGTCTCTAGAAAAGGAAACGACTCCCTGAGAATAACAGCGGGCTGGTAGTCTCAGGCAAAAGGATCACAAAACGAGAATCGCTAACGGCGCGGCTTGCGTTGTCTGGAGCGATTTGGCGCGACCTCCCATTCCCGCGGCGGTACCTAATGCTGCCGAAAGTCTTGAAAACGCTAGAGCGAGCGGCGCGAGAAAAAAGACCGGGGACAGCGCGGCCTTATATAAGCAGGCGGCTGCAAATTCTGAAACATGCAATGCATGACCAGCGGCAAGTCACACAAAAACGCTCGCGGGGTATAAAAAATCCCTGCGCTGCCCTCTGTCCTTCCTCTGTCGGCGCTTTTTTTGTTGGACTTATTTTGTGGTTACTGCGCTACACTGTTTTGGCTAAGGTCCATCTCTGGTGCCAAAGGGTAAGCGACGGCCCCCACCCAGCAGTCTCACGGCGAGTATTTTTCGCACTGCACTCGGCCACGCCCCACCATAGGCGCTGCGCTCTGAGTCTCGCACATTGTCAGTTTTGCGCACGGCGTCTAGTCCGGTTCCACGCCGCGAATTCTGGCGCGAACTCTGGCGCCAGAGCGAACAAGAACAAGCAAAAAAAAATAAAGAGGCCCCGCCGGGCGGTGCCTACTGCGCGACAGGGGGGCGGCTGCGCGGCACGCTTTCGCGCCAGCACCAATTCAGTTTCTGCCACACCTCACGGCTGTTGCGCACACAATAAGCCTAGTGCTGTCTGTGTTCCAGTGCCATTTCCACAACACCCTTGGCCAGCATGGCATTTTTGTTCAAAAGGAATCCAAAGTCGCCACCGGAGCTCGTTCGGCTGCTCAACGAGCTGATTCTGAAGCTTGATTTCTCGGCCGATTCCAAAAAGTACCAGGACGAGTGCCATCGGTACTTGAAGCAGATCAAGGTTGTGTTCCACGGAGACGAAGAAAACGACCCACAGCCGGACCAGATCGCGCCTTTGGCGCACGAGATCTACTCGTCGGACTGCCTCTTCCTTTTGGTGCAAGGCTTGCGCAAATTGGATTTCGATCTGCGGAAAGACGTCGTCACAATATTCCTGGCGCTCTTACGCCGACGCATAGTCAACGAGTCTCCGACAGTCGACTACTTGCTTCACAGGAGGCGGGAGATTCTCGATATGCTCTTGCGTGGGCCAGAGATCAGCGAAACGGCACTTATATCTGGCCAGATCATGCGCGATTGTGTCAAGTTTGAGCAGATCAACCGCTACGTCTTGCTGAGCGAATTACTATGGAACTACTTCAGGTATGCCCAGAACCCCATCTTCGAGGTTGCAACCGACACGTTTACCACACTCCACATGTTTTTGACGCAACACAAAAAGCTTGCGTCCGACTTTCTAGCCAATAACAGCCCTGTGTTCACACAGCATATCAACGGGCTCATCAGGTCGAGCAACTACGTGACGAAGCGACAGAGTGTGCGTCTTTTAACTGAATTGGCGCTTGAGAAGCAGAATGTGCGGTTTGTCATGTACTACTTCGACGAGACTACCAGCCTCAAAGTCGTCATGATGCTTTTGAGTGACAAGCTGAAGAACGTGCAGCTCGAGGGCTTCAATTTGTTCAAATATTTCATCGTAAAGCCCAACAAATCTCCAAAGATCTGGGATATTCTCGCCAGGAACAAAGATAACTTTGTGCGAATTATCAACTCGCTCGACCTGTCGGACTCAACCCTATTTGAGCATCGCGACTACGTCTTGAATGTTATTCTAAAACTACCCGATGTTGAGAAACTAAATACCGCAGAGCATGTCTAGTGCGAGGCTGCGAGTCGTCGTCATATCCTGGAAGGTCTCCCTTCTCTTATACTGTCATGGCCAAGCAAAAGAGCCAGGGGTACAAGAAATCTATGGTTCTTTGCTTAATAAATATTGCATTCGAGACCTCCCTGTGTGAATTATGAGACCCGTCTCTCTTCTATTTATGGGGTTGATTATGTTTATGCAACAACTTTAGACCAGGACTTGTAGTCGTCTGCACCGTACTGGATGGCTCTGATCCAGTCGGCAACCTGCACGGTCAACTCACCGGCGTCGCCAGCAGCCAAAGGCACGTTGATGTCCTCGCCTCTCCAGCCAATGTTCTTGATGGGCGACACCACCGCGGCAGTGCCAGCTCCGAAAGCCTCGACCAACTCGCCCTTGGCGGCTCTTTCCTTGACTTCGCCGATGGTGAACTTGCGTTCGGACACTGTCCAGTCAGACGCAGGCAATCTGTCTCTGGCCAAGCCCAAAATAGAGTCTCTAGTGACACCCTCCAAGATGGTGCCGTCCAAAGGAGCAGTGACCAACTCTTTCTTTCCGGAAGCGTCCTTGAACACGAAGAACACGTTCATGGTTCCGACCTCGGTGACGAAGCCCTCGTCGCCGAAAAGCCACAAGTTTTGGTGGTAGCCACGCTTGGCAGCCTCCAACTGCGGCCTGATGCAAGGCGCGTAGTTGGCGCCCAATTTCTTGTCGCCCACACCACCGGGCCACGCTCTGACAGCGTAGTCCGTGGCCTCCAAGGACACGGCCTTGAAGCCAGTGGAGTAGTATGGGCCGACAGGCGAGGCAATCACGTACAAAAGCGCCCTGTCGGGCGTGCCGACGCCCAAGCCTACGGACGTGCCGATAATGGTGGGCCTCAAGTACAAGGAGTAGCCCTGGCCCTCGGGAACAAAGTCCAGGTCAAGCTTGACGAGCTCGCCCACCAACTTGGTGAACTCGTCGCCGTCGAACGTTGGCAAGCAGATTCTCTCGGCGGACTTGTTCATTCTGATGAAGTTCATGTTGGGCCTGAAGATACGGATGTGGTTCTCCTTGTCTCTGTATGCCTTCATGCCCTCGAACGCCTCAAAGCCGTAGTGGAGAACGCAGGTGGAAGGGTCCAAGCTCAAGTTGTGGAAGGGCGAGATGGTGGGGACGCCCCAGCCGTTCTCGGCGGTCCACTCGATCTCCAACATGTGGTCGGTGAAGGATTTTCCAAACACCAACTGGTCATTGGGGAGCTTTTCCTTTGGGGAGGTTGTTTTCGTAATAACCAATTTCGATGCGTCCAAAGGTGCTTGACTCATGGTTGCTAGGTATCTGCGTGGAGCGTTAGTGGCAGCTCTCAATAGATTGAGCTTGGAGAGGAACGGCATATTTTTGTAGGCCGGCTGTCAAAAATTTCTTTGTGGGGAAAAAAAAACTGTGGAAAAAAGCAACAGGAAAAAAGAAACAAACAGAAAAGTTAGTCACATACGCTTCTCTCTCTTGACGGGGCAGGTTGTGCGCGCGCAGTGCGATCTTTATAATAGGCGACGCCGATTCCGGCGCGCGAGTCATTAGCCGGCAATACCCGCGGGCATCTCGCGCTAGTGCGAAATTCTCTTGTGTGCGCCTTGGGAATTGCAAAACTCGGCAGATGACTAACGCGGCTGCAAACGTGTGAGGTTGCAAAGCGTCAACTAGACGCCAAGTGGACAGTGCATGCACGTGTTCTTTTTATCTCTGTTTCGCCCTGCTCGTTTGCCTGGTTTTTGCCCACTAGCCTCTGATCTATGCCTCTAATTTCTGTATTCTGTCTCGGCTGTCTGCCTCTGATCTCTGGCTTCTGCTTTCTGTCTTCTGATCTCTGAATTTTGCCCTCTGCCCTCTGCTTCCAGAACGGCTGTTCAGGCACGACCGCCCTAGTACACCATGAGGTTCTCCACATACTGCTCATTAATAAACACATGACCTTGTGGGGTCAAGCGAAACACGTCCGGGTTGCGCTGCAAGTGGGTTGACTGCGTCCACACGACGGCGCCCAGCGTCACGGCAAACCCGTTCACTGTGGTGATGCGGAGCACCTCGTCGCCGGCCGCGCGCGCAGGCACCAATTCACGCAAGTACCGCTGCGTGATGACGGTGTTGTTCTGGTCAACGGCGTTCTCGGCGAGGTGCTCCAACTTCACGCGGCCCTTGATCGCCGGCATCACCAAGTCGTGGGGCTCGAATGGACACTGCGGGTGCAGGCGAGCCACGGCGTAGATCTCGTAGTCCTCGGGCCGGGCCAAGTCGCCGAAGATAAGGTCTGTTTCCCGCGTGGTCGGGTTGTTTGCGCACACAAGCGGCGCCGAGAGCCCGTACGTGGCGAGGAAGTCGCGCGAGAGCTCGATCGAGCCGCCGTGCGGGCCGAGGTGCGCCGGCCGCATCAACGTTTCGGTCATGGCGTGCTCGGGCGAGAAGAGCTGGTCCCACTCGTAGTAGCCGGACGCGAGAAACCGCCGGGCAGCGGCGGGGCGCCACTGTTGCGGCGTGCGCTCGCAGGTGTCGAAGACGTCGGCGGCCGGGCGGAGGCAGAATCCGCAGCGCGTGACGCCGCCCGGGCCTTGGGGCTTCTCGCCTTCGTCCAGCTCGGGCTCGGCAAGCTCGTCCAGCGGGTGGAGGAGCCCGCGCCACATGGAGCCCAGCGAGGGCTTGCCGAAGGACTCGAGCTGTGTCTCGGCTGCGGACAAGTGGGGGCGGAACGCCGCGGCGCTGCGCCGGCCCATGCGCTCGGAGTACCACAACGGGTGTGCCTCGGTGGAGAACACCCAGTTGCGGGCGCTCATGGCGCTGGCGTGCACGTAGCTCTCGTTGGCGTCGTCGAACAAGAGGTACAAGTACTTGAGCAGCTCGCCGAGCACAAACGTCTCCATGCGGTCCTGGCGGCGACCGCTGCGCACGTCCTGGTAGCCGGCAAAGCCGCACGGGGCACGGAAGCGGGTCTCGAAGAGGTGCAACACGCGGGCGCCGATCTCAAGGTACATGGGGTCGCGCGTGGCGCGGTACAAGTAGTAGGTGGACTCGATGAACTCGGGCCGGAGCGGGTACCACTCCAAGGGCACGGCGTTTTGCCAGCGGTGCTTGCGGGACGACAGCGGCGGCGCGGGCAACGTGCCCCAGCGCTCGGGCATGGCGTCGAAGTGGTTCCAGATCTTCAAGTACACCAAGTGCGACGACACCGCGTCCAGGAGCCGCCCCGCCAACACCTGCAAGCCGGGCCAGAACGCACTGAGCGAGTCGATCCACGGCGTGCAGCGCTCCGCGGAGTCGGTGCGCACGTTGGCAAAGTACGCCCAGCCGTCGGACCGCACCGCGTGCCGCAGGTGGGTGAGGAGCGCCTGGTACGACCGAACAAACATGGCCCAGAGCGTGTCGTCGCCCAACACAATGGCGCCCTTCAACACGTGCTCGTAGAACGAGTCCACCAGCGCGCCTATGCCGGTGACCATGTCCAGCCAGCGGCTGGCGACGGGGTCCAACGACATCGGGAGCAACCCCAAGGCCAGGCGCGCGGACCAGAGCTTGGCGAGCGTGGCCCGCGTGAGCGTCTCGAACCGCGGGTCCCCCGTGAGCCGCAGGAGCAACAGGAACTCGAGAAACGGCGTTGTAGCTCCCGCGGTGCACGCTTCTCTGTTGCGGGCGGAGCGCACAACGGGCAGCACGCCGTGCGCCAAGTTCACGAGCGGCAAAGGGAGGCTCGTGGACGTGCGGTACGCTGGAATTAGCCGTAGACCCAAGTCGTACGCCATTTCTAACAAAAATCCGTCGTACAGCTCGACGATCTCTGCGAGCGCGCCGTCGGCGCCGGTCCACGGCAAGTCCGTCAACGCTATATGCACCAGGAGGAGCCCACCGAGCCAGCGGATCGTGGCCTCAAACACCTGGACAGCGAAATCCTGGTGGAAGTACCCGTGCTGGTGGCGCTTCAAGTACGCGAGCGCGCTGGCCAACTCGCCGTACTCGTGCAACATGAGTAGCGAGTCCAAGTTGTCGAGCACCGTCAGCGACACGTTGCCCATGGCGTCGTTTGCGAGGCTGCCGGCGGGAGTGTACTGCGGGCCGTACGGCTTGCACGTAAGCGGCGTCACCTCGTCGGCCGGGAACCCGTGCCGCATGTATTGCGTCCATCCGTGGCGGAAGAGCGTCCGCGTGCGGTTCTTGAGCTGCGCGAGGTGCCGCGGCGTGAACGAAGAATTTCCCGGCGGCGGCACGCCGAACGCTGCTGCCACGCACACGAGCCAGACAAGAACTAAGAGCCGCATGTATTTACAGGTGGTTTCGGGGTGCTTGTGCGCTGGTGTCCTGTGGTTCCGTGGGGCAGCACGGCCTTTAAAGTACAGCTCAGTGGGTGCGAAAGTGTGCGCGTTCATGTCGCGTGCGAGTCACGGAGCTACAAATGCTCAGGGCATCCCCGGGCAGGCCAAGACTTTTACGTTTGGGTTTTTTCTATATGACTTCTGCTGTATCTGTGCTTACTCTTGGGTCTCTGTCCTTCCTCTCTCGGTCCTTCCTCTCTCTCTCCCTGCTCTCTCTCTCCCTGCTCTCTCTCTCCCTGCTCTCTCTCTCCCTGCTCTCTCTCTCCCTGCTCTCTCTCTCCCTGCTCTCTCTCCCACCTTTCTCTCTTTGGCCCCGCTTCACCGATAGATTGCGTCCGCCACCATCAACGCCTCCTTCGCCTCTTCCACATCGTGGACCCTCACAATGTCAACGCCCTGCTCAACGCACGCCACTACCGACGCCGCCGTGGCCACAACCCGCTCTTTCGCGGCGGCCTGGCCCGTGATGGTGCCCAAAAACCGCTTTCTGCTCGTGCCAACCAACACCGCGGCGCCGTGGAAGCTCGTGTATGTGCCCGTGGTAAAGTCCATCTGGGCGTACTTCTTGAAGCGGCGTGCGTGGCGAACCACGGCCAAGTTCTGCGCGGCGTCCTTCGCAAACCCCACACCAGGGTCGATAATCACCTGCCACTTGCGCACTCCCTCACCGCTAGCCCGCTGCATCTGCACAGCCAACTCACGGCAGATCCCGTTCACCAAGTTTTGCGTAGCATCCGCCAACGGCGCCATCGTCCCGGTCCTCTCGTCGATGTTGTACTCCGCAAGCGACGAGTCTGCAGCGTCGTACGTCGTCAACGCGCTCATCGTGGCCGGCGTGCCCCGCGAGTGGTTCATCACGTACCCGCACCCGTATTCTGCCACCACGCGGAACATCTCAGTATCGTCGTGCAAGCCCATGGAGACGTCGTTGATAATGTCCGCGCCGGCCTCCAACGCCTGCCGCGCGACGCTTGCCCGGTAGGTGTCCACAGAGACCAACACGTCGTCAAGAAGGCGCTCGCTGCGGATCGCCTCCACCACGCGCAAGGTCCGCTCGAGCTCCTCTTCCACCGGAGGCTCCACGCTGCCCGGCCGCGTCGAAACGCCTCCCACGTCGATGATCGTGGCGCCCTGCTGCTTCATCCTGAGCGCCACATCCACTATGTCACGCGGCGCCATCTGGTACTTGGCTCCGCCGTCGCTGAACAGGTCCGGCGTCGCGTTGAAGATCGCCATCAACGCCGTGGGAGACGTGCCATCGTGGCTGAACTTGAGGCTCCGCCCGCGCGTGCCCGGCACCACCAGCACGAGCTTCGACAGCTCCTGTACGCTGGGGTCGGAGGGCGCCGCGAGCAACTGCGCCAAGTGGTTGTGGATGGGCTCAGCCGTCACCGGGTGAGTGAATTCGGGCGCCAAGAGCTCGCAGAGCGGCTGGAGCACAAACGTGCGATCAAGCATGGCCTTGTGCGGGACGACCAAGTCGCGCGTGGTCACCGTGGCGCGGTCGTAGAGAATCAAGTCCAAGTCGATCGACCGCGGGCCGTTCTCCAAATGCTTGACGCGTGCCAACTCCTCGTACTCGATGTGCTTGAGCACTTTCAACACCTCGTGCGGCGTCAAGTCCTCCACCGTGAGCCGCGCTGCCGCGTTATAGAAATCCGGCTGCGCCTTGTGGTACATTGGCTTCGACACGTACAACGACGAGGTGCCCTCGACGGAGATCTTGGGGTGCTCGCCGAGGAGCCGCAACGCGTGCGTGATGTTGTGGAGCTGGTCCCCCACATTCGACCCGAGCGCAACGTACACCGTGTGGCGGCCGCCGTGCCCCGTGTGTTTCTGCACGGGCAAGTCGAAAGGGGCGTCTGCTCCCTGATCTCCGGGCGTAGCGCTATTGGAACTGCCTGCTGACAACTCGATCGGCGGCTTGTCGGCAAAATCTTCCTGAGAGTACTCACACGACACGCCAACGCCCTCTGTGTACACTATGGCGTTGGGCTTTGTGACGCTGACTCCTGCTTTAACGACTGCAGGGAAGCCCTGGAGCACCCACTGGCACGTCAGCGCTACTAGCGCCTCGACAGTCTTGAAGTTCGCACTCTCTAGGAACCGCTGCACGGATTCCGACACGTCGTTGACGGCCAAATGCAGCTGCGCCACGTGCAAATCAAGGTCTAACACCACAAACTGCCTGTTGAGCCGCTCAAACGTGAAAACACCGACGAGCGTGAGCGCTCGGAGCCCACGGATCTTGTACGTGCCCCCGGAACCGGATTCGGCCGCCACAAACAGCACCGGCGCCCTGATATCGACCTTCGGTGCGCAGACCTCGAGCGCCACAGAGCTGCAAACGCGCTTCTCTTCCAGCAAGGCGCCTCGGATCGCGGATGCCACGCCGCCCACGGACCCAAAGTTGCGCAGGCCGTTCTTGCGGAGAAACGTCGCGATTTTGTCCGAAATCACCGCGTAGTTGAGCGAGTGGTGGAGGTTATCGGTCTCGCTGGCCTGCGAGAAGTCCGTGTCGAACGTGACGTCCACGGAGATGGGGTGTGGCACGGGTTTCTGCCAGTGGTCGAGACCTATTATCGCGTTGGCCTGGAGGCCCTTGATATGCACTTTATCGGACATGAAACGGCGGCCGGAGAGCGGTCTGAGGGGAAATAGCGAGAACGCCGTGCGGGCGGATAATGTAATGGAAAGCAGCTTGGCCGGCAAAGCGATTATCGGGGCGGTCAGCGTGCTTTTATGCTGCAGTTCAGCGTCGTATGTTCTTCGCACCTGAGTCTGCAAAAAACAAGGCAAAAACGGGGCAGAAAGTTGCGGAAAAGACTCGCACTGTGACGGTTAATCCCCAGCTTGTCGGCGCTAAGTCGCTGTCAGTCAAAACCAGCGAACCACGCAAGGATCTCTGCAGCTGGAACGCCAGTCTCGGGCCCGCAAAAAAACGCAGACTTAGGGCATTGGGTGTGTGTTGGTCACGTGACACGTCAACTCCCGGTGGTTTCATCTTTGGCCGCCCCTACGCTAACACCAGGAGCTCGTCGAAGTCCAAGTCGTCGTCGAGCTCAATCTCGTCGGCCACGTGGCACCCGTAGTCGACCGTTTTGCGGAGCAAGTTCTCCGCCTGCTGCTTGGACAATGCCATATCCTCCATAACAAGGCGTAGCACGATCTCATTGGCCAAAACGTACGTGGCAAACATGTCGGGGGTCCAGTAGCGCATGGTTTTGTTGGTGGACTTGCTCAAGAGCGACCCGTGCTCCTGCTGGATCAACGTCGAGACAAACTGCTGCCGCTTGAGCCCGTAGAAACCCGCGATGTATTTCTGCCAGGGAAGGTCCCACCGTTCCGCCAGCGACATGACTGCGTTCGGCAGCTGCTTGCGCTGGTAGTGCGCCAACGTGTAGTAGACGGACAACTCCTCTTCACCCGCGAGGAGCTTTGGGATTAGCGCCATTTTTGCCTCTGTTCTGCGCTTCAACGCTTTCTTCGACCGAGGCACGGGGTAGTTCGTGTCACGGTACTTTTCTCGCGTGGCCGCGCTGTTTGCGGATGTAAGCCGGCCATAGACGATCTCCTGCGGTAGCGTGGACATTGCTGAAGTGGCTTTTGGAGTGGTTTCGGCGGCTGGTGTCAGCAGACTGCCGGGCGAAATGCGGGGGACGTCAGCATCCGGGGCCCTGGGCGAATTGAGTCCGGAAAAAGCGTGCGTTGTAATAAGCAGGTCTCCTTCCAGCAATAATCTGTCGATATGGGCGAAATCGAGCGGTTCCTGCCGTGCTTTGGCGAGCGGCTTAACCTTAATGAGCTCTTCCGTGGGCTCCTTCTTGTGGATGTACGGCTTTTTCTTCTTCTTGTGGGGCCTCCGTGCCTGCCCTAGAATTGCCAACGGCAGCAGCTGCCGTTTTGGCGGCCGAGAGCTTTTACTACTTGGTGTATTCATGTTACCGTGTAGGTTTGTTTGCTATGGTTTAGAAGATCTGCCGAGTTTCGCGCGATTGCAAAATGTCGCGGGGAATTCCAGAAACGCGATTGATCTGAGAGATGAGAAAATCTAACCGAGCAGAGATCAAAAGAGTCAACCGAAATAATATAGCAGAATTACTCTAAAGGCAGAACATCTACATAGGACGAGGCCAGGCGAGGTGTCGTGGCAGGACGGGCCGTCCTAGAAGGAAAGATGTACGGAGGCGGAATGTACGTGCAACGCCTGTGCTTTCGCAGTTACCTACGCTATTACCGTGAGGTCAGCGAGACACTCTAATACAGACCAAGACACCGGCAACTCATAGACCAACCCCTAACACTCACAAGACCGTAACGCTACATAAACGGGCAAACCTGCACCGAGCAAGTGCTAAATGTGCCGCGCTGACATGCCGGTTGCGCTGTGCCCATTTTCCCTCTTGGGGTAGCCCGGACCCACGTGGGCCCTCGCGTAAATTAGCAGGCGCTCGTGTCGTGTGAGGGGCCGCAAAAAGTGCCAGAACAGGCAAAAAGCTTCTGTGTTAACGTGGCACAAACGTGCCAATGGTGCGGTCTCATGCGTGAGCGGAACGGCTGCAAAACTGCCAAGACTACTAGCGGTGTCCATTGACGTTTTCTTGGTGCTGGAGGTGTAGCGCGGGCATACGTCGGTGGTGCGGCTCGCACCGCAGCACTGGCCCCGAGCGCGCAGCGCTGCACACCGCGGGAGAGCGAAGGGGAGAGAGTGCCAGTTTATACATCGCAACAATGGACGAGAGCGACTGAAACAAATCTGAAACAGCGTGACCACTACAAGTGCATAGCAACCGTCACATAAACAAAGATGGGTATAGATGGACGCTTTCCCGCCGTTGTTCCGCCGAGGCAAGGGTCTTGGTCGCAGCGGAGCAGGCGAGCGCGGCGCCAATACAAAACGATAGTGTGACTTAAACACTTGGGTCGACGCACGCACAAGGAAAGTAGGACAAGCCTAAGGAGCGGCGAAAAAGCAAAAAAAAAAAAAAAATTAAAGAGAACAATAACGAACAGTAGCAAACGCCGCGTTGCCCGGCACCACGAGCAACAGAGGCACTGGTCCTGCAATCCCGCCTTTTCATTCGTGCAATTTTGCTGTTGTGCTCCGCTAGCGCTGCTGCCTAAGCCCGCTCGGCTGCTGCGCTACAAAAGCTTCCTCCACTCACCGTGCATCTGCCTAATTCTAACAAAAGTTTTTTGCATGAGCGTGTAATTGCGGGCTGGCTCGGCTTGTTCTCGTGCTGACATTTTTCATTTCATCTCTTCTCTTCTTTTCCAAGTTTATTTTTCCTCTAGGTTTTATATTTTTTCAAACTTTTCATCGCCTGCTTCCTTATCGCTCTCTGTCACCTCGTCTCCGTTTGACACCCGCGTTAATCACCCTGCGGCTGAATATCCCACTGCATTCCTGAGACACCGCGGCCCCACCTTTCACCACCAAAACTCCTAGTTCTTTTGCCCACAACAAACAAAAAGCGCCGATTCTGCCGCAGAATCCGCCATACTTGACGCTGCCGGTCCAGCCTCTCCAGCATCGGCTGCCCGAAACTCCCACCAAAGTTTCGCTTTCTGCCCTGATATACGCGCGTATTTATAGCCTCGGCGTCTAATGGCCCCTACTTGGACCTACCACACCAGAAACGGGCCCGAGAATCCACAAACGCACACAGACACCGCCACTGCTGCAAAAACAGAACTTCCGGAAGACTTACCGCGCCGAACATCAGGTGCAGACGAGCTTCCGGCCACACCCAACCAGTCTTACGCGCTTCACCGGTTGCCTGGCCAGAGCCCAGGGCCATACATGAGCGAATTGCCGCCAAATCACATTTCCTCCGACCAACACATGTCGGCGTTGCCGCTGGACGCACACATGGCGGCGCTAGACGCCACGCCGACAATGGCGGGGCCGCCCTCTGCCGTTCACGCGGAGGTGTTTCTGCAAGACCACCAGTTTTTGCTAGACCAGCTTGACCAAGGGTTGTTTGCACAAAATGACGACCAGAAGGGTGGCGAATTTGCGCCCCAAGGGTCTCAGGGCCACGCCCACGGTCACAGCCACGCTTCGTCGCATGGCGCTGTCCTGTTGCAGTCGGATTTCCATCTCGACGCCATGGAATTCATCGCTCCTGAGGACTTGGGAAGCAACTCGCGGGCGTTTCCTCCGCTGTCGTTCCCCCAGAACACGCCAGCGCTTGCGGCACACAAAAGCAACAGCCACGGGCTGCTGCAGGCGCAGATGACGTTCCAGTCGCCCATTCTTCCCAGCCAGAACGCAAAGTCGTACAACCAAGAACACTTGCTCCAGAAACAAATCCAGCAGCGGTCGCTCCACAACACGCCAATGATGGGCCACCAGAAACTGGGGCCTACGCTGCATCTGCAGCTGCAGCACGACGCTGCTTTCACGCCATTGGTGTCTCCCGCTGTCACGCCGCTGGAATCGCAGCCAAACTACAACAACCAGACATCCGCGGCTGCGCCGGCGGACTTCGAGCCATTAACGTCTCCTGCGTTGAAGGCGCAGAACCACAGCTCAGGCAGACGCCGCTCTCTGTCGGCGTTTGCTGGCGAAGAGTACCCTAATGGCAGTTCTGCCAAGAGAAGAACCCCGCACCTGACGCCAAACCTCCAGGCGGTGTCCTCAAAGCTCAAGCGTTCGCCCTCGCTACGAAAGACCCCGCAGCTGCTTGAGCACAGACAAGACGTGCCGCAGGAGGCGTCTCGCACTGGCAGTTCGGAAACAACTCCAATGCTTCCTCCCCAGAGCAAGCGCACAGTGATCGACACAAACGGCATGTATAATTACGCTGGCAACGGAACTCAGCCGGCCAACAGTTTCGGGCCCAGCACTCTTATGGGCTTCACAATGAGCCGCCTTGCGCAGCTGCAGAGCGATCTACCGGAGAATGCGGGATCCGCTTCGTCGAACTCCTCTCAGCCCGACGGATTCCATTCACGTGGAGGGGAGGCAATGCCGATGGGTCTTTCGAGCTCGTCCGACACCTCACCTATACTTGAAGCTCAAGGTGACGGCATGGATTACGGTTCAGGCAAGCGAAACAGACCTACAAAAAAGACTTCTCACAAAATCGCAGAGCAGGGAAGAAGAAATAGGATGAACCATGCTGTGCATGAGCTCTCCCGTCTTATTCCCTCTGCTTACCGTGAGAAAGTTGCGGTCCCGTCGAAGGCCACCACAGTTGAGTTGGCTGCAACCTACATCCAGCACCTTGTGGCTGAGATCGAGGAGTTGAGGAAACAAACAAAATAAGTATATATATATATATATAATGTGATCTGATGGTATCTTTTACGCTGTCACTAACGAGAGGTTGTAGAGTGAAAAAAAAAAACTTAATTCGACATACCCATTACAAAAAGAAAAAACAATGGACGAGACCGGAGTCGAACCGGTGACCTTCTGCTTGCAAGGCAGACGCGCTACCAACTACGCCACACGCCCTTTCGTAAGGGAAAAATATTGATGCACAAACGCACTGGGTAGGGCTCGCGGTTCTGAGTGGGCTAATTTCCGGTCACCTTTAACTATATACACTTATTTTTTGTCTTTTGGTAATCCCTTGGGCCTATCAGAGCCCACCAAGCCCTTGAAACGCGTCAGAAGCGACTTCATGTCCTTTTTGGCATCTTGAGCACCAAGCTTATACTGGTAAAAGATACCATGCTTCTCTCTCAACTCTTTCTTCTTCCGCTTCACCTCTCTGTGGACGATCCCAATCTGCTCATCGTACGGGATCCCTGCCTCTGCCTCGGCGAGCGTCTCTTTTCCGAACAAAAGATCGAAGACACGGCCGTCAGACCAGAAGAAGCCCTTTCTGTCAACAATCCAACTTTTATTCGCTGCAGTCTCCTTCAAGATGAAAAAGAAGAGCGACTTGTCTGCTGTACCGTAGAATCCTTTCCCTGTCCAGACCCGAGCCTTGTCTCTCCTAACGAGTGAGCTCAACGGAACCGTGAAAACAGGCGTTGCCTTGCCCGGAAGTAGCGGGTAAGAAGTAAACTTGATGTGTTCGACCGGGCCAGGAAGGTACCACATTCTTCTGATGAGTCGCGTAGGAAAGGTAGCAAAGTGGTACGCAGCAGCAAGTACGGCTGCACCCATGGAGCCATAGAGCAAAAGGTCCAAAGCCCACTGGCGCCGTTTGAACGGAAGTGCCAACTCTTGGTCGTTTTCGTTGAATCTCTTGTTTGCATTGAACCATGAAAACTCGAGAAGCACGCAGCCGTAGATTGTGAACACGATGGCACAGCAGAACGAAGCGAGGAAGTAAAGCCTGTGGGGCTCAGACTCGTAGATGAGCTCGGGCTTACTCTTATTCTTGAGGATCTGGATCACGCGGGAAAATGGCATCTTTGGCCCGACTCGTGGCACGCCTGGCCGCGGTAAAAGCGTGGGCACGTTTTCTTTGCCCAAGGGGAACTTGGGCACGCGGTCACTCAACTCGTCGGTCTGCGACCCTTCCCCCGGGATATGCTGCTTAAGATGGTTCCACTCGCCTTGTGAGGGTAGGTTCTTCTTTGGGTCGAACGACTCGGGAAGCTTGGAGTTGTATCTGGGGAACAACGGCGACAACGCCACGGATGTGCGGGCCCAGGCGTGCGTGCGTGCGGTGGCCAGCACCAGGCGTGCGACCGGGCAGAAACGCAAGAGGAGCATGGCCTGAGAATTAGGGAAGCTGCGTCGTTGCCTCGAGATGTGCGTAATGAAAGTCCGCGGGACGAGCACTGGCTATTTTTTCTCGCGCGCTGTGCAGCCTGCGGCACCAGCTCGCGCACAGAGCGGCTGAGACACATGTGAAGCAGGCCCGCGACATAGACGAAATACACACGAGGATATTCTGAAACACAGGGGGCTATCTTGCTTTTCCGTCCGCTCTCTTCAATTGCACCGGCCTCTGCCCAACGTATTTCCCGTTCATCTCCTTGAACGCCCTCAAGTAGTCATCGGCGGAGGCGAACGCAACAAACCCGTACCCCCGGTTGGCGTTTGTCTTGGGGTCAACAGGGACCTTGACCTTGCTAACGCTGGAATACTTTGCAAAAGCGTTGGCTAGTATTTCGTCGGTGGCGTCGTCTCCCAAGTTGCCCACAAACAAGCGGAAATGTTTTGGGTTCCATTTTTCCTGCGACGGCAACGGGCGGCTTCTCTTCTGCGTACTGAGAAGGTACGAGTCGGGCCTTTTTCCGCTTGCTAGGCGCCGGTCGGAAGATTTGGACGTGTACCTCTTTTTGCTGGAGGAGTTTGTGGACATGGCGCGACACGGTGGCGAAGAATCAGGGGTGAATCAATTATGTAACAAGTCTGAAACAGTAGTGAAACTGGGCTGGAGCCGCGGTGGAGATGCGCCGCGCAGGACCGGAGATGGGTGTCCTGCTCGCAACGCTCGCTCAAGGTGCTCTCATCGCCAAGGTGGATCAGCGGAGAAAGAGCCTGGATAGAGCTGACAAGCCCCAAAAAGACTTTATTTTCGACCTCTGCTCCTGGCTCATACACGCACATTTACCACTGTGTCTGTTTTTGCATTCTACCTGACTTTCTGGTTAAGTGCTCATCGCTTCTCAACCGGGTCTACGGCTAAACCACAGTGCCAGCGATTCTCGGCTGCGTAAAACAGCCCCGAAACTCGCTCAATCGCATATAAAAATGTTTGTACTCTCGCTGCTATCGGATTTGGTTCGTGTGCCGCCGGATTTGTTCCAAAAACCGCTCCACGTTGTGCTAAAAGACGAGTTGCACAAGAAATACGCCAACAAGGTCATCACAAACTTGGGGCTCGCCGTCGCCGTGTGGGACGTGCTGGAAATCCAGGACGGGATGCTCCGGCCTGGAGACGGCGGCGCGTACGTCGAGGTGAAGTTCCGAATCGTGATCTGGAAGCCGTTTGTTGGCGAGACGTTGTGCGGCTGGGTGGCCCACTGCTCCGAGGAGGGCATCAAGGTGCGCATGGAGTTTTTCGACGACATCTTCATCCCGAAGGACTATTTATTCGAGGGATGCGTTTTCAAACCCGTGGAGAAAGCGTGGGTATGGAAGCCGGACGAGGAGTCGGAGTTGTACATCGACGTGAACGAGAAAATCCGGTTCAGGGTCGAGGAGGAGGTATTTGTGAACATAAAGCCCAGCCCGCCGCTGGACGCGGAGGAGGAGGATAGCAAGGAGACGCCACCGCCGTACGCTTTGATAGCGTCGTGCCAGACGGACGGCATGGGCTGCGTGTCATGGTGGGACTAAGCGTGTGTGTGTGCTACAATAGAAACCTCTATATTTCTCTTAATGTATATGTGGCCCGCAGCAGGGCCCCACCCCACCCCCTGTACCCCGTGGGCTTCGCGGCGGCACGCTAGTTGTATTGCATGTACTGGGACGTCGAGCTGAACTTCAAGTTGCCCTTGATGACCTTCTCCACGGCCTTCAAGAAGTCCTTTTCGTTGGCAACCTTCCGGCGGGCGCGGATGGCAAACATGCCGGCCTCGGTGCACACGGAACGCAACTCGGCGCCCGTGGCGTTGGGACACAAACGCGAGATCAACTCCCAGCGGATGTCCTTCTCGCAGCTCATGGTCTTGGCGTGAATGCGGAAGATGTTGGCACGGCCCTCCAAGTCGGGCAACGAGAACTCGACCTTGCGGTCGATACGGCCCGGACGCAACAACGCCGGGTCCAACGTGTTGGGCCTGTTGGTGGCGAACATGACCTTGATGTTGCCGCGCGCGTCGAAGCCGTCCAACTGGGTGATGAGCTCCAACATCGTGCGCTGGACCTCGTTGTCGCCACCTGCGCCGTCGTCGAAACGCGCGCCGCCGATGGCGTCGATCTCGTCGAAGAAGATGATGCACGCCTTCTTGGTGCGGGCCATCTCAAATAACTCGCGCACCATGCGGGCGCCCTCGCCCACGTACTTCTGCACCAACTCGGAGCCAATCACGCGGATAAACGTGGCGTCGGTCCGGTTGGCTACCGCACGGGCACAGAGCGTCTTGCCTGTGCCCGGCGGGCCGTAGAGCAAGATTCCCTTGGGCGGGTCGATTCCCAATTTTACAAACCGCTCCGGCGCGAGGAGCGGGAGCTCGACCACCTCGCGCAACTTCTCAATCTGATCCTTGCACCCGCCCACGTCGCCGTACGTGACGTCGGGCTTCTCCTCCACCGTCATCATCGTGACCGAGGGGTCGATTCTTGGCGGCAACGGCAACTGAATCTCGTATTTGTGCCTGTCCACGCCCACACGCATGCCTTCTTCGATGTCTGTGGGCGAAATGCGCTCGCCGAGCCCAACCACAAACTTGGCGATCTGCTTGATGTTGATTACGTACTTCAGACGGTTGTCTGCGTTGGCGAGGAAGTCCAACTGTGGCGGAGGGTTGGTGGCCTCGATGATTTTGGTGCACCGCGCCACCTGCAACGGCTGTTCCAGCGACATTTTCTGTTTGTCGCCCATCACGTCCCACAAGTGCGGCGCGGCCAACCCGGTGTCGGACTCCTTGATGCCGATGTTCTCCTTGATGCGGTCTTCGATGTCTTTCAAGTCCTTTTCGATCTTCTTTAGCGCCGGCGCGTACGGCGCCGCGCCGTACGTTTTGAGCACTTGGATGTCGCCCTCGCTGAGCGGCACGACCTTGTCGTCTGCATCGTCGTCGTCCGTGGGGGCGACGTACTTGTCCCAGTCTGCTTTTGGTGGCATGTGGGCTTGTTTGGGTGTTTGCGGGCGGGATAGCGGTGGAGTTGGAGTTAGTGAGCACGCACCATGTTGCCACGCGTGCGCGGCCCAAAAATGGAGTCATGGCCGCGACAAACCCGATAAACATGTATATTGGCGAAGGGTGGAAATACCGAAAGGAGGTGGAAATACCTAAAGAGTGTATTCGGTCTAACCTAGCATAAGCAAGAGTGAGTGGCGGGGGCCAAACCTTTGTCTGCATTGGTATGTAGTGCATACTACCCTTGTACTTAATGAGTAGCTTGAGTGAGGAGTGTGTGAGCACGCTTATGGATTTATAAGGTCCAGCTGAAACCTGGCACTCAGGCCAATGCTACGACGAAATCTTGCTGGTTAGTTGTCCTACTGCGTATCATTACGGGCTACCGACAGCAGCCCAAAATCCTCAGTGTAACAGATCAGGCAGTCTAAGTGAGCTAGTAAGTTGTGTGTCTGATTTAGATCTAATACGCGCACTGTGTCCAGTTTAGGTCAACCGTTTCCACTGCCTCTAGCCTACTTTGTCCACAACTGCCATCATGTCCGCTGTCAGAGCACAGTCCTAGAGGAATCACGGAATCTCAACCACAAGCTTGCCCATCGTCTTGCGGCCCTCCAAGTCTTCCGCAGCCTGCTGGTACTCCGACAACGGGTAAACCTTGTGAATGGTAATGTCGAGGCTCTTGTTCGCCAACAGCTTCTCCAACAAGTCCGTGTAGTACTCCCACTCCTCGGGCGTCTGCAAGGACGCATAGAGCGCGGTCCGCATGAGCTTGATGTTCTTCTGGCTCAATCGGCTGATGGAGAACGGCGGCACCGCGCCGCTAGCATTGCCGAAACTGACCAAGCTACCCTTGCGCGCAACAGAAGCAAGCGACGCCTCAAACGAGTCCTTGCCCACGCCGTCAAACGACGCCGCCACGCCCGCGCCGCCCGTGATGTCTGCGACCTGCGCCGCCACGTCGCTGTCCAGCTTAACTAAATACTCGGCGCCGCGCTCCTTGGCAATCTTCAACTTGTCGTCGCTAGACGCTACAGCGATGACATGCGCGCCGAGCGACGACGCGTACTTGGTGAGCAACTGCCCCACGCCGCCCGCGGCAGCCCACACCAACACAAAATCGCCCTTTTTCACCGCGTACGCCTCCGTCGCGAGTGTAATAGTGGTCAAGCCCTGGAGGAGAATTGCCGCCCACGTCTTCAAGTCCTCGTCCGTCGCGTCCGCGGCCAACTTGCGGATCAACACGTGGTCGCCCGCCACCTTGGTGTACTGAGCGAGCGTCTTAGGCGAAAGATACGCCACCTTGTCGCCGACCTTAAACTTCGAAACGGCATCTCCCACGGCCGCCACCTCTCCGGCGGCCTCTCTTCCAAACACGTAGGGGAATTCCGTTGGGTAGAGCCCGTTGCGGAAGTACGTCTCGATGAAGTTGACGCCCGCGTATTTGTTCTTGATGATCACATCGTTGGGTGCGGTGATCTGCGGGGCCTCAATCTCCGTGTACTTGATGGCACTGGGACTGTCTGACTTTTGCTCGACGAGCGACACTTTGTGTAGTTTTGGGATTGCCATGTTGCGTCTCAATTGGGTTATTGCAGAGAATCTAAGGATGCTGGCGGCTCTCATACGGGTTGGCAGGTTAAATAGTTGTCCTGTGGGGGAAAACTTAGTAAGCACTGAGTAAGAAGTGCGTAAGCGGATTGCTCGGGTTTACCTCCGCAAAATGTGCGGGTTTACCTCCGCATTCTGCCCGCGCGGAGGTTTTTCGCGCCACACACGCAGGGTCTGACTGCGAAAAAAACCACAGTGCCGTCGCCCGGCAAAGCCGTCTTTTAGAAGTAGGGATGTTTGTAGCTGGGAGGGGGCCCCAGCGCGTAGCAGTGCCACATTAGGCAGGGAAACTGAAGGCACTAAGAAGCGAGAATCACAGGCGGTGGGGCTCACGTGCTGTGCACAGCGGACCCGCTACTCTCGCCCAAACAACTCGGCAATTTCCTGGCCGAGCGCCAGCGCGTCCTCCGGGGACTTGCCGAGCGGGTCAACTGCCATGAGCTTGGCGCTTACTGCCTTCAACCGCGCCAAGTACAGCTCGAGCTGCGGCACAAACCGCGGCGGGCGCGACTCGCTGCCGAGCAAGAACTTGAGGAGGTTGATGCTGAGCTGCATGTTGCTGTTGAAGTCTGTGAGCCGCATGGCCACGTCGCCCTTGGCAGCGTCCGCGCCCAAGATGCGTACAACAGACGCCACGCCGTAGTCCAACACCTTGAAGAACTTGACAAACCAGAAGAGCGAGTAGATCAGGGTGCCGCCGCACTCCTTGGAGTCGGCCAGGTCAGAGAGAAGGAGGCTGAACGAGTTCGACAAGAACTGGAGCGTGAATTGGAACGACTCCGTCGACGAGAGCTGGTCGAGCTCGATGAGGAGGTAGTAGTAGGTCAAGTTGACGAGCCCTATGAAGTTCTGGAGAAGCGGCAGCTCGGCGTACTCCGTGTGCACAAGCAGCAGGATGCTCACGCGCCAGCTCTCCAAGTCCGCGGAGAACAGCTCGAGCGCCGCGTCATCCACCGTGGCCAAGCGCAAGCGGTACGCGAGCATGCGGTCCTCCAACTTGTGGAGCGCCACTGCCTTGGCCGCGAGCCGCGCGACGTTGGCCAGCTCGCCGTCCGCGAGCGCCGTCGCGGAGAAGTCCTCGTCGAGCGGGATGATCGCCGTCGGGAGAAACTGGCTGGGCTTGTCCAACGCAAGCGAGAGCTCCTTGTCCAAGTTGAACACCGTCCAGAAACACCGCTTCTGGAAGCACGGGCTGGTGCCGCCCGCAAAGTCCGTCATGAACACAATGAGCCGGTTCAAGAACCCGACAATGTTCCATATGAGGTTGACGTCGCCCACGTTCACTGCGTAGACGCTGAGGAGAATGAGGAGGTGCGCCTTGTGTATGTCGGCGTCGGACTTGATGTCGTAGCTGATCATGTGCACCACGCTCTCCACGTGTGCCCGGCTGAAGTACCGCCCGAAATGGCGTGTCTTCTTGCTGGCGTCGTAGATGATGCACCCGATGGCCAACACGAGGTACACGTCCAACGGAACGAGCGTTTCTGACGTGAAGGACATCTCCTTGACCTGGTCCACGTACGAGCTGCGCCCGAGAAACGGGTACTGCCACTCGTAGTTGGCGAAAAACGTGTGCACGAGCGCCGACGGGAGGCTGCCGTTCTCAAACGGGCCCACGCTGAAGAACTGCGCCTGCAAGTCGTCGTTTGCGCCGCGCGGTGGCATGCTCAGCGCAATTATGCTGTTGTTAAGCGACGAAACGGCACGTCCACGGCCCGCGGGGACGCTGCCGCCGGCCAGCAAACTGGCGGCGCGTCGCTGCGCCAGCGCCGGCGCCAGGTCCGCGGCGCCGGTGCCGCTACCGGCCCGTGTGTGAGAGTATGGGAGCTCGATGTTGCGGAACAGCGGCTCTGTTTCGTCCAGATTGACGAGCGACGCGATCAATATGGGTCTACTGGACTCGCCGTGCCGAGATTCACCGGTAGCGGGCGGCGGCGTCGATGCTGCCTTGCCGCCCGGCGTCGCATTCGCTGCCAACTTGGGCATTTTCTTCTTACGGTCCACGTACTCGCACGCCGTGTTCGACTTGAGGCAGTAGTCGCATCGTGGATACGACCGAGAGCACTTTTTCTTGAGCTTGTAGCAGCGCACGCAGTTGGAGTCGTGGTGCGTCGACGTGGACTGCAACGGCACGGCGTTCATCACCTGGAAGTTTGCTGCTGGCTGTGCGGACTCTTGCGTAGTTGGTGTCAATTTTGACGGCCCAGAACCTGCTGTTGCCGCGGCGGGCTCGGGCTGCCCTACGTCCGATGCTGCTTTGGCGGCGCCGTCCTGCGCCGGGCCTTTGTAGTCGAGCTTGAATTTAGACGCCACGGTGCCGTTTCCCATGAGCTTTTGGTAGTAGACGTCCATTGCCGGAACCGGCCGCAAAAGGATTGGTTTGTTTGGGGCAGGGAGCTTTTTCGCGGTGCTGGAATTTGTCAAGGCGCCGGCCAGAGTGCTAGTGCAAGACGGAGGGGAAGAGAGGAGCAGAGAAAGGCAGAAAAGCACACAGTGCACGGTCCTTGCCGGAAGCTTGGAGGTGGGTAGTTTCTTCCTTTTTTTTGCAGTTCTTTTTCGCTGTGCGGGCGGGGCCGACGGTGCGGCCTGTGCCGAGTGCGGAAGGTGACCGCCGCAGGCGCACGCACGGTGCACGACTGCGCACGCCATTGTAAGTATGGCGCGGGGCCGACGCCGGTGCCGCGGCGCCGCAGCCGGAGACGAGCAGCCTGAGCCAGGTTTGCCGGGTGCCGAGGCGGCTCATTTTAAGTGCCGAGATTCCTCGGGCACACGCTGGAGTGAGACCAGAGAAGTTAAGTACAGCCAGGTTTGTTAGAGAGAGAGAGAGAGGGAGAGAGAGAGTTGGCCGCCAACGGTCTGGAAAGGAATAGGGCAAATGGGTGTGCACTCTGTCGGTCGCCACAGTGTTACTACCCACGCAGCCGCAGTTGCAGCAGTGACTTGTGCGGTGCTGACTTGCGCCGCTAGGCTACGCTACAAATATAGGCTTTAGCACTGAACTGCACACCAGTGGAGCGCTGACTCGGCTGTCCCGCGGTACTCAGTGTATAGTACTACTTATAGATTGTGCAGCTACGCAACAGGTAGGCAGTGCAGTGCTGTATCAAACAGCACTACGCTGTAATACCAGCCTGGGCAGCAGTATTCAAGAGCGTGCTGAAGCTAGACGGTTTTGCCGGGCTATTCATATTCGAACAGTCACATGCCGCTGTACTGAACAGTTACAAATATGCAGCAATCCTAGACCCTACCAGCTCTCAGCACCTGGAGGACTTATGTAACCTCACATATGCCATACTAAGGGTGTTGGAAAACAGAGAGCACACCGAAAGCATGAGCAAACCCACTTTGCAACAGTTTCACGTCGTGAGAGTAATGCCGCCCTTGCGTGCTGCTCACCTTTACAGCTAGTACCAAACTGAAATGCGCCCCAGGACCAAATCGCTGGCAAATCTTCATGAGCTGCTATCAACGGCACGACTAATGCCGTAGACCGACCACGCCAGTAGCTTTCCCAATACAGCCACCTACCCTATCCCACTTTAGGCTCTTGTCTGTGCTCCCCTCTGTCCCACCCACCATCTTATCCTCCACCTCTTACTCCATTCCTACATCCTCTAGCCCTATTTCTACATCCTCTAGTCAATATCATCACCATATATATATACAAGTTATGCCCGCTCCCCGGCAACCTCACCCACGCTCTCAGCGGCGTCCCGCTCTGCAGCAAACGCCTCCAACGCCATCTCGCGCATCTCGTCCAACATCACCGTCTGGTACTTGGGCGAAAACGGCGGAAGCGTGTCGTGCACCACCAAATCGTGGCGCCAGTGCTTGTCGTCGCCCTTCCGCCAAAGCGACTCCCAAAATGCCGTGGTGTCTTCCAACTCAAACTCGTCAATCACGTGCGCCAAGTCGGCCACCGCCTCTTGCGTGTACGTAGGGCGGTACTGGCCCGAGAACCACGTGTTGCCGTCGTCGTTCTTGCGCCGCATGGCCACGGCGTCCTTGGCCAAGTGGATATCCCGCGCGTTTCGCAATTGCAACAACCCGAGGTACGCGGCCTCGGCGTACTCAAACCTGGAGAAGTTCACTACACACATCACGCGCCAGAGGTCGCTTCTCCGGCTCGGCTTCCTGTTCTGCCAGTTGGGCCGCGCAAACTGCTCGTCGATCTGCTGCTGGTGGAAACCGGGCACCTGCGAGTAGAGCACCTGGCCCGAAAACAAGTTCTTGAACATGAACACCTGCGGCGCCAAGCCCAACTGCTGGAGCTCCGCGGCCGTCTTGCGGTCCTTCGCGAGCCGCGAGCCCAACACGCGGCGCTCCTTCAACTGCTCGATGAGGAACTTCCTCATGCGCTTTTCAGCGCTTAACTTCATGCCACCCATGCTGGCGATGCTAGAGAGTCGGGTTTTTTTTTCTTCAATGTGCGGTGCGTGGTCACAGGGACGACATCAGGTGACAAACATCAGGTGATATATATCGTGTGAATTTGGTCACGTGCTGTTGCAATGCGGCTCACCACGTGACGCACGCCGCGTGCCCCGACTTCCGGTCCTTTCTTTCCTAGACTTGCCCGCCATGGGAACCGTCTCGCTAGCATTCGAGCTTGTCTCGCTTCTCGTGCTCTTCCTCGTGTTCTCGACGTGGTCGTTCACATACGTATTCAACCATGATATTATCCGCAACTACTCACACGGCCCGCACTACGCCAAGGCCGACATCAACTCCATCGTAGACCGCCAGATCAATGGCGTGTATGGCTGCCGCCTACTTCATTTGGACGTCGACGATGAGGCCGGCGACGAGCCTCTGCGTGAGTCCGGCAACTTGATAAACGGTTACGGGCCGTATCCGCTGTTGCTGGCTCAGGTTTCGCTGCTGGATCCCGCCGCGGGCCGCCAGCCGCTTTTGCACTATGCCGTGGGCGGGCTTTTTGCCATTGTTACGACGCTCTCGGTGGAATTGGTGTGTCTACTCATGATACAGCTTTTTGCTGGGGTTGACGTTGACTTGGTGGTGTTTCAGATCGTGATCAACTCGTTGGTGGTGCTCGTGACAATGTTGCAACCGCTTTTGGTGATTGCTCTCTATATGAACCAGACGCCGCTCCGGTTATCGTCGCCGGGCTCGGTGCTCCGTGCGGCGGCCACGGTATTTCTATGGGTGTTGTGGTTTATGCTTCTCAACCGGTTTGGTGCCATCGCGCAGCCGTTGGCGCAGCTGGGCGCCCGCTCGTTGCTTGCTGCGAAAAAGAACGAAATAGTGCTTGCAGGCATCTCCATTACGGCTGTACTCTCGGGCGTAGGTTGCACGCTGACGCCCATCAGCAGCTTCTGGACCAGCGGAGTGTTTCTGCGGAAAAAAACTGGCGCAACGCCGGAGACGCAGGAGCTCCAGATCAACGAGCTCATCCAGTCGTATAACTCGACGAAAATGCTCCTCCGCAAGCGTTCGGCCGAGCTCAACGCGCTCCAGGCCTCGTCCGGCGGCACCATCTACAACGCGCCGCCGCAACACGACACCATGCACCTGTTGCGGGGCAGCGGCCGCCAGTTGTTGAACCGCGTGCAGTCGTTCACGTCGCTCCGGGCGTCCAGCGAGGAGGATGAGCTCGCACGGGAGATCCTGTCGTTGGAGGAGCTCAAGGACCTGATTTACGTAGACTTGCTGAAGAGCCTTGACCGGTTCACGCGCATGAAAACGGGTGTGCCGGCGGGGAAATGGCGATTGCGCACGGTCGCCAACGTGTTCAACGCGCTCTTCTCGCTCTACTGTGTCTACAAGATCGTCAACGTGTTGCTTCTCCGGCTCCCGTACCTCTACTTGCGCAGCGACAGCGATCTCCACGCGCTGACCAACCTAATGGCCGACACCGCGTCCGACACCATCAATAAGAACACCAAGGACGCGCTCGCCATCACCATAGCCAAGATCATCCAGTCCGTGTTCGGTTACTTGCCCATGTCGGAGACGCAGCTCATCAACCAGATCAGCTTCATCCTCTCCGGGTCGCTTTTCGTGTGCTCGTTCCAGAACGTTTTGATCACCTTCAAATCCGTGGGCCGGCTCCTCCCGTTGCACACCACGACGGTCGACGCCAACGTGAAGGGCTGGCTCAAGAACTTGATTGTGAGTGAGTTCTTAGCCATCTACATCATTGCTACTGCGCTCTTGATCCGGTCCAACTTGCCGCCAGACACCGCGGCGCTGATGCTGAAAATCCTTTCCTTGTCCTCCAGCGAGACCTCGCCGGCGCAGATGCTCGACGAGGTTGATTTTATAGACGCGTGGTTCGACAAGGTCTTTGCCGTGACGTGTGTGGCGTCGTTCTTTGTCATTGCCATGAGAATCTACCTCGAGAGCGACGACACTTACGCGAACGGCTACGACGAAGAACAGTTCATTGAGGACAGTTCGGGGCTCAAACAGTCGTGATGGTCCAAATTGCTTCCCGTCAAAACGCTTGCTACCACGGCCGGTCCCTTCAGACGCTCGAGCAATTGCCCTGGTCAGAACTACAACTATGAAATATGCGTGATGGCAACTCGGTGACGTAACCGACTGGAACCTCACGCAGTCTTTTTTTTTTTAACTTTTTTGCGCTAGGCAAGGTGGGTTTTCCGCGTGCCAGGCACCCGCGCATGTGAACCACGGCTGGGCCGCTACTTTCGCGACCCGGCCCGTGCACTTTTTCCAGAAGCGAGCAAAACAGCTGCACATCTCCGCATTTCGTTAGTGCTGATTCCTGCAGAAGACGGCCCCATCGTCTTCCACGTCAGGTAATCACATGACAGCAGTATTTATATTAAGTGGGCCCGAACTCCGCAACTGCCAATTCTCAGCCATAAAGAAGTCATGTCTGTCGTCCACACCACAGGCGTATCCGCGAAGCACCCCGAGCGGTTCAGAAGCAGCGTCGACGATGCAAGTCGCATCTTGCGTCAAGGCGCATCTTTTCCAGATGACAACAGCAAGCCGGTGATCACCAGCGAGTCCGATGTGGCAATCATTGGTGCTGGGTTTGGTGGCTTGGCCTCGGCATTGATGTTGCGGAGGAAGCTCAAGACTGACAGTTTCGTTGTTTTCGACAAACACGCCAACTATGGAGGCACGTGGTGGGCGAACACGTACCCAGGTTGCGCCAGCGACATTCCGGCCTTGTGGTATTCTATTCATAGTGACCTCAACGACAATTGGAGCGACTTGAGACCGCCTCAGTACGAGATGGAGGAGTACATCTTGACGCTCGTCAACAAGTACAAGTTGAGAGAAAAGACTAGGTTCGAGACCATCATCAAGTCGTTGGAGTACCAGGAGGCGTCCGGCACGTGGAAGCTTTACGCCACGAACGTGAAAACGGGGCAGAAGTACGAGCACACCGCCAAGTGCGTGATGTCTTGTTTGGGAGGATTGGTGTACCCCAATGCCACCAACTTCCCTGGCCTCAAAGACAAGTTCAAGGGCAAGTTCATGCACTCTGCGCTCTGGGACCACTCGGTCGACATGAAGGGCAAGGACGTGGTTGTCATCGGCAACGGGTGCTCTGCCGCGCAGGTAGTGCCTGCGCTCATGGACGACCTCGACGTGAAAAGCGTCACGCAGGTGTTCCGGTCGAAACACTGGATCATGCCTCCATTGCCTCCGTTTTTGTACACTGCGTATAAATGGTGCCTGAAGTCACGGCTCGGAATGATGATCCTCAGATTCATAGTCATTGTTGCAGCGGAGTGTCGGTACCCGATGTACCGTGGAGACGGGTTTTTCGCCAGGATGGTGCGCCGCGTCAACCAGCGCGTTGCTACGAAGTACATCACGTCCGTGGCGCCCAAGAAGTACCACGAGTTGTTGCTCCCCGACTACAAGGTCGGTTGCAAGCGGCTCATTTTCGACTACAAGTACGTGCCGTCGTTGACCAACCCCAAACTCGAGTTGACCAACTCGCAGATCAAAGAAGTCACTGAGGACTCCGTGGTGCTCCAGAACGGGAGAAAGATAAAGGCGGACGTGATTGTCGCGTGCACGGGCTACGATATCCCGCGTGTGCTTGCGTCGATCAACATCACCGGCCGCAACGGGTTCGACGTGCGGAAGCAGTGGACCACGCAGGGTGCGTCCGCGTACAAGACGTTCATGGTGAAGGAGTGCCCCAACTTGTTCATGATTGGGGGCCCCAACTCGGCGACGGGCCACTCTTCGGTGATCACGGCGATCGAGAACGGAGTTGCGTTTGCGTCGAAGATGATCCCTCGGGTGTTGAGCGGGAAGTACAAGTCCGTCGCTGTGAAGGACGCCGCGTACGACAAGTGGTTTGAGGACACGCAGCGCAACATGCGGAAGTCTGTGTTTGGCACGGAGTTTGGCGGGTGTGTGTCGTGGTACAGCGAGGGCGGCGTCAACTCTACGGCGTACCCGTACTCGCAGGGGTACTACTTCCTCTCGCTGCGGTTCTTCCTGGACAAGGACTTTGTGCTTGAGCCGAACGACAAGGGGAGCAAAAAGACGGTGTGATGCATCTGGCTCGACTACTGGCGCTTGCAGATGGTGGTGGAGTGCTGCAAGTGCTGGCCATCGCTGATAGTGGCAGAAGTTTGAGCTGCGCGACTCCTGGCAACCGCTCTGCCCGCACATTCCTACATACTCACACTGAGCAGCGGCAGTCTTGCTCAGAACGTCTCCGGCAGAAATTCTCCTTCGATGCTCTTGTATTACTTCTGCAGTGCTCGCAGTCACAGCACACAGAGTGTACGATATAGAACCAAAACACTAACCACGACAAGGCCGCAAGGCACCCGTAGGAGCCCACAAGGCACCACCCGCAAAAAGGCCTGGTAGCGCATTTTCTCATACTCCTGCATG
The DNA here is from genome assembly GCA_030444895.1 of Metschnikowia sp. yHMJ9. NCBI lineage: Eukaryota > Fungi > Ascomycota > Pichiomycetes > Serinales > Metschnikowiaceae > Metschnikowia > Metschnikowia sp. yHMJ9. The sequence goes on along the minus strand of JAJMQU010000004.1, from coordinate 266,431 downwards.
CTCGCGCGAGCCCCATCTTCAACGCTGAGTCAAAAAAAACCACCCGCAGTTTCCACCATTCTGTCCCGCATCATCGCCCGGACACTAGCCACAGCGAAACACACAGCGAAAATGACCAGCAGCGCGCCTTTCTCCCGCGAGGCGCTCGAGCAAGTGTTAAAAAGGCGGTTTTTCTATGCGCCTGCGTTCGAAATCTACGGCGGCGTGTCGGGCCTCTACGACTACGGCCCGCCAGGGTGCGCGTTCCAGGCCAACGTAGTGGACACGTGGCGTAAGCACTTCATCCTCGAGGAGGATATGTTGGAGGTCGACTGCACGATGTTGACGCCCCACGAGGTGCTCAAAACGTCTGGTCACGTGGACAAGTTTGCCGACTGGATGTGTCGGGACTTAAAAACCGGCGAGATTTTCCGCGCAGACCACTTGGTGGAGGAAGTGTTGGAGGCGCGGTTGAAGGGCGACAAGGCGGCGCGGGGCGAGCACGTGAGCGACGACGCCGAGAGCGACGAAAAGAAGAAGCGCAAGAAAAAAGTCAAGGAGATCCAGCACGTGCGCTTGGACGACGCAGTGGCGCGCGAGTACGAGACGGTGTTGAACCAGATCGACGGGTTTCTGGGCGCGGACTTGGGCGAGTTGATCCGCAAGTACAACATCACCAACCCGGCCACCGGCGGCGCATTGGAGCCGCCCGTAGAGTTCAACTTGATGTTCGAGACCGCGATCGGGCCCTCGGGCCAGTTGAAGGGCTACTTGCGGCCCGAAACCGCGCAGGGCCAGTTCTTGAACTTCTCCAAGTTGTTGGAGTGCAACAACGAGCGGATGCCGTTTGCATCGGCGTCGATCGGCAAGTCGTTCCGTAACGAGATCTCTCCGCGTGCGGGCTTGTTGCGTGTGCGCGAGTTCTTGATGGCGGAGATTGAGCACTTTGTCGACCCGGCCGACAAGCGGCACCCGCGGTTTGCCGAGGTGCGCGACGTGAAGTTGAGCTTCTTGCCCAAGGACGTGCAGGAGGCCGGGTCCAACACGTTGGTGGAGAAGTCCGTGGGCGACGCGGTGGCGGAGGGCATGGTCGACAACGAGACGTTAGGGTACTTCCTCGCGCGCATCTACCTGTTCTTGACCAAGATCGGCGTGGATGCGTCGCGCTTGCGCTTCCGTCAGCACTTGTCCAACGAGATGGCGCACTACGCGTCCGACTGCTGGGACGCGGAGTTGCAAACGTCCTACGGCTGGATCGAGTGCGTGGGCTGCGCCGACCGCTCGGCGTACGACTTGAGCGTGCACGCGGCGCGCACCAACGAGAAGTTGGTGGTGCGCCAGGCGTTGCCCGAGCCCGTGACCGTGGAGCGGTTCGAGGTGGACATTGACAAGAAGAAGTTTGGCCCGCGCTTCCGCAAGGACGCCGGCGCCGTGCAGAAGTACTTGTTGGAGCGCACGCAGTGCGAGTTGGAGGACTTGGCTGCGCAGTTGGCGCGCGACGGCAAGCTCGTGTTGAGCGTGCCGGGCGTGGACGCCGCGGCCGAGGTCGGCAGTGACTTGGTCAAGATTGCCAAGGTCACGCGCGTGGAGCACGTCCGCGAGTTCACCCCCAACGTCATCGAGCCGTCGTTCGGCATCGGCCGCATCCTCTACTCCATCTTCGAGCACCAGTTCTGGAGCAGGCCGGCCGACAAGGACCGTTGCGTGTTGTCGTTGCCGCCGTTGGTGGCGCCCACCAAGGTGTTGGTGGTGCCGTTGTCGAGCCACGCGGACTTGGCGCCGCTCGTGAAGAAGGTCACCGCCACGTTGAGAAGGTCCCAGATCCCGTTCAAGGTCGACGACTCCTCGGCGTCCATTGGCAAGCGGTACGCCAGAAACGACGAGTTGGGCACGCCCTTTGGCATCACCATCGACTTTGACACCATCAAGGACGACTCCGTGACGTTGAGAGAGAGAGACTCCACGAAGCAGGTGCGCGGCGGCCTCGACGAAATCGTCCGCGCGATCAAGGACATTACGTACGACGGCGTGTCGTGGGCCGACGGCACCGCCAAGCTCACACCCTTCGAGAGTGCTGCGGAGGAGCAATGAGTGAGTGAGTGAGACATACAAATAAAGCGCTATTGAGTCAAGTAAGATCCTGGACGGACCGCTGCATCTCCTCGCAGAACAGGTCTATGTAGAGATCCCGCCCCAAGAACTCATTCATGATATCCAGGTAGTCGTGGCTGGCGCCTCTCTTCAAGACGACGTCTCTGAACCTGACGCCGTTCTGCTCGCTCTTGCGGTTGTCTTTGAATTGGTCGTTGTAGATGTCCGTGGCACCCGCAAGCGAGAACAAGTCAGCGTAGGCGCCACCGGCCACGCCATCGCCGAGATGATTGAAGCTCAAGTATTCCGAGTAGGACTCGTGCACGCTGGACAATCCCGACACCTGTCCGAGCAAGCGATCCCACAAGCCCTTGATCTCAAAGTTGGAGATCTCCTGGTCCGGCAGGACCGAGTTCACCTCCAAATCGAAGAGGGCGCGGTGCACTTGATGGGCAATGGCGAGTCCGCAGTTCTTGTTCTTGCTCCCGACCAACTGGTCGATCATGGCGTCCGGCATCGGCTCGCCCGTCAAGTAGTGGCACAGGAGCTGCCTGAGCGCGTCTTTCGACCACGCCCACATCTCAAACAACTGCGCCGGGAGCTCGGCAAAGTTTTTGGGGCCATTAGCACCCAGGAAAGCGGCGTGGCGCGTCTCCGAGAGCACGTTTTGCATGGCCTTGCCCAACGCGTAGATGAGCTCCTGGACATCTTGGTGAGACAACAATGAAATGCCGTCGAACGGTGGGCGTAAGTTGTCCCACACAACCGATCCCGCCGGTTGGCGGGTGCCATCGGGTCGGAGGTGCGGGACGTACAACACGAAATGGCCCTTGCCCTGGCGGCTGTTCGGGTGCTTGTGGAGGTCGAGCCAGATCCACCCCATGAACTTGTCCCGCGGGTCGCCGTGCTGGATGTTCTGGAACACGGCGAACTGGTGCACGAACTCATGCCACACGTCCTGCGGACACTCGGACATCTGGAGAACAACCTTCAAGTCCAAGTGCCTCTCGAACATTGCAAACACCCTGTTGACGGTCTGCTCAAGGGGGAAGTACTCGCGGATTTTCTCCAGGATGCCGTGGAGCAGCTGCTCGCGGAGCACGTTCTCGTAATACAAGCGATCCCAAACGTGAAATTCTTCAAACCACCACGGTAAGTCAAGTCGGGACAGGTCTGCGTGCTTGAGTTGGGTTAACTGGACGAGTTGGTACTGCGCCAACGGCTGTACGCTTTGCTGCATTTGTGTCAAGAACTGAGCCACGGTTTCCGGCGGTTCCATCTGGGCGTCTTCCAAGGCATAGTGCGCGTAGCTTGCGAAGCCAAGATGCCTGGCGATGCTGGACCGCAAGCGTACGATTCGCTCGAAGATCGGGATGTTTGCGTGAAGCCTGTGAATACAGGCCATGTACGCCTTCCGCCGCACGTTCTCGTCGCGGGCGTACGTCAAGAGCATGTGCATGGACGGCAGCCCGCACCTGAACAGGTAGTAGTCGATGCCCTCAATCTGTTTCCAGACCCGTCCCCTGTACTGGTCCGGCACGTCGGCCACTTCTTGCGCTGGGAGCCTCACGTAGGTGCGCCGGGCGATGTTCGAGGTAAAGCACGACGTCAACCGTGCGAGCTCGGCCTTGAGCTCTGCCACCGTCTTCTTATCCATCCCCCATAGATGTAACCCGCTGCGGATATTCAGCCACACCTGCAACTGCAAGAACCGGCGGGTTTCCGCGTCCGTGGCGTGCTCGTTGTGCTCGATCTGCAACCATACGTAGTGGAACGCTTGCGCCATGCTGGTGCGCATTTTCTCCTCAAGATCGTTTATAGTCTGCAACACCAGCTTGCAATCACACGACGTTTGTTCTCCCACCATCATCGGGCACTGGTATACCTGGAGGATGCCTGTGAAGGACGCATGTTTGTTTATGAACTTCAAAGCGGGTTCCAACACGTTGGTCACGCTCGGGTAGGTCTCCGACACGACCTGCTCGTTGAGCTCGTGTGCTTCGCGAACTACATTCTTAATTCCCTCTTCTAAGTCGCTCGTGGCTAACGTCCACCCTGGCTTCTTGAACGCATTGGCCAATGATCGGTAGTCCGCGGTGGTGGTGGGTCGCTTCGCGAGCCCGTTTACGGCGAGCAAGGCGAGAAACACCAAACACGTGAGAATTCTGGTGGCCATCGCTCTGTACCAATTTTTGGTTCCGTCCCGGCGAGAACGGGCCAGTGGCGGTCCACGTATTTATACTTATTTCACATCCAGCGGAGCATCTGTGGTTGTAGATCTGAAATCTGGGGTAGTTGTGCGAAACGCTGCGCGCCGCGGGCCCGCCAAATCAAGTTGCGAAAAAAACAATTGTGAGAACAATCGCGGGACGCTCGAGTGAGACGGTTAAGCAGGAAGTGCGTATCTATTGTTTTCTGGGACCGCTCGGTGCTCAGTCTCCAGGCCATCCTTCAGTTGGTGTTGCACATGGCCAATTTAAAGGAACGCAAAATAGGAGCTACTTTACTACTCTTTCCAACGGTCTCCGCCAAGCTCCTAAAGAGAATACAATAGCAAGAAACTCGGCGAAGATTTCACAGCTAGCTCTCTGTGTTTAAATCGACCATCGTTCCTTTTGCAGGTTCTGAGTGTAGTACTACGACAGCAAGTCGAGCGCAGAACAGGGCATTCGCCTATAATTTACTGACTCGTTATGCGTTATGCGTTATGCGCAAGAGGCATGCTGAAAGAGAAGGCGACAATCGCAACGTGACAAAACAAAATCGGCGATTTGAAGTACGCTGAGGCGAAATCACCGCTCATCTTTGCTCCACCAATGCGCTTGGCTTGCGCTGGCCATTACCCGCTTTTGTGAGGGCGGCTCTTACCTTGTGGGTCTAAGTCTTTTTAAATGGTAATAGTACGTTCCTTGTGTGTAAATTTGAGTTCAGCTGAAACTCCTCAACCACAAACGTGTGTTCGCGTAGCAGTCCGGTTTGTTCAGCTGGAACAACGTGACATGCGGAGATTGTTGTAGCAAACCTCACTTCCAATCCCACTTTAGGGGCCGGGGAATTAAATTGAAGGATTTTATAAATTAAATTAGAAGATCCTTCAACTAAGCGGATGAGTTTAGACGACATCGAAAGTTCATTATTTTTATTTTTATTGAAATTTTGCCCAGAAATGCATAGGTAAGAAAATAATATTAACAGAAATAAATAATAATCAGAAATGAATTTCAGCTCAAACTTTATTATAATTTAAACCAAACATAGAAGGACCTCAATAATAATAATACCCTCCAAATAAGCTAAATAAAGCATCTATTGATAATACATAGTGGAAATCACCAACAATAAGTTTCAGCCTTCGTGACCGGCAGCTCCGAGCCTCAGCTACGACATCATGTATACTCTGTACTGTTTACTGACGACCGTTTCTTCGACGGTCAGATTTCACTGACTTGTTGCAGATTCTCCTGCTTTCGCGAGTGCAATACACGGCACAGCCATTGTTAAAAAGCAAATTCAGATTTCACAACCCCGGCTTCGCTGATCAAATCTATGCTATGGTACGTCTAAACCGTATTATGCATCGAAAAGCGCTATCACAGACGACGATCGTAATCTAACAAATGAAGCTCAGCCGTCTAAGCAGGGCCGTTCGGAATAAGAGTTGAAATTCCCAACGATAACGCATATATTCCAAAGCCGCAAATCAGTTTCACGTCACGTGAAGCTCGCCTGATGTCACCGTGAATCAAAACTACCACGAGCTCATCCTTACACTGTACAAACCACCGGGACAGAAGTAAGATCTCCGTTAGGAAGCTGCTAGGCAAGGGGCTCGGAATCCACAATTCACTTTATCATATTATTCCACCAGTTTTTTTTCTACAGAATTTGGGCGTGTGGTCTAGTGGTATGATTCTCGCTTTGGGCGACGGTTCGGTACACCGAACTGCGACAAACTTGTGAGAGGCCCTGGGTTCAATTCCCAGCATGCCCCGATTTTTTTTTGCTTTGTTCTCTGTCCTTGCAGGTCTCTCTTTTCCCTTGTCTCAGTCAATTCCTCTGTTCTTCTAAAGCACTCCATGCGATGGTTTCCGCCTATACGTCTTTTTTCCCTACCTGACAAGCTCCCCTCTACTTCGTATTCTCTACTATAAGCTATGTTACAAAGAGCTCTAAGAACCGCCCGAGCTCCACGGCCTCGCCCGAGCCGCTCTCTACAAGCCGCAAAATGCTGCAGTTATGAATGCCCTTCGAGAGCCCAAAGAGCCGGAGCTCGCTCTCAAACACCTGGTTCGGCTCCAATGCCCCGAGGCTCACGTCGTTCGACAACACAACCACACCCACCTGGCCGGGCTTCATCATTTGGTACTGCTCGTACAACTGCTGGCGGCCCTGGACGAACGCGCCTGGACTCGGCCGCTTTTCTTCTTTGGGCAAAGTGTTGTGCGAGGCACTGTGGAACGCCCCATTTGACGAGTACGACTGTAGGTACACTGCGTTGGGCCTGCGTGCGGGGGACACCACCAACGACAACTTCAAGACGCGGTTCGTCTGGTTCACCGCCTGCACCTTCCACGTTACCGTCTCGCCCATGCGCACGCTGGAGGAACCCGTGAACGTGAGCCTGAGCCCGGACATCGCCGAGAAGCCGTTGTTCAGCAAGTTCACCGTGATGCACAGCGCCGTCGTTGGCTGCGCGAAGAGGTTTCGCTGGATCTTCCGCTTGCCCGCCCCGCGACTCATGGACAACACAGGTGACGACATGTTGGTGGTTGCGGTTGTTGGCCGCAAGGCGCCGGGCGACGGCGAAGGCCTGCCCCATACGGGCCGCGGCGACAACGGCGGGTCGAGCGTCAACGTGGGCGTTGTGTCCACGTTGTTCGTGGTCGCGGACTTCTTAACGCCGTAGCCGAGCATCGCCTTGGCCACGGTGTTTCGGGGCCGCGCGTGCGGATGCGAAAGCAACGGCGACGACGGTAGCTTCAACGCGTGGCCATTTGCAAAGCCCGCCACCTCGCCAAACTCGAGAATCGGTTCCCACGTCGTGCAGATTTCGTTCGTTACACGAACGCTCTGCTCGGCAAACTCGTCCTCGCGCTCGATCTGCACAAACACTTTGAACCGGACGGGTTTTGTGCCGCTGGAGGGGTCATGTGGAGCGTCCATGCTGCTGTCGAGCCCCCCGTAGCTCACGAGCTTGTACGTCACGTTGAGCACGTCCTGCGGCGAACACCGGTAGGGAAAGTGCATGTCGCCCAAAACTGAAATCTCCCCGCCGTCAAATGCTGCCTCGAGCCGTAGCACGTGGAAGTGGTACTTGTATCCCTTGGCGCCGCGTGCGGCCACGAGCTTCATGAGGTGCTCGGGGCTCTCCATGCGCAACGTAGTGAGGAGAGAGTCGTTGCGTCCGCCCGCTTTTGTGGTGCGGAGCTTCAACAGGAGCGGAATCGACGTTTCCAAGCTTAGCGTAGCGGATTCCTCGTACGCGAGCGGGGCCGCGAGCTCGCCCGAGGCGCCCGCTCCCAAGCCGCTAGTTTTGTCGCTGTTGCCGCCCTCGGCGCCTAACACCGTCGAGCCCTCGATCGTAGAATTGCCTGTTGTCGGCAGGCCAAGATTCTGGAGCGTGTTGTCGCCGTCTTCGCCCACAGCACCGACCTTACGGGCCGAAGGATGGTGCAAGAACTCGAAGTGCCGTCTGGAGTCTCGCACCACGCCGTGGTTCAACTCTTCGAACAAGTTTATCGCCGGAGTGTCTAGCCCGCCGTTTCTGCCACGTGCATCGGCTGTACAGGTGCTTTCTGGGCCCAGAAAAATCGGGGAAACCGCTGAAACAGCCAGCGCATCAGCCGGGCTGGTCGCACGCTCGCTCTGCACCGCCGCTCGTGGCCCCTTACTGGAAACTGTGAAGTCTGTGTACCCACGCGCGTCCCGTTTTGGTCTTCCGGCAATAGCAGCGAACTTCCAGATCAGCACGTGTTTTCGTGTGCCGTCCACGGTGTCTACGAAGCCCAGAAAAAGCAAATCGTCAACTAGCGTCCGCGTTCCGTCCGATTCATGCGTGTTTCGGTCGTTTCCTTGCGGTTTTTCGTCGTTTTTTCCACCGTTCGCCGCCAAAGCATCCAACTGGTCATCCCCCGAGTCGCTCAGCCTTGAGCTCACGCTCAAAAACACCGTCTGAGGTGCCGTGGCGCCCTCTGTGCACGTGTGAACTATGTACCCGGTGAAATTCTCCTCGTAGTAAAGCACCGCCCGGGCGTTGCACAGGCTGAGGCTCTCGTAAAACAGGGACAAATCGGCGCCGGCAGCGCCGTCACAGGCAAACTCAACGTCATCGGGAATCACTATCGAAAACGGCATCCCAAGCGAAGGCGCTACTCTTGTGCAGCCTTGTCGTAGAAGTCGCCAGGCAGCAACGACACGAACGCTTGGATGTTTATGTGTCACGTGATTGCGCGCACGTGCGGTCGTTCTGGTGCCCAGACAGGGCGTGGGCCTACTTCCTACGTCTGTCGTGGCAGGTTTTCGTTTCTGTATAAATATCGGTGCAGCCCGTGGCGGGGCACTATGTGAGTATGCAAGTCTAGATTATTGGTGCCGTCTTGATGATGGCGTTAGGGTGCGTTTTTGGTGTCGCGTCACACTGGGCTCTCCTCCTTCGGGAACACCGAGTTGTACACCATGCGGCCAAGGCGGTATAGCACGGCGCAAAGGAGGCCCGTGGTCAAGAAGATACAGAACGCGGCGTAGATCGCGCCCAAGTAGCGGAACGCTGCCAACAGGTTGTAGAGCGTGTAAGTGTGGGTATTTGCTAACGACATGGTGCCGAGCGGGAAGGTCATGGACCAGTACCCGCGCTGGAACTTGAGAAACCCCACAAAGAGCCGTTTGAACCGGTTGGCGCTGGCCGTCTTATACGTGCAGTTGACATTGAGCTTTTTGGCGAACGGCGCCATCTTGGCGAGTAACGACACGAACGCACAGAAGGTTAAGAAGTAGCCAAACGCCATCAGCACGAACCCAAAGAGCGTGGAGGCCACCATGATGGCCGTGGCCATAATAAGCGGCAACTGCGCCAACGAGACATTGTTTTCGTGCGCCGCGCCGCCCAAGTACGACACGTACGCCGAGCTGGCCACGGTGTCGTGGTGCTTCAAGAGCAAGTCGGCGCAGTTCTGGCCAAAGAGAAGAATTGCGTACGTTCCCTGGCCCACGAAACCGATCGGGAGGAACATCGTGAAAACCTGTCCGCTCGGCGGGATTTTATGGATGAAGATACGCCAGTAGTTGACGGTGAGGATGATGGACGCAAGCAGCATCGCCACGCACCACATCAAAAGCGAAACCACAATGGTGACGATCTGCGAGTTGACGCTGGGCAAGTCCGACACGAGCAACTGGCCTACAGACGACGCGACCGTCAACGTAACCACCGGCAAAAGATACTCCAAGCTCAACGCAGCGTGGTCCAAGCGATTTTGGCAGCTGCGGTGCTTGCCCATAGTGGAGAAGTAAAACGTAGCAAACGACGTGTACACGGACCCAAATACTACGATCCACCAAAGCACCCACACGCCGTGGATGCCGCGGCCCTTGAGTACGGCGTGCAAAAACGACACCAACGTCGTGTACCCCATGACAAAGCAGCCCATGTAGGGCCCGAGCTTGTTGTCGGTGTGGATTTTGAACCAGAGGTCGCGGCGCTGAAACAAAGCCGCTACAAACATGAAACAAAGCACGGCAAAGAGCGTCACGCTCACAAGTCCCATAATAATGCCGCACACCCGAAGCCACTGCGCGGGAAAGGGAAAACTGTAGAGCAAGTTGGCGCTCATGCCGGTGCCCATGACCAGCGCAAAATAGCCCGGCGTGAACCCCGTGATCATTTTTATGCGGATCTGTTCTAGCAACCGGCCAGCCGGTGAGATCAGGATGCCGTCTGTAGAATAGCGCAGCTTTTCTTCGGTGCTAGACGGTAGCATGGTGTTGTTCAGCAAGCTGTTTGCTGAGCCGAGGGTTTCCTGAGACATGTTAAATAACGTTTGGAGGCGGAAATGCGAGACTGTGATGAAAAGGTACTGGAGCGCAACTGAACCGTGGATGTAACACGGGTGAAACAGTGGCGAAACGCAGATGAAACAGAGGTAAAACGAGGCTGCAGAATGCGTCAAACGTGGGCACGGTCCATAGGATCTGGTGGTGACGTGCGGGCAAGCTTAATATATTTCGGGTTCGAGTCATCACTGCGAAGAGTGCGCGCCACAGATACGGGCCTACCGGCTCGAAACGGAAGTAGCCGACTCGGATGAGCGGGGGTGCGCGCCAGGGCCGCCTCTTTGGGCCGTTACCCGCACGAGCCGATGGCCGCTGCGGGCCTAGCCAGGAAAAAGGGGCCGACGTGTTGCTTGTATGCCGTATTTGTCGGCTGTTGCAAAGGGCCGCTCGCCGCGTGCGCCGATCCGATTGAGCCGCTGCGCTGATGTCGTGCGCGGCCCACCGCCGCTCGATGCACAAGTGGCCGCAGAGCCGTTTTTCTGCAACACATAAATAGTCCCCAGGATCCCCCGAAACCCTTTTATGTGTCATTGAGTCACTCTTTTTACTTGCTGCCCACTTTTATTTCCACACGACACTTTCAATTCCCACAACCCTACATTAACACAAACATGTTGAAGATCAGCAGCGCCGACGCAGACGTTTTCCCCACCGCAGTGTGCAAAACGACGTCCCACAACCTGCTAGCGCCACGTGAACAGACGCTCGAGTCCACGTTCGGGTGCTTAGACGACGAAACAAATAACGATATCAAATTGGACGGCAAATTTGGTGCTCTCGTCGATCGGCTCCGCGCGATTTTGGGCAATAAGGGCCTAGCGTCCGCAGACGTAGATGTTCTGGAGATTATGGCACAAATGGAAAGCTACGAGTCCGACGAGACGGAGTGGGGCAAGTTTGCGCTCTGCGACGCGTCCAAGGGCTACACCCGCAACGGCGTGGTGAACATTAACGGTAATGCAAACCTACTTGTGTTGGTGTGGAGCCCTGGCAAGGGCAGCGCGATCCACGACCACGCCAACGCACACTGCTGCATGAAAATATTGAAGGGGCAACTCACGGAGTCGTTGTACGACGTGCCGCAGAGCGAAGGCGCGGAAATGGTGCCGCGGCTGGAGAGCACGTTGGTGCGGAACAAAGTAGGATACATTGCCGATAGTATCGGGCTCCACCGGATCAGCAACGCGTCGAGCGACGAGTTTGCCGTGTCGTTGCACTTGTACACGCCACCGTACGCGTCGCTCTACGGGTGCTCGATGTACGAGGCCGGCACGCTGAAGAAACATCACGTGAACATGAGCAAGTACTACAGCTGGCAGGGTGTCGTGTTGAACGCGAAGACTGCGTCGCAATGCTGAGGTTTTGCGGGTGTGCACTGCCTGGCTGTGTGGTACGGGGTGATGTCTCGAATAGTGCAAAGTAGCCGTGTGTTGCTAATCATTTATTGCTTGATTGTTGTGTAGGCGTGCGAGAAGTGAGGTTTGGTGGGTATGGCTAGCGCAGGTGGGCGTCTGACAATGCCATTGTCCAGCAAAGTGCAAGATATAGACATTTCCTATGTGATACAGCAAAGCGATAGACATTTCTCGTGTTCAAAAAGTACGCCGTTGTGGTCAGGCACATCTTCATGGCTTTGTACTTTATGGCCATGCATTTTATGGCCATGCTCTTTATGGCTATGGACTTTATGACTGTACATCTCTGGATATGCACATCTTTATGGACATGTACATCGTTCTGGCTATGTGTACAAACAAATACCGGCTTGTGTGTCGAGAGTGTGGCTCTGACTTGGGACTTTTGCGCCATTGTCGGTTGTTTCTGTCTTCACCGCTTGTACTTTGTCGGTCGGCTATGGTCACCACTGTCCTCTACGTCGTTGTAGTCTCGCCGGAGGAATTTTCCGTCGAGCTCAGACACGTAAAAGCTGCCTATTTTTGCACGTTGCGCCTGTTCTTGAGTTGCTGGCGCTTCAGTGCGTGCTGCCCCAATTTTCCGCCGGATTTGCTCTTCTTTCTCGGCCTCTGCAGCTTCGAGCAACGCCCGGTCCCGCTGGCGCCGTGCGTGCTCGCGGGCCTGCCACTCCTGGTACTCCTTTTGCGGGTCGACGTCGTCTGTGTCATCGACACCGTCAAAAGGCACTGACCGCACGGATTTGGCGTCTATCATCTGGAGATTCTCGGCCCTTGCTAGCGCCGCACCGGCACCCACACGGTTTTGGGTCTTTTTGGGCTGTTTTCGAAGGAAAACGGGCCTCGGCTGCAGCAACAGAGCCGATTCTGAGTCCGAGTCTGAGTCTGAGCCAGAACCTGAGTCTGAGCCAGAACCTGAGTCTGAGCCAGAGCCTGAACTTGCAGCCGATTCAGACTCCGAACTGGCTGAGGCCGCTACGTGGGTGCTTGAGGGACCCGGTTCCGGAAAGTTTTTCCCAGCATTTAGGGATGTGGGCGTTGCGTCGGCCATGAATGAGAGGGCTGGTCGGGACCTTGCACTCACAGGGCCAGGTGCGGCTGGGCGCGCGAGCTGGCGCCGATTTCTAAGTCGCGCGAGCTGGGGCGAGCGGGTGCCAATTTCAAGTGGTCACATAACGTAGTCACTATTTGTGCCAAATAATAGTACATGTCCTTGTTTGTGACAACCACTAGCAAAGTAGTGAAGAAGAGCTGGCAGAATAAAAAGAAAGAGTGGCAAAATGATATGAAATTGTGCTATTCTCTGGGCGCATTGCAAGCCCTGGGCCCTCATTTTGACCAACTCGCGGGCCTGCTCTCAGCGCGCGGCCCTTCTCTGCCAGGGCCACAGCACGCACCAGGAGCGATAGGCAAAGCACGCAACAAAGCGAAATAGTAGGAAAAAGTAGGAAAAAGGGTAACCACCAATACTACTAATATTACTACTACCACCATCACCGCGGTTTCCTTAAAAGCTTCAAATCACAAAGCTGGCCTCTTAGAAAAATCTCATGCCCGTGGCAGGCTGCACCGCCTGGGGCCGCACTGCCTGGGGCCGCACAGCCAGCCCCGCGCGCTCTCGTAGCGATAACGAAATACTACTTCAGCACCTAACATCACCAACACACCAACCACCAGCTACGCAGCGCCCCCGCCCCGCCCATGGCCTCGCAGCAGATGGTATACTACGGCCCGCGGCCGCACCAGCCACTCAACGGCAAAATGCGCCACGGGTTCGACGAGGACTACAACTCAGAGCACTTCCTCTCATCGTTGGCAAACAACTTCTACATCTACTACGACGACAAGCGCCACAACGCCAACGGCAGCCCGATGCCGCCGCGCATGAAGATGCTCCCCGAGCACCACAAAAACTACCAGCCCATCCCCGACTGGAAAATCATGAAGGAGCGTCAGAAAACCATCTCCGCAGTGTTGGTGCTCTGCTTGAACTTGGGCGTCGACCCGCCGGACATCATGAAGACGCACCCCTGCGCCAAGCACGAGGCGTGGTGCGACCCCGCGGACTTCTCCGACACCAAAAAGGCCGTGGAGGCCATCGGCAAAAACCTCCAGAGCCAGTACGAGACGCTTTCGTTGCGCACGCGCTACAAACAATCGCTCGACCCGTGTGTCGAGGACGTCAAGCGGTTCTGCAACACGTTGCGGCGCAACGCCAAGGACGAGCGCATCCTATTCCACTACAACGGCCACGGCGTGCCACAGCCCACGGCCAGCGGCGAAATCTGGGTGTTCAACCGCGGCTACACCCAGTACATCCCGATCTCGCTCTACGACCTCCAAACGTGGTTGGGCGCGCCCGTAATCTTCGTATACGACTGCAACAGCGCCGGCAACGTCGTGCACAACTTCAAGAAGTTCGTGCAGAAGCGCATCGACGACGACAACGAGGGAAACCACGATATGAGCGCGCCGTCCCCGACCGCCGCGTACCTCGACTCGATCCAGTTGGCTGCGTGCAAATCACACGAGATCTTGCCCATGAGCCCAGCGTTGCCCGCGGACCTCTTCACATGCTGCCTCACCTGCCCGATCGACATCTCCTTGCGCTGGTTCATCACCCAGCTGCCGCTCAAGGAGAGCTACTACCTGATGCTCCCCAAAAACGCCGTGGGCAACGTCATCGTGCCGGGCAAGCTCACAGACCGCCGCACGCCCTTGGGCGAGCTCAACTGGATCTTCACCGCCATCACAGACACCATCGCCTGGACGTCTTTGTCGCGTCCGTTGTTCAAGCGGCTTTTCCGCCAGGACTTGATGGTCGCGGCGCTCTTCCGCAACTTCCTCCTCGCCAAACGCATCTTGCCCAACATGAACTGCACCCCGGTCAGCGACCCGCCGTTGCCCGACTCCGTGCGCTTCCACCCGATGTGGGACTCCTGGGACCTTGCCATCGACCAGGTGTTTGCGCAGCTTATCCGAAGCAACAACCCGGTTCCCTACGCCTACAGCGCGCCGGTTTCGGCGCCTGCCGCGTCTTCGTCTGCGTCGTCGTCGTCTGCGCTCGAAAAGCACCACCCGGGTGCAGCGTTGGTGGCTTCGCCGCCCGCGGGCCAGCCCTCGCAGCTCGCAAACGCCCCGCTGGCCCTCTCCAACTACCAGCACTCGACGTTCTTCGAGCAGCAATTGACCGCGTTCGAGATCTGGCTCAAGTACGCCGGCCCGTCCACCAAGATCCCGCCCGAGCAGCTCCCCATTGTCCTCCAGGTGTTGCTCTCCCAGGTGCACCGCCTCCGTGCGTTGATCTTGCTCTCCAAGTTCTTGGACTTGGGCCCTTGGGCCGTGTACTTGTCCTTGTCCATCGGCATCTTTCCCTACGTGTTGAAGTTGCTCCAGAGCCCGGCCCAGGAGTTGAAGCCCGTGCTCATTTTCATCTGGGCCCGCATCATGGCCATCGACCACAAAAGCACCCAGCAGGAGCTCTGCAAGGACAAGGGTTACAACTATTTCTACTTGATCTTGAACTCCAGCCCGTCCAACCCCATCGGCGCGCCGGGCGCGCCCGGCGGCTCGGTTGGCGCCAGCAACGGCTCCAGCAAGGTCGTGGTCAACGACGACCACAAGGCCATGAGCGCGTTCATCCTCACCTTGTTCATCAAGGACTTCCGCAACGGACAGCGCCTCTGCTTCTCCATCGAGCTTATCACCAACTGCCTCAAGTTTGTCGCCACCAGCGAGAACCCGCTCTTGAGGCAATGGTGCTGCTTGTTGCTCTCCCAGCTATGGCTGAAGTACCCTGACGGGAAGTGGATCATCTACAAAGACGGCTACTTGAACAAGTTGTTGGACTTGATCAACGACCCGATCCCTGAGGTCAGAACGTCCATCATCATTGCTCTCACCTCTTTCTTGACAGAGCCCACCGAGGGCGCTCTGGAGTTGGCTAATCGCGCCCGCGTCCCTATCCAAAACTCTCCCGGTCAAACAAACCCGGTCAGCTCTCCATACAACGACACAAACGGCGTTTCTACAAACGTCAGTGCAGACTTGAGAAGCGACGAGCTCAGGCAGCAGGATCTCAAGCTAGCAAACGTCATCTTGCGCTTGCTCGGCGACGGCTCCACCGTCGTCAGAAAGGAAATCGTGTTCTTCATCAACAGATTTATCAAGGTGTACTTGAACTTTTTCCTCGTTGTCGCCTTCAACCAGCTCGAAGAAGAGATTGTGCTCATCGACAGCCCTAACAATTTGCAGGAGTTTAGAAAACGCTCCCCGGCATACGGGTCTATCTTCAGCTCCATCTGGAAGGCGTTGTTGATATTATCGGAAGACCCACATATCGAGGTCAAAGAGCTAGCCGAGACTCTCATCGACATGGTGATGCTTGAGTTAAACGAAAGCGAGCTCTCTGGCTTGGTGAAAGAGATGCAAGGCTACTTGTTGAGTAAGTCGAGTATCAACATCGATGAGAACTTTAAGTCGGGCCCCATCGTTGACCGCACGCCGGTAGCAATGCAGAGAGAAAGCATGAAAAGACAGGCGTCCAGCGGGTCTGTGATCAACCGCAAAAACGAGTTCATCATCAACGGCAATGGCTCCAAATTGAGATCGGTGTCGCACGACGTGAGAAATATAGAGCAAGATAACCTGGATGCGTCTTCGATCACTTCCAAGTTGAGGGCCTTGGGGCTTTCTGGCTTGTTCAAGTCCCTACGCATCAACGAAGACACCGACTTGAAGAATTTCACGAGAATATTGAACGCCGGACCAATCTCAAGTCAGTACGGGATGGAATACCGTCCCAAATCCCCACGCTACTTCTTGAGAGACGTCCGGACAGAGAAGTCACTTCCTGACGAATCAGGCTTCTTCGAATACAGTTGTGAGACATTCCAGGAACCTCAAATGTCGAAAATCGAGATTGACGAGCCCGGGTCAGTAGAATACGTGAAGAGGTTGTGGAGAAGGAATCGCAATGAACAGACAATCCAAGAGACACAGCCCCAGAAAAAGATGGCTCTCCGTGGTGACTGGAACCGCAACGTCACTATATTGAGCAACAAGACTCAGCCGAAGTTGATTCAGTTCATGCAGTTTGAAAAGCTTTTGGTCTCGACCGACGAAAAAGACACCGTCACAGCGTGGGACTGGGACAAAAAAAGCATTGTGTCGAAATTCTCCAATGGTAATCCCTTTGGAACAAAGATCACCGACTTGAAGTTTCTCAACGAAGACGACTTGCCGTTGGTTTTGACTGGCTCCTCCGATGGTGTGGTCAAGATTTACAAAAACTTTCACATGGAAGAAGAGGAAGGAGGTGAGCCCGTGCAGCTCGTTGCCGCGTGGAGGGCATTAACGGATCTTCTTCTTACGTCCAAGAGCTCGGGATTAATCAGCGAGTGGCAGCAATCCAGAGGTTCGCTATTGGTCAGTGGAGACGTGAAGATCATTCGCGTTTGGGACGCGCCGAGAGAGCTCTGTATTTCGGATATACCGGCCCGTTCATCTTCTTCCATCACCAGCTTGACGTCCGACCAAGTTGCTGGAAACATCTTCGTGGCCGGGTTTGACGACGGAAGCTTGCGAGTGTACGACAGGCGCCTTGACACGCGTGAGTCCATGGTGAAGGTGTGGCAGAACGACCGCGGTGGAGCGAAAAACATTGGTAGTGGATCCATAAGAAACGTGCACATGCAGCGAGGTGGCCTCCGAGAATTGGTGAGCGGCTCCTCAGACGGTTACATCAACTTGTGGGACATCCGCAATTCAAAGCCTGTTCTCACCTTCAATGGAACAGAAAAGAGCATTAGAGCCTGCGACGTCCACGAGCATGCCCCGATCATTGCGGCCGGAACTAAAGCCGTGAACATCTGGACCACTTCTGGGGAAATTGTGTCTACGCTCAAGAACCCACATGACACATATCTCGCAAACAGAACGTCCAACTACATTTCTAGCATATCCTTCCATCCGCACCGCATGATGTGCGCCACCAACTACAACCAGGATGGACATATCAATATCTACACGTGCACAGACGTGATACCTGAATACTAATTTCGGACCACCAGACCTAATGGCTATCCTGCTTTGGCAGTTCCACGCGAGGACTAAGATGAGAACATTCAAAAGTGTGCACTTTTGTCTTGCGAACCAGGGCACGAACTTTGGTATTCACTGCTTCCTTTGCGTAGCGAATTATTTTTCGCACCCAGGAAGTCCGCGACACGGAGATGGCGCATCGTATAAGTTTTGTGGGGTGGGCTTCCAGAACCACTAGCACCCAACAAAATGAAATTTCTGTCGATACGATGCTGATACAAACAAGCGTTCTCGAATGATTTATGATGTGTTCATACATGTGTTGCCATTTTTCCTGAATGACGCGAGAGCTAGCATACCACATTATTCAGGGCCTTTGCGTCACCAACGAGCCACGCAGTCACTGCAAAATAAATGCCCCTTGCGATAACTCACGCCAGGGGCCTTTCTGTGCGGCTGGCTTCGAGTGCCCGATGCTCTGAACCCGTTACTCCGTTTGCTTCAAGCCTGTGCCGTTTGGTGCTTGAACTTGGTTGCCTTCGGCCGGCTCAGGTGCCTTTGTGCACTACCGGCACCCAAATGCGACTTGGAAATATTCAGACACTGGCAACCATCTCATCTTGCTGCCTGAACCTTCTCCATGTCTATGTCATCCCAGCTTGGGGCGGCTATAGAAGATGACAGCCTTCATTTTTCACCGCCCAGCGGCTCCCCGCAGAGTGTGAACGGAGAAATCACCACGATACAGAAGATGATTTCGGCTTGTCTGGGCTCGCTATTGACGTCCTTTGCGGTCACGCCGTTCGACGTGGTAAGAATCCGAATTCAGCAGCAGGAGGTCATGCAAACCGCCAAAGACTGCTGTGAGTACATCCCGCATCCACTGGCATCGGCATCAGCATCGGCCGCAGCGCGACCTTTGAACTCGTCCACGCCAGGTGTGTTCTGGTTAAATCAGTCATACTGCGATTCCAAGGCATGCCCAAGAATCACCTCCACGTGGCAAGGAATGGCTGCTATCGCCAGAAATGAAGGTGTCGCCACGTTGTGGCGTGGATTATCGCTCACTTTGCTCATGGCGGTCCCCTCCAACATCATTTACTTCACGGGCTACGAGTACGTGCGGGACATTTCGCCGTTGCTGTCGCATCCGCTCAACCCTCTACTTTGCGGGCTGATTGCACGGACCATGTCTGCTACAGTGGTGTCTCCTATTGAGCTCGTCAAAACGCGACTCCAATCCATACCGTCGGAGTCCCACGGAAAGTCTCCGAGCAACAACCTCTTTAGCTCGCTTCTCAAAGACACGCTCTCCACGTACAGGACGACCGGTCTTCGATCCATGTTCACCGGCTTGCAGATCACATTGTGGAGAGACGTGCCGTTCCTGGGCATCTACTGGCTGTGCTACGAGTACTTCAAGGAATCCTTCAGCGCCAGCATAGGCGTAGACTTCAACAACAACAAGGTGAGGCAAGACGACTGGAAAGTGTTTGGAGTAAGCTTTCTCTCTGGGTCCTTGGGAGGCATTATCTCGTCGTTTTTCACCCACCCCTTTGATGTTGGAAAGACTAGACTACAGATTGCCAGACAGAACGACTCAATGGCACTGACGTCCATGTTTGAGTACCTCTTCCGCATTTACAAGAACGAGGGTATCGGGGCACTCTACGGTGGATTTGCCCCTCGTGTTATGAAGATCGCGCCCCTGTGCGCAATCATGATCTCATCCTACGAGATTGGAAAGAAGATCTTCAAGGATAACCTGTGAATAGATAGATTAATCGTGTCTCCCGAGAGTTGAAATCCACGGCTTGCATATATTGAATGTGAATAGTTAAAGTACATAACTTCAATCAGTAACGAGTACGCTTCACCAATGTAGCCGAAGCCAGTGGTGTGCGAGTCCACGCTAGCCCCATCCCTCCACGTTTCTGTCATAGTTTCGGATATCTGCCGGAAGAGGGCCGCATTCCCTTATCTTGGCTATTTCAGCGTCAAGATCTAACGCGAACTCTTGCCCTCCCTGCGCATCTCTTCCTCTGTGGATCTGCCCGTTTTCATATATGAGGCCAATTTTTTCTGGAATATCACGTCTGTCAGTGAGGGTAACGGAGCTGGGTTCGGGACTCTGTACGTCCAATGGGCCCAAATTCGCCATGCCCGCCGAGAATACATCCGGAGGTTTTCCGGAGATCGGCAAGTTGAGCTTCATTGGCATCAGTGGCGAGCCGTTTTCCTTGATTGCGGCAGCAAAAATATTCGATCGGCTCGCCATAGTCAACAACGCACCTTGCAACCACAGCAAATACTCGGAGAACGCCTCTGACAAGCTAGTAGAGGCCGTCCGAGCCAACTGCTGCTCTATGAGCTTCAAGTTATACTCGTTTTCCTCAATCTCGTCTAGATAGAGCATGGCCTGCAGCGCCTGCGGCCCGCTTTTGGACGCAGTCTCGTTGAACATCTTTTTCAAGTACTCGTGTCTGGATATAAGCCCCTGCTGTCGTTCTTCTCTGCTCGCTATGGCGCCCAAGTGAGCGCGCAACGAGTTTAGCCGCTCGGACAGGGCCGCAAAAGACATACTGACACAGCCAAGGACCTCAGTGAACTCGCGCATGAGGCTGCTGGTTTCTTGGTTGGGCACGGTGGCCGCCCACGCCGTGAGCGCCTCGATGAGCTCGCGCTGTGCCACGTGGGTCTTTTTGTGGCTCTTCGTGACCTTGGTGATGAGCCTCTGCAAATCCGCAGCGCACTGCTTTTGTGCGCTCGGGGTTTTCGGGGTGTGTGTGACGAACTTGCTGAGCATTTTCATCACGGCGGCGGTCGTGGGCCTTGTCAACGACATGTACGCCGACTGGAACGCCGACACCCCGGTGGGTCTGTCCATGGTGGATCTGTCGTGTCTTGGATTGGCTGTAGTGGTACTTGAACTTGCGGGTAGGTCAGGAATCTAGCCAAACGCTGTGAAGTGGAATGGACAGCGCTTCGATGCAGACGAATACGGAACAGTGGTTGACACTCTGGCTGATTTTTGCTCGAAATTCTTGCAAAGCTGGAAAACCTGGCAAGAGTATGTTTGTGGCCAACACGCACTGGCCCAGTGGCTGCGAACGGTCGCAGAAGTGGGAGGGCGCGGCGCGCGCTGGAGGTCGGAGCACAGCCAGCGAGTAAATCGCCATTGCGCCCACAAATACGTAAATTTGCATCCACGAGGCAATTGACATGGAAAACGCGGAGCAGCCCCTGGGCAGAGTGGACTTTATACAAATCGGGACCGTTTCTCAGCAGACAAAACCCCCCAGAAGCAGTGGGTGTTTTCCTGCAGCTGACCCTCTCAGGTCACTGAGTCCATCGTTCACCACATACGCCTTCACTAACTCAGCAGCACGTCTTACAGTCCCCCTGGTTCCTTCCTCTCGCTGCGCTTCCTTCGCTACTCATTTAACTCGTTCTTCCTCTCCTCTCCTCTCTGTTTCGTCGTGTTTTCCGCGAAAGCTCGCATTTTCACCCTCTCTCATTCTCATGTCTCTTCTCACTTCGCTCTCCTCTATTCTCTCCTCACTTCTTCGTCACCTCCTCATCCAAGTTCAACCCCGTGGCTTGCGAGATCTTTCTCCGTACTAGCTCGACGCCGTCGTGCACCCGCTGCTGGCCGCGCGAAGCGGACGTCTCCACCTTGGTGACTAGACTCCCTGCCTTCTCGTACGCTTGCACCTGCGTGGCTGCAACCGCCGGCAAAGTCTTCTGCTCGACCGTCCACGCGTATCCAGCGGTGTTGGCGAACGTTTGCGGCAAAAAGTAGCGGAACGCAGCCAACCCAAACGCTACGGGGTACACCGCGCGGGCTACCACGCCGCGGGAACGCGCAAAAATCGTTCCGGAGAGCGCCGCCACGGCAATGTAGATGGAGTTGGGCATCAAGTCCTCGTGCCTGCTGTGCAACGCCGCTACGGTGCCCGTGACCTGGCGCTCGGCCACGTACAACGTGTGTTTTGTGTCGTGGAGGTAGTTGTATGCCTTGCAATAGACGCCGTACGCCGAGTGGCGGAGCGAAGAAAACGCCCACTCGAGCTCGGGCGTCGTCCGCACCGTGGCGCCGTTAATGAGCTCCCGGGGGCCCAAAAGCTCGGTTTCCGTGGCCGTCGCTGGCTGCACAGTTCCCGGAACCGGGAACGTCTGGGCGTCGTCTTGGTAAAAGTTCCTCTTGGGCTCATTGAGCAACGGCGATTGCGTCGCAGACACGGTGGCGGTAGCAGCAGCAGCAACGGTAACCAATGCAGAAACAGCTCGGGACATGGTTTTTGTGGGGGGTGATCTTCTCCGCCAATGAAAAACATACAGGTGCTTGGGCGAGCGACCGGGCGCACTTAGGCCTGGTGCACGGGTGCGGCTGCTGTGCTGCCCAAGGACATGGGGTGACACATCCAGTTGGAGTTGCCATATTCAGTGGCGAAAGAAACCGCTACAGGTTTTGGTGACACGTGTGGCACCTCGGGTTGCCACGGCGAGAATCTCGCTTAGTCGCTTGTGGCTGGCCGCCGGCCATTGTGTTCGCTGGGTCTGTGTTTTAGGGCCGCGCGCTCTGTACGGCGGGTCTGCGAGAATCTGTCCCAAGAACTTCGCGCACATCGTCTAGCAAACACCCACCGTAAATTTGCCAGAACATCGTATTGGCGAAATAACAAGCAAACAAGAGGGTTATACCAGAACCTCAAGAGAAAATGCAGCAAAATTAGTGGCGCCAAAACAGCCCGCAAGGCACCGGTTTGGCCCCATTGTTGGGGCCGCAGCCGCCAGGTCAACCTCCGCGGGCCCATTGTTCTGGCACGTCGCAGCGCCAAGTTTGATTGGCGGTGCGACTCCAACACTAGGAAAGAGCATTTAGCCCACTTCACGGCAATGTCTTTTTTTTTCTAGGCGTTCTTCTCCCCGATTCTAGCGTGCGACCAGCACGCCGGGCTATATATGCTCTGCTCCCCTGATTCTGCTGTCAACCCATCCATTTCGTGCTCGCACTTCTTCCAACATTTTATTTTTTTTTGCACCCAATTCAACGCTATGAAAATTTCGTCCGTGCTGGCTCTAGCGCTCTTCGGTGGCTG
Source organism: Metschnikowia sp. yHMJ9 (assembly GCA_030444895.1). Taxonomy (NCBI): domain Eukaryota; kingdom Fungi; phylum Ascomycota; class Pichiomycetes; order Serinales; family Metschnikowiaceae; genus Metschnikowia; species Metschnikowia sp. yHMJ9. The sequence goes on along the minus strand of JAJMQU010000004.1, from coordinate 243,756 downwards.
CATGGCGGCTCCAACATTGGCCGTAAGGGAATTAGGGGCTCCCTCCACGGAAGTTATACTCGACCGCACCGATAGAAGGAATGTTGCCCTAGACAACTTCTACACGCAGCAGGCGTCGCAGATCCCCATTGACTACAACTACGTTCCAAGATTCACGAACAATCATTTTACTGCGGTCATCCATGCTGAAAAAGGCTCTCATCCGTTCTTGAACCCCGCCCGCTACTCCCGGACTGGCGCCGTGAACTTTTTTCTTGCCCACGATCCCGCGAAGGCCAATGATATCGCCGTAGGTATTGCAGAAGGAGACGTCGAAGGGCTTTTCCCTGGGGAAGACTCGTCGGCCATGACCAGAGAGCTCTGCCACGCTGCTAAGGAATATTTCAAGGAAAACTTAGACAGGGGAAGTGTCTCCGGTGGAGAGGTAATGCAAGCGGCGTACCGCTCCATTCTCGACAACCCAAACGTGCCGGTCGGCAGTGCCAGCGCCACGTTTATCACGGTTTCCGGGGACGGCGTGATTAGGGTAGCCGCCGTGGGCGCTTGCAAGATAGCGTTGTTCCGCAAGGGCGTGATGATACAGGGCCTCGATGGAAGTGAGTATCGGTCCAAGTACTTGAAACGTTTAGTAAAAACCGACGCAGAGCACTTGCAGCGGCTCAAGCAGGAGGTTTTTCTTAACGAGGGTCCTGTCACCGATGAATGGACATTCTCGCCCGATGATACGTTGGTGACGATCACTCAGTCTCTCTTTCAGAACCTCGACACGAGCGCGATGCATAAACTCGCCTTCGCGACGAAAAGAGACCCCAAGAGAGTCATCACAACTGCTCTCCAGAATGTGAACAGAATGCGCAAAGTCGGGGAGGAGAGTGTTTATCTCAACGCGGACCTCGGCATTGTTGCTCTTAAACTTTTGTAGAGCGGAGTCTGACCCAGCCTCGCTGCTTGTAATCAGAGCCACTTTAGGGTAGCGGGCACAGCCTGACCGGTTTTTAGTGTGCAACTCTAGCACAATCGTTGCACAGACTTAATAAATGTTCCTTTTCGAAGCCAAGTCCGATCGCTGCTGCCAGAGAGAAGAGTGTAGTCACACAACTCTTAGACGTGCGCTGGCTGCGAAACGACCCGCAGAGAAAGCGGCAGAGAATGCCGCAGAGAATGCCGCAAAGAAGTCAGCACTTAGTTGGCGCTACTACGAAAACACCCATCTACAACATACCCACTCGCTTTTTGACCTAGTCGGGCCGACTAGGCATTGAAGTGCAGTTGAAGGGCCGTGGGTCCAGCAAAAAAAAGGCGAAACCAGACCACCAGACACCTATTGTCACGTGCTGCTGTCACGTGCGCGAGATGACATTGCAGTTGGCTCTGATTGAGCAGTTTTCCACCAGACCACACATGCCTTTTCTCTCGCAGCTACCGAAGAGAGGGTCGCTACGGTTGCTTTTGGGCCGCTGTGTATCCTGTGGCCCCACCGGTGTACCGTTGCCGCTGCCCGTGAGCCATTTCCGGGCCCAGTCATCATCAGCACGCAAAAGCTCATCAAGTGAGCGAACCTTCGAGCAAATGTACCGGAACGAGTACTACCGGAACGAAGGAGCGCTACAGAACAACAGTCACGTACGGGAGGTGACACTCACGGCGGATACGCCGAGCTACGAGGTGCAGCGGTCGCCTTTTCGGAACCTAGACGGCACGTTTGTGCAGGGCACCAACTCGGAGGAGGCCCGGCTCGATCCACAGACGCTAGAGGCCCGCGTGGACAGCTCCGTGGTGCGGTTGCCGCCGGAGATTGCGCGGACGATCAACCGCAACATCTTGCCGGCGGTGCTGCCCGGAAAGCTCCGGGAAAGGGTGCAGCTCATCTACCAGAGGTTGGATAAAGAGCAGATCCAGAAGGCGCCGGATCTGAGCACGGAGGCGGACGCCCACATCGCGGCATTGTTTTTGCAGAACTACTCGCACGCCCGGCGGGTGCTTTTGGAGTTGCGCAAGCGCATGGGCACCTCTTTCTGTCCAGATTCAGTGCTCGACGTGGGGTACGGCCCTGCGACGGGCATGTTGGCGCTCAACGAGATCATGGGCGACGCCTACAAGCCCACGACCAAGGACGTATACGTCATTGGGCGTGCGAGCCGCGAGATGAAGAAGCGGGCGAAGATTTTGTTGTCGAGGCAGATTAACGAGATCCCAGAAAGTGTCCACAGCGGAGCGTTCAGCACAGAGGCTGAGGGAGAAGGGATTTTTCCGCAAGAGGACAATGAGAATAACGCGGAGCAGGACACTCTCAGCGACACCGGCGCCGAGGAGGACGACTTCGGGCCGGTGGATGCGGCGCAGATCCGCATACGCACGAAGCTCCGCGACTCGCTTCCGTCCCAAAAGCAGTACGAGCTCATCATCGTCAACCAGGCGTTGCTCTCGCGCGAACATAACTTCCCCAAGGACGTGGACGTGAACCTCCACATGCTTTTGGCGTTGCTCAAGCCCGACGGCCACTTGGTGATTATTGAGCGGGGCAACGCACTTGGATTTGAGATTGTCGCGCGGGCACGCCAGGTAATGCTCCGTCCAGAGTCCCACAGGGGCGAACACGGGCGCATTCCTCGGCCGTACATCCGCGGGTCGTCAGTCAAGCCGCAGCGGTTGCGCAAGGAGGACCAGATGGTCACCGAGGAGCATATTAAGTACGAGGAGGAGCTTCTTGCGACGATGGAGCGGGAGGACAACGAGGATGGAGGCGAAGTATGGGTCAGTGAAGACAGAGAATACAGAGAGGGAGAGGCCAGCGAAGATATAGAAGCGGCAGCCAGAAAAGACATAGGAGCGACCAGAGAAGACATAGAAGGAGAAACCAGAGAAGCGGAGATCGCAACGGAAAAAGACGTTCTCGGCAGCAACACGGAACGGCTGTCCGCCTCAGAAGAGGTGGACTACCACTTGAGCGTCGTCGCGCCGTGCTCCCACCACGGACAGTGTCCACTCCAGCTTGGGGACCCGCGGTTCTACAAGGTGTCGGACCACGAGCACCGGTTGCAGTTCTGCTCTTTCAACCAGGTGGTCGAGAGGCCGAAATACACCATGGAGTTGAAGAAAGGGCGCCGGTTGGCGTTGCCGTGGGACAAGGGCTCCGAGGACGGGTTTGGCACGGACCTGGCGCCGCGTAAAGCGTTGCAGAGGTTGAGCGGGTCGGGCCGTCCGGGCGGAAACAACGCTGAGTCGGGCAGCTTCTCGTACCTCATCATGCACCGGGCTAAGAACGACGAGCAGACACTTCGGGAAATCCAGGAAAACAGAGCGCATGTCGCAGGCGCCGAGGCGTTGCCCCGCATCCTCGACTACCCCAGCAAGGTGAAGAAAAACGTCAAGCTCCACGTATGTGCGCCGTCGGGTAACATCGAACACTGGCAGATCCCACGCAGCTTCGGCAAGCAGGCGTACCACGACGCCCGCAAGGCCAAACAGGGCGATCTCTGGGCGTTGGGCTGCAAGAGCGCGGTGGTGAAGAGCAGGCTTCTGGACGCCAAGCTCGACAAGTTGCGGCGGTTAGCCAGCACGCAGCGCAAGTTTGTGGTGAAGGAGAAGCGCAAGCGGCAGCAGAAGAAGCTCGTGAGCCGCAACTCGGGCGACTTTGACGACCCGTGGGACAGCCTCGATGCGCTTGCGTCCGACGTGGAGCAGTCGAAAAAGTACCGGGCGAAGGGCAAGCGGGCGGGCTTTGACGTGAACCCGGCGGACTACGATGGGCGGTAGCCACACTGTAAATATGTATATAATAGAGATAGTACTGGAATAGTAAGGATACAGGAGATGCTAACTGGATATAACTATGTTGTACCTGACATATCTAATATGCTAATGTATATGAAAATGTCTTCACAGTGTATGTGGCTACGTACACGTTCTAGTATCACATCTCTACAGTCTCCGAACACATTACTTCAGTAACTACGCACAATAATTTCCTTCAAAGTAGATGTAAAGTAACTAGGTATATAAGCCTGTAGCACTGGACCTGGTGTACAAACCTGCATTAGCTGGACGAATAGCTAACGTATAGTGATCAGCCGCTCCAGCAGTGGCTCTACCGTGGCTAAAAGACATGCTTTGATTAACATCTATACAACGTAGCAGGAGCTCCAGCGCCTAAGCGCCTCAGCCCATCCGCTACTGAAAAAAACCGGTTACTTGCAATTGCCTTCAATTACCTGTCCGTAGACTATCTATAATACAGATGCATTCTAAAGACGCATCCGGAACACGGCGCCTACTCAGCACTGATTCAGCACGCGGCGTCCGGAAACATCAAGTCATTAAATGCAAGGACCTCACACTGAGAAAAGAAGCACATGGCGTTAGACTTCCGCCACATGGCCACTTCCTTACTTTCTTCTGAAAGAGCAGCCTTCGGTCAACTTAGCCTTACCACCGGTGGGGGTACACAAAACGGAAGCACAGCCGTCGCAGGTGACGGCGGTTTGTGCGTGGGAAAAGACTGTGGTGATGTTCAAACAGCCTGGGCATTTCACGTCCATGAAGAACGACCTTGGGCCCTGCACCAAGGTTTTCAACTTGTATTTCTGGGCTTCAGAAGCTGGGTTTGGGTGCAACAAATCTTGAACTAAAACCATTTTTGAAGATGAATTTGTGGGTGATCTGGGTTGGAGAAAATTTTTCTCTTTTTCTATCCTGTCACGCGGGACCGCGGCCGCGCACGACCTCTTTCTTTTTCCTTCCAGTGCGGTGCTTCCTGCAGTCCACTTTTTTTGCGGAGATCCTGGTGGAGCCTTCCAGATGCTGCTAGTTGCCAAAACGCAGAGCTAGCCGCCGGAAGAGTTTGCTAACTGTAGAGGCGTGGTGTTAGGCAATAGCGTGCGCCGAAGGGAAGAGGCACAAACGCTAAAAAAGTGCGTGTTCCAGAACGTTCCTCGCTCTTCCGCGAGATTCGCAGCTCTCGCCTGGAACTCCGCTGAAACTCCGCCGAACTCCGCTGAAGCACAACTGAAACCGCTGTTCCATAGTAGTGTGCCCACGTAGCGCCGCCACTGCACGACGCCCAAGCCGCAAAACCCGTCGCCCCAGCGGCGCTGCCGAGCCAGTACAAACATATCGTTATCGTCCTGTATATAGCGCGCCATGCTGCGATGCTCTCCACCATCGCTGAGTTATCACCGCAGCCAGCAGCAACGGCAACGTAAACCAGCTAAAAGCCAGCTTTGCCACGCCTCAGCCCACGCATAGCCGTACAGTAGAGCAGCAAGCACGTTGTGTGTGTTTGATATCACACCTGACTGGCCGTTTTTCTGTACAGCTCCAGGTCGCCTGTCCCCGCTCCGAGCCACAACCACAGATCAGCAAGGCTCTCTGTGCATCCCTCGGCAACCCGCTGAAAATCGCCAACAAGCGCCGGCCCAAGAAGTCCCGCCCTCCGTACCGCCGCTATGTGTATAGTAACAGTGCCGCGAACGAGGAGCGGGACGCCTCCGGCGAAAGCGGCGCCGGTGCGGACAGTTCCGCTAGCGACCCGCTCGTCAAAGACAAGTTTGGAAATTGGCAGGATTTCAGCCCGCAAACGAACCCAAACATCCGCTCTGTGTACGTGCTCACCGCCCCGGCGGCTGTGCACGGCACTGTATGGCCGCGGTCACAATTCGAGAAGGTGGATGTGCTTTCGTGGTGCCTTTTCTACGGCAGCGACGAGCACCGGCAGCAGATGGCGCAGCGTGAGCTAGAACGGCGGCAAAGCGACGCCCGGCGCGTCGCACGTGCGCCGGAGCTACCCTTGGAGATGTTGTGCTACGTATTCGAGATTTTGCTCGAGTGGGGCGAGCTCAAAGCGAGGCATCTTCGCGTCAGCAAGCTCGTGTACATGATCACGGCGCCGATGCTCTACCGGCGGCCGCAGTTGCGGGGCGACAACTTCCACGCTTTTGTCGAGACCATCAACGCGCACAAGCGGCTCGGCGAGTTGGTTCGGGAGCTCGATCTCTCGCACGTGAACCAGCTGGGCAAGAACGCGTTCGTGGCGAAGCTCCTCAAGCGGTCGCGGCCCGTTCTCGAGCACTTCACCGCGCCGCAGACGAGTTTCGGGCTCGGCCCGTTGATGGCGCTCCGCGGCTGCGTGCACCTCCGGTCGCTCGACTTGCGGCTTGTGTCCGAGACGCTCAATCTCGAGGAGCTTTTCGTGTCGATCCGGCAGTTGGACTGCCTCACGCACCTCTCGTTCCCGCGGTCTTCAATCGAGATCAACGACTACGGGGCCGTGCGGTGGCCGCCGCGGTTACAGTTTCTCCGGGTTTCCGGGGGCATTTCCGACGATTTCCTCATGCAGTCGGAGTTCCCCAGCACGATCCGCCACATGGAGTTCGCCCACTGCCCGCGGGTCAACCACTTCGGGTTCCAGCACTTGCTCGTGAAGTTTGGGCGCAACTTGAAGTCACTTAAGATTCAGTTCCCCATGCCCGGTTTGCACGCCAACTCCTTGGACACGGTGTTTGAGTTATGCCCGAACCTCGTGTCGCTCGAGGTGACGGTGGACTACCTCTCGGCGAACTTTTTCGACGAGCAGTTTCTCGCAGCGCAGGCAGCGCCGCGCCCGTTGCGGGCCTTGTACATAGACAGCAGCGGGATGCTCGGCACCACCGACCGGTTGGACCCGATCGACTTGGCGTTGGCGCTCAGCGAGAGCCGGCTTCCTCGGTTGCGAAACGTGCGGTGCACGGCGAAGTTGGGCTGGAACCCTAGCGCGGAGGACGTGGCGTACATTGCTGGTGAGTTGGAGGAGCGCGGCGGCGGCCTATACATCGGGTACTGAGAATGCAAGACTCGGATAGGCTGGGAAAGGCTGAGAAGACTCAGAAAGGAAAAAGACTGAGAAAGAGAAGACTGAGAAAAGAAGAAGACTGAGAAAGGAAAAGAAGACTGAGAAAGACTAGAAAATGATGAGAATACAAGACTTAGAAGGCAAAGGATGAGAATTCAAACTGCAAGTAGAAGACTGAAAAGGACACAACGACCGAGACAGTCTGACTTAGAATGACCGGGAATAGAAAAGAGAGAGTAGAACACTAAGAGTACAGACTGGTAGTTACAACGACTGTGGGTGCGAAAGTCTGCGAAAACAATTTCACAGCGAAGCGAGCCTCGTGCAACACAAACACTATGGAGACAACCAACAAAGCCCGGGCCCTGTTCCGTCCATCTTCTCACTTCTTGTCTTTTTTTTCCGCCTTGCCTTCCACCGCAACCTCCTCTCTCGCCCCTTTCTTCCCTCTCTTGTTTTCTCCTTCGCTTCCGTCCGCCTCCTCCAACTCTCTTCGCACTGCACAGCGCGCGACTCCACCTTTTTCAGCCGGAACCGCTTACCCAGCCCCAGACACCACCACGAACTCACCTCATGGCCCTTCCTGAAAAACCCACCAACCTCCCGCCCGGGTACCGCCCCGGCACGCGGCGCGCGTACTACTCCACGCAGATTCTGCCCCCGCAATTGGCCAAGGCGGCCCTCCGCCGGACCGACTACGTCAACCTCTGCTTTGTGCTAGCGTTAGCCACGCTCGTGCGCTTGCACCGGCTCCCGTTGCCGCCACGGGTGGTGTTTGACGAAACGCACTTCGGCGGCTTTGCGCACGACTACTTCCACGGCAAGTTCTTCGTGGATGTGCACCCGCCGTTGGGCAAGCTTCTTTTCTACTGGGCCGCGCTCTTGGGCGGCTGGAACGGCGAGTTCACGTTTGCGCCGCTCGGTACGCTTTACGACGACAACGTGCCGTACGTGGCGATGCGTGCGGTGTCTGTTTTCGGGGGACTCGTGGCGGTGGGCCTGACGTATTTGGCGTTGCGTTCGTCGGGCTGCCGCGCCCGCATCGCTGCGATTGGGGCGCTTGTAGTTGCGTTTGAGAACTCCTTGGTCACCCAGTCGCGCGTCATCATGCTCGACAGCGTGCTTATCGGGGCCACGACGCTTGCGGTGGCGACGTTCCAGCGCTTGCTGCTCATGGCGCCGTTCTCCAAACAGTGGTACCGTGCGCTTTTGGCCACGGGCGTGGCGTTGGGCTTGGCCGTGTCCACCAAGTTGACGGGGCTCTTCACCATCGCGTGGGTGTGCGCGTGGTCCGCGTACCACATGTGGTGCTACTTGGGCGACTTGGACGTCTCGTACAAGGCGTTGGCGTGGCACGCGGTCTGTAGGGTGGTGGCATTTGTGCTTGTGCCGGCCACCGTCTACTGCGGGCTCTTCTCCGTGCACTTCATGCTCCTCCCCAACAATGGTTCCGGGTCCGGGATCATGTCGCCGGCGTTTAAGGCCGAATTGCGCGATTCCAACAAGCTCCGCAACACCGCGGTCGACGTGACCTACGGCAGCACCGTGACCATCAAGCACCACCGGCTCGACGCATACTTGCACTCGCACGCGTACGCGTACGAGTCCGGAACGCACCAGCAGCAGGTCAGCATGTACGGGTTCGACGACGACACCAACAACGAGTGGGTGCTTGAGACCCACGGCACCAACTACGACGGCAAGTTCGACGGCAAGTTCCGCCCCATCAAGGACGGCGACACCGTCAAGTTGTACCACAAGGGCACGCGCAAGTACCTCCGCGCGAACGACGTTCGCCCGCCCAACTCCGAGCACGACTACTCCAACGAGGTCTCGTGCCACGGCAACAGAACCGACACCGAGCACGCCGACTACGAGTGGCGGGTCCGGATCTTCGGCAAGAAGCCCCACGCGCAGAACGAGCTCCCGTTGCGCAAGCTCCGCGCCACGGAGTCCGTGTTCCAGCTCGTGCACAAGGGCACCCAGTGTGTGCTCATGGGCCATGAAGTGCTCCTCCCGGAATGGGGCTTCCACCAGAACCAGGTGCTCTGCATCAACCTGCCCACGCTTCCCAACACCTTGTGGTACATCGAGAACAACAACCACCCGGTCATTGACGCCGACCCCGCGCAGTACCCCAGGGTGGTGCTCCCCGCGCTCCTGCTTTTCGACAAGCTCGTGGAGTACCACCACTCCATGTGGCGCAGGAACCAGGCGCTCACCAAGGACCACGTGTACTCGTCGATCCCCGCGTACTGGCCGTACGTGGTCAGGGGCATCAACTATTTCAGTTCGGGCCACGGCGGCGAGTTGTTGACCGACGAGGACGGCAGCCATATCTACCTTTTGGGCAACGTGCCCGTGTACTACGGCGGGTTGGTGGTGTTGGCGATCTTCTGCTTGAAGTTCCCGTTCCACGTGCTCCGCGTCCTCAACCCGTTCAGGGAGGAGGACAACCACGCGCTGTCGAGCGACTTGGGCTACTACGTGTCGATGTTGCAGTACATCTCCGGGTGGGCGATTCACTACATACCGTATTGGATGATGACGCGCCAGTTGTTCGTGCACCACTACTTGACAAGCGTGTTGTTCCTCGTCTTGGCGACGGCGCAGTACATGGAGCGGTGGGCCGAGCGGTCGCCGCGCGTGGCGTTGCGGTTCTTCGGGGCGTTTTTGGTGGCTGTCGTGGCGTTTTTCGTCAAGTTCAGTCCCTTGGTGTACGGGCTGCCGTGGGCCGTGCAGCAGTGCCAGCGGGCCAAGTGGTTTGCGGGGTGGGACTTCGACTGCATGGCCTACAGCCAGTGAGCCAGACCAGATCCTGGGCGGCGGCGCCGCTCTTTTGCATATACGAATCGTAGACTAAACCACAGTTTCACGCTCGGCTGTTGTAGATGCCCGCGGAGAAGTCGAGAATAAGGTCCTCGCACCACTTGAGGAGCACGTCCTTCTCCTTGATTTTCGCCACGCGGGCCTGCTCCGTCGCGTCCAACTCCTCCATCAAGTCGCTAATCACCTTGAGCTGGGTTTCCGGGAGCGTGCCAATGCCTGGGAGCGAGTCTATGATCATGCTGATTTGGCGGCTTTTCAAGATTAAGTCCGTGGCGAGTTCGTTGATAACGCTGTCAAAAGATGCCTCCTGCCGAGCGGCGGCCCCCTCGTCGGCACCGGCGGAGTTCCCGGGGGTGTCTGCCTCTTTTTTCCCCGGAAGTGGAGCACTTGCGGCCAAGTTGATCACTGACGCGGGGTCCGTATCTAGCGACGCCATCTCGCACTGTGTGTTGGCATAGTTGACCGTCGAGTTGAACTGCGCCACGAGCTGGTCCAAGCACACCTGAAGCTGCGTCAACCTGTCGGTCATTGTGTGCTCAATGTAGTGGGGAACAACGATCTTGTGCGTGGTGCGCGTGCGAAATGGGCTAACAGGCTGGAAAGGACGAGAAACTGCGCACACCAAAGTACAGAAAACTATGTAATATATATGTGTCTGTATTGCCTTCCGGCGAGGTCTGTTTTTGTGGAACGGCTGCCTTTTCTGTTTTGTAGGCTTCCGCTGATTTTTAACGTGCTGTGGTGCTTTCTGCTTTTAATGCGAGAGTGGGGTGAATACTGGAAACCTAGAGGTGCGTTCGCTAAATAACGGCTTCAAAGAGGAAAGTAAACCCAAAAAGGCACGAATGACAGAGCAAGCCAAAAACAGCAGGCCAAAAGAATTACGTCCAGGGAATACGCGTGATGCAAAAAAGACAGGGCCAATAAAAAAAAATATACCAAGCGTGGCTCATAGTTACCAGCGGCCACGACATAGACCAGGCCCCTCCGTAGAATCCGTGCACCAGAAACACCTGGCTAGGCGTCCGGCTGCGGCTGCAACTGTCCCCTCCCCTCGAGTGTACCGCCGTGCAACTTTCACGTGTCCCACGCCGCATACACTACGAAAAACTGCGATATATACTTCGGGCACCGATCAAAGGTTCAACACTATACACTAGTAGCCGCCGAACGACATCCATATCCACACACGCGGCGGTGCACTGGAACTCAAAATTAAATGTACTGCGATAACCACTTGAAGCCCTCGCCGTAGCCCATTCTCATAATAACAGACACCATGTAAATCTCAAGGGCCTGACGTTCTCAGGCAACTTGGCGACGCCGAACTGTAGAACACCCAGGTTATATATAGGTCGTTTTTATTTTATTTTATTTTTATTTTATTTTTTTTTTTTATTTGTCCATTTCTTCGTTCTGCTTGTCCTGCTCTTATTTAAGTATGTGTAGACGGTTTCAGTAATATATTTGAATATGCTACCTCGACTATGTTCACTTATCAGGGGCCGGCTCTGCATCCCTCAAATCATGCAACATACAGTCATTAGTGTTTTCTAAAGTTGAAGCCATACTCCTTATAAGTTCCATCTCCTTCTCATATTTTTTCACTCTTGGGGCGCTGTCAAACATGTCGTGAAGGGATTTGAACACTGCATCGAATTTGCTCTCTAATGTGTTCTTTAATTCGGGTCTGCATTCCGGCGTGCAAAGCTCCGCACCTAAATTTAAAGCCTGCGAAAGCGTTGCCATGCAGGCATTATTAAATTTCAACCTTTGACGACTGTCAGTCCACATTGCTTCTTCAGTACTTGACCCGGTTGGCAGAGGCGTACTGGAGGCTTCGGATGGCATTGCGACTACCTCAGATACCGCTTCTGCCTTACTCGCTGCGTCGGTCGCTGCGTCGGTCGCTGCCTCAGTCGCTGCGTCGGTTGCTGCGTCGGTTGCTGCCTCGGTGACTGCCTCGGTGACTGCCTCAGTGGCTGCCTCGGTGGCTGCCTCGGTCGCTGCCTCGGTGGCTGCCTCAGTCGCTGCCTCGGTGGCTGCCTCAGTCGCTGCCTCGGTGGCTGCCTTGGCGGCATCATTAAATTTCAACTTTTGACGACTGTCAGTCCCCATTACTTCTTCAGTACTTGCCCCGGTTGGCCGAGGCGTACTGGAGGCTTCGGATGACATTGCGACTACCTCAGATACCGCTTCTGCCTTACTCGCTGCCTCGGTCGCTGCGTCGGTCGCTGCGTCGGTCGCTGCCTCAGTCACTGCTGCACTAGAGGTCACCGACGATGGCGGATAGATGGGGCTGGCGGCAGCCCAAAAGCTGAAAGCTGTTGCTAAGACACAAACACTAGTGAATTTCATAGTTGGCTGTAGATGATTGTCTGGTTTTTTCTTTTACTGTTCAGAAAACACAGCGATAGCGGGTCGCCTTTAAGTACTTGAGCACTCCGTCCCCCCGGGTGTATTTTTCTACGGCAATCCTACACATTCATTGTTGGACGATGCTGCAATTGTCGTCTATGTCCCGCCAAGAATATGAACGGAATTTTTTCAACAAATGGGGCAGCGAAAACGCCCAGCCCCAGGCAAACACCAGAAGGTAAGCTCAGCCTCGGCAAACCGCAAACAAACAAAACTGATCGACGTTTCAGATGTCGCGTGCTATACAAAGGATCAGGAAACATAATATTGCCTTTTTTGGTTTATATTTGCTCTCTTAATGTTGTGTATTCTGTGAGTTTTTCCTTGTCGCTGCTCACGATACAAATCTCACTCGCCCTATTTGCAGTCGCATTGTCGTTTATAGTGCTGCCATCTTCGCAGCCAAATGGCATACGAGATTTACTGTGGGCGGCCAGTTTTCAGCGCTCGCCTCCCCTGAGACGACTACGCCGTGCAACTTTCACGTGTCCCACGCCGCATACACTTCAGGAAACATAATATTGCCTTTTTTGGTTTATATTTGCTCTCTTAATGTTGTGTATTCTGTAAGTTTTTCCTTGTCGCTGCTCACGATACAAATCTCACTCGCCCTATTTGCAGTCACATTGTCGTTTATAGTGCTGCCATCTTCGCAGCCGAAGGGCATACGAGATTTACTGTGGGCGGCCAGTTTTCAGCGCTCGCCTTCCCCGAGTCGACTACCCCGTGCAACTTTCACGTGTCCCACGCAGCACACACCACGTAAAAGCCGCGATATATACTTCTGGCACCGATCAAAGGTTTAACACTATAATCTAGTAGCCGGCGAACGACATCCATATCCACACACGCGGCGGTGCACTGGAACTCAAAAATAAATGTACTGCGACAACCACTTGAAGCCCTCGCCGTAGCCCATTCTCATAACAACAGACACCATGTAAATCTCAAGGGCCTGACGTTCTCAGGCAACTTGGCGACGCCGAACTGGAGAACACCCAGGGTATAGGTCGTTTTTTTTTTTTTTTTTTT
>JAJMQU010000004.1:217164-230551 GCA_030444895.1 Metschnikowia sp. yHMJ9 | reverse complement strand
CGTGTTTTGTCTCCCTTTTGGGGCGCTGTCAATCATGGTGAAAAGGGATTTGAACATTGCTTCAACTTTGCTCTTTTCAGGTCTGCTGCTCGGCTCGGCAAGCTCCGCATTGAAATTTAGAGCCTGCGTAAGCGCTGCCTTGGCGGCATCATTAAATTTCAACTTTTGACGACCACGACGACTGTCAGTCCCCATTATTTCTTCAAAAATTGCCCCGGTTGGCAGAGGCGTACTGGAGGCTTCGGATGACATTGCGACTACCTCAGATACCGCTTCTGCCTCGGTCGCTGCCTCAGTCGCTGCCTCAGTCGCTGCCTTGGCGGCATCATTAAATTTCAACTTTTGACGACGACGACGACGACTTTCAGTCCCCATTACTTCTTCATAAATTGCCCCGGTTGGCCGAGGCGTACTGGAGGCTTCGGATGACATTGCGACTACCTCAGATACCGCTTCTGCTTTACCCGCTGCCTCGGTTGCTGCCTCAGTTGCTGCCTCAGTCGTTGCCTTGGCGGCATCTTGAAATTTCAACTTTTGACGACGACGACGACGACGACGACGACTTTCAGTCCCCATTACTTCTTCATAAATTACCCCGGTTGGCCGAGGAGTACTGGAGGCTTCGGATGACATTGCGACTACCTCAGATACCGCTTCTGCCTCGGTCGCTGCCTCGGTCGCTGCCTCAGTCACTGCTGCACTAGAGGTCACCGACGATGGCGGATAGATGGGGCTGGCGGCAGCCCAAAAGCTGAAAGCTGTTGCTAAGACACAAACACTAGTGAATTTCATAGTTGGCTGTAGATGATTGTCTGGTTTTTCTTTTTTACTGTTCAGAAAACACAGCGATAGCGGGTCGCCTTTAAGTACTTGAGCACTCCGTCCCCCCGGGTGTATTTTTCTACGGCAATCCTACACATTCATTGTTGGACGATGCTGCAATTGTCGTCTATGTCCCGCCAAGAATATGAACGGAATTTTTTCAACAAATGGGGCAGCGAAAACGCCCAGCCCCAGGCAAACACCAGAAGGTAAGCTCAGCCTCAGGCAAACCGCAAACAAACAAAACTGATCGACGGTTCACATGTCGCGTGCTACACAAAGGATCAGGAAACATAATATTGCCTTTTTTGGTTTATATTTGCTCTCTTAATGTTGTGTATTCTGTGAGTTTTTCCTTGTCGCTGCTCACGATACAAATCTCACTCGCCCTATTTGCAGTCACATTGTCGTTTATAGTGCTGCCATCTTCGCAGCCGAAGGGCATACGAGATTTACTGTGGGCGGCCAGTTTTCAGCGCTCGCCTTCCCCGAGTCCACTACGCCGTGCAACTTTCACGTGTCCCACGCCGCATACACTTCAGGAAACATGATATTGCCTTTTTTGGTTTATATTTGCTCTCTTAATGTTGTGTATTCTGTAAGTTTTTCCTTGTCGCTGCTCACGATACAAATCTCACTCGCCCTATTTGCAGTCGCATTGTCGTTTATAGTGCTGCCATCTTCGCAGCCAAATGGCATACGAGATTTACTGTGGGCGGCCAGTTTTCAGCGCTCGCCTCCCCTGAGACGACTACCCCGTGCAACTTTCACGTGTCCCACGCAGCATACACCACGAAAAGCTGCGATATATATTTCGGGCACCGATCAAACGTTTAACACTATAAACTAGTAGCCACCGAACGACATCCATATCTACACACGCGGCGGTGCACTGGAACTTAAAATTAAATGTACTGCGACAACCACTTGAAGCCCTCGCCGTAGCCCCTTCTCATAACAACAGACACCATGTAAATCTCAAGGGCCTGACGTTCTCAGGCAACTTGGCGACGCCGAACTGGAGAACACCCAGGTAATAGGTCGTTTTTATTTTATTTTTTATTTTTTTTTTTTTTTTTTTCATTTGCCATTTCTTCGTTCTCCTTGTCCTGCTCTTATTTAAGTGTGTGTAGACGGTATCAGTAATATATTTGAATATGCTACCTCGACTATGTTGACACACTGTCTTCTTTGGCCAGCTGTGCATACGTCATAGCATTCAACAAATCGCGAGCAGCGTTTTTTAAAGTTAAAGCCATACTGCTCATATGTTCGATCCTCGTGGTATGTTCTTTTTCCAATTCTGGGAAGCTGTCAAGAATATCCCGAATGGATTGGAAGACCGCTGCGACTCTGCTCTGAAATTCTGGTTTCCAGCCCTGCTTGTGAATCTCCGCGGTTAACTCTTCAGCCTTCGAACGCGCTGCATAGATTTTGTCATAAAATTCCATCGTATGAATATAGTGATTTCCCAGTACTTCTTCACTACTTGGCCCGGTTGGCAGAGGCTCACTGGAGGCTTCGGATGACATTGCGACTACCTCAGATGCCGCTTCTGCCTTACTCGCTGCCTCGGTCGCTGCCTCAGTCACTGCTGCACTAGAAGTCACCGACGATGGCGGATAGATGGGGCTGGCGGCAGCCCAAAAGCTGAAAGCTGTTGCTAAGACACAAACACTAGTGAATTTCATAGTTGGCTGTAGATGATTGTCTGGTTTTTCTTTTTTACTGTTCAGAAAACACAGCGATAGCGGGTCGCCTATAAGTACTTGAGCACTCCGTCCCCCCGGGTGTATTTTTCTACGGCAATCCTACACATTCATTGTTGGACGATGCTGCAATTGTCGTCTATGTCCCGCCAAGAATATGAACGGAATTTTTTCAACAAATGGGGCAGCGAAAACGCCCAGCCCCAGGCAAACACCAGAAGGTAAGCTCAGCCTCGGCAAACCGCAAACAACCAAAACAGATCGACGTTTCCGATGTCACGTGCTACACAATGTGGCATAACACGTAATGTTTCCTTTTTTGGTTTACATTTGCTCTCTTATTGTTGAGTATTATGTAAGTTTTTCCTTGTCGCTGCTTACGATACAAAACTCACACGCCCTATTTGCAGTCGCATTGTCGTTTATAGTGCTGCCATCTTCGCAGCCGACGAGCCAGGGTCAACGGTAGCGAGAGAAGCTGTAGCAAACCGGGGCATAGTAGCTTACGCACACATGGCACAAGCCTGAAACAGCTCTGAAACAGTCCCAGTAGTATAAAAACCCTGCGTCCCGCCGCACATTCCCGGCTGCCCTGTGTTGCCTGTTTCGGCTGCATCCGGAGCGCAGGCCATCTCTGCGCGCCCCCCGGAATCTGGCCCTGATCTCACACGAACAGCGTAAACTCAAGCACAACTCGTGTGCCACGGTTTCCCCCAACGCCGCCTGGCCCATAGACGAACATCCACACTAGAACTCAACGTTTTTGCTCGTTTCCCCACGGAATCTTTTCTGCCGCATCATCTAAACCCATAGACGCTCAGCCCGGCCTGTTCCGGTATACCCCATACTTTAACCCAGTGTTTCCCAGAAATGTCTCTGCATCCCAGCTGGCAGCCTGACGGCGACGCTGTCTGGTGCTTCCTCTGCAAAACCAGCTTCACGGTCTTCAACCGCAGGCACCACTGCCGTAAATGCGGGCGTGTGGTGTGTGGCGCGTGTTCCAGCCAGAAGCTTCGCTACTTCCCCGGGTCGTTCGTGCTCAACGCGTGGGGCCCGCCGCTGAAGGCGCTCAGCCTGTTGTCGTACCGCACGTGCGACGTTTGCGTGGATGAAAACCACATGATCCGTCGGGCGCTCATGGGGTCGTCCGCGCTGCTCGTGGCGTCGGACCAGGTGTCCTCGCAAACGACGGTTTCGTGCGCATCGCCTGCGATTAAAGTGGCGCAAAAGACGAAGCGGCCGTGCGACCAGGCGTCCACATCGCTGGGACAAACCGCCCGCGACACCGACAGCGACGTGAACTTGTGCCCGGTGTGCGGCGTCGATCTATGGGCGCAGTTTTCGCCCGGCGGCGGTGCCAAACACACTGACTCTGTGCTCGCGGAGTTTGAGGACTTCAAGGAGGCGCACGTGAGCCTGTGCTTGGTGGCGTTTGACTTTGCAAACGACAACTTGCGGCTCTCGTCGCCGCCGGGTGCCCTGCAAGCACGCAACCGCATGCTTGTGTACCATATTCCGCCGATCCCGGAGCCCAGCTACGAGATGATCGAGGGCTCGACGCCAACGTCCATAGAGACGCTCTCGCGTAGCAAGCCCGTGGTGGGCCTGACCGCGTCCAACAGCACGCTCCAGGGTGAGAAGGATGTCGTAGACGACGAGTGCGTCATCTGCTTGGAGGACTTGCGCCCGGGCGACAAGGTCGGCCGCTTGGAGTGCCTCTGTGTGTTCCACTACAAGTGCATCAAGGACTGGTTCAACAGGAAGAGCTTTTCTGAGTGCCCCGTGCACTTCTTGCACCAGTAGGCGCTGGCTGTCTATTACTCTGGGTTACTTCTACCTCCTACTTCTGCTTCCTCTGGGTTTACTTCTACACTACTACTTCCTAGGATTACTTCTGTTTCCTAGGATTATTGCTGCTTCCTTGTTCGCTTCTGTGCCAAGGGGTTGCTTCTGGGTCCTGGTTTATCTGGACCTGGGTTACTATCTTCCCCAAGTTTTACTGCTACTTGGAGGCTAGGGTTCTTTCTCCCGGGTTTACTTCGAACTCATTATTCCTTTCACGTCTACTCCTTTATGTCTACTCCTTTATGTCTACTCCTTCTTCCTGGTTTCTTCGGCTTCCTTTTCCCGTTTATCTATCCTATACATATGCATGGCTGTTTCTGCGTAGCCCTCACGCAGCCTTCCCCGGCGGCGCCACTCTACCTCTCCTCTTTGTCGGCATCGTCGCGCCCCCGCTTGCGGCCGCCACCCTTCCGATCGTGAAAGTCCTTCGTCTGGCGGATGGCCTCCGCGGTCGCGCGGTCGACGTGGACGTACAACGCGTCCAACACGTGTTTGGGCGGCGCCGGGTCCTTAGGAAGCTTCTTCTCAAGCACAGACTCGATCCGCAAGTACATCTCGAGGTCGTACTGCGTGACC
Organism: Metschnikowia sp. yHMJ9; assembly: GCA_030444895.1. NCBI lineage: Eukaryota > Fungi > Ascomycota > Pichiomycetes > Serinales > Metschnikowiaceae > Metschnikowia > Metschnikowia sp. yHMJ9. The sequence continues at coordinate 225,599 of JAJMQU010000004.1, read as the reverse complement.
AACGAGATGGATTTCCCGCTGCGGCCCGCCCGCGCCGTACGCCCCACACGGTGGATGTACGCCTTGGAGTCTGTAGGGATGTCGTAGTTGATCACCACGTCCACGGACGGAATGTCCAAGCCACGCGCCGCCACGTCCGTGGCCACCAAGATGTTGGCGCTGCCGGACTTGAACTTGTTCAACGAGCCCAAGCGCTGCGACTGCGAGAGGTGGCCGTGGAGCGGCACCGCCGAAAAGCCCAAGATCCGGGCAAGCAACGCCGTGCGCTGCGAGTGGGCGCACGTGCGCGTGAAGATGATGATGGACTTGCCCGTGAGCTCGTTGAGCAAGTGCACGAGGTACGTGTTCTTGTACCCGTCGCTGACAAGCATCATCAGCTGCACGAGGTTGTCGGCGGTGGCGTACTTGGACGACACCGCGATGCGCACGGGGTTCACCAACGACGCCCGCTGCAACTTCTCAATCTTGTTGGTCATGGTCGCCGAAAACAAGTACGTGTTGCGCTCGCGCGGGATCACTCGCAAGATCTTGTCGAGCTCGGGCCCGAAGTCGAGGTCCAAGAGCCGGTCCGCCTCGTCCATCACCAAGAACTTCAAGTTGCGCAAGCTGAAGCCCTTGGTGTTCTCGAGGTGGTCGACGATCCGCCCGGGCGTCGCAACGATCACGTGCGGCTTCCTCATCAAGTCCCGTGCCTGGTCCATCATGTCCATGCCGCCGACTATGCAGCAGCTTCGGAGGCCCATGGCCGACCCCAATGCGTCAAACGTCTCTTTTATCTGGTACGCCAACTCACGCGTGGGCGCCAACACCAACGCGTAGTACGGGAGCTGGTCGTGCCAGAGCGACTGGAGGATCGGGATCGCAAACGCCGCCGTTTTTCCCGACCCGGTCACCGCAAGCCCAATCACGTCTTTTCCCTCGAGCGCGTGCGGGATTGCCTCGGCCTGGATCGGCGTGGGCTTGGTGAATTTCATGCTACGTACGGCCTCCAAGAGCTCCGGGATCAACTGGAGCTCGCTGAAGCTCGTGAACTTCTTGCTGTCGCTGTCCGTCACAGAAACTTCTGATGCTTCCGGCACGATCGGCGCTGTGTCTGCTTTGTCTGCTTTGTCTGCCTTTTTTTGCGCAAGCTTCGCCTTGAGTGCGTTCTGCTTGATCTTCTCCGCGAGCGCGAGCGTCTCCTCCGACCGGGAGTGGAACTTGGCTTTTTTGCCCTGCTGCTTTATCTTTGCCATTGGTGTGATGATGCTCGATGCTCATCTCGCAATTTTGCCTGCTGCTGAAGTAACAGGTGAGGTGGTACTGCAGAAAAGACCCACCACCAAAAACCAACGCCCACCCGTGTCATGCCGCCAGATCGTTTCTCGATTTCTCTGGCACTTCAATGGCATTCCCCAGACACACGCTACCATCTCCGCCCCTTTTACACCCACCAACGCCCTCATGGCGCATGGCGAAGGGGACCACCCCTAGGCTGGTGTACGGGTGTGGCCACCACCAAAACCTTCGCAGCCAGGCCCGCGCGGCCCCATCGCGATGCGCCAGCTGTGAAAAGGCTCTCTGTATTTTCCAGCCTCCACTTTGCCGCAAAAACCTTCCCCCACGCAATGGCCAAGAGAAGAGTAAAGAAGAGAACGCACCAGGCACCCGACCCGGAGGCCGTGGCCAAGATTCCCAAGTCCATGGTGCTTGCCCTCGGGTCGTCGCTCAAAAACCGGTCTTTGGCGCAGCTCGTGAAAGACTTCCGGCTCGTTATGGAGCCCCACACGGCAATAAACTTGCGAGAGCGCAAGGCCAACCGCTTGAAGGATTTCATTGTGATGACGGGCCCCTTGGGCGTGTCGGACCTCTTCGTGTTCAAGCAGTCGGAGAGCTCTGGCAACGTGTCGCTCAGAATCGGCAAGATGCCCAAAGGTCCGAGTCTACAGTTCAAGGTGAACTCGTATTCGTTGATGAAGGACGTGCGTCGGATCTTGAAGCACCCCAAGTCGGTGGGCCGCGCGTCGACGGCTTTCCAGCAGCCGCCGCTCCTTGTGATGAACGGGTTTTCCCGTAAAGTGGGCGAGATGGAGAACCACGAGAAGCTCATGATCACGATTTTCCAGAACCTTTTCCCTCCGATCCAGCCTCACTTGACAAAGGTCAGCAGCATCAAGCGCGTGCTCTTGATCAACAAGACGGCGTCGGGCGAGATCGAGCTCAGACACTACGCCATAAGCACCAAGTTGGTGGAGGAGACGCGCAACATCAAGAAGTTGATCAACTCCCACCACAACATGAAGAAGAACCTCCCCGTGTTGTCCAAGAACTCGGACATTTCAGACTTAGTGTTGGACCCGTACTCCGTGGGTGCGCTCACGTCGGACTCCGAGGTGGAGGACGACGCCGTGGTGGAAATCCAGAACAGCGACAAGCAGAGCGTGCGCAGGAAGGAGACCGCGGACGCCGGTGCTGCCGCTTCTGCCACCACGCGCAAACGGGCCATCAAGCTCCACGAGTTGGGCCCGCGGATCAGCATGAACCTTGTCAAGATCGAGGAGAACATTCTCGGCGCCTCCAAGACGATATACCACGCGAACGTGTCGAAGCTGAAGCAGGAGGTGAAGGACTTGGAGAAGAAGCACCAGGCGCGGCTCCAGCAGCGTGCCGAGCGGCGCGCCGAGCAGAAGGCGAACGTGGAGGCCAAGCGGGCGAAGAAAGATGCGAAAAAGGCCAGAAAATTGGCCCGCAAGGCCGGCGACACGGGCGCCGCGGGCGCCGGCGCCGGCAGCTCGGGCGAGTCCAGCGACGACGACGACGAAGGCGACGAAGACGCACCGGAGATCAACCCCAGCGACTACGAGAACGACAGCGATTTGTTTAGCGACGTGGAATAAGTGCACAGAGTACAAGCGTGACGGAAGCTACCATTTTCTTTTCCTTCTTTTGTGTGGTGCAGCTAGATCAGCGGGCCGCGGAGCAGGGCTTTATATACATATCTCACACAGGTTAATCCTTTCATATCACACTGGCTTCTCCTCCAGGAGCTCGTCCACGAGCCGCACCAATTTCTGCTGGAGGTGTAGTAGCTGAATGGAGTCCAGGAGGGCGGCGCGGAAATGGGCCTGCGCCTCGCGGAGCGTAAGCGGCGCCAGCCCGCCAAACTGGAGAACCGGGTCGCGTGGTGGCCTGGCCGTACCGTCTTCGCCCGAGGACGCGGGTTTCACCTCCTCGGTGTTGCTCCGGAGACTGCTTTTGGCGCGCGACAGGCTCGTAGGACCTTTCTCGGCCAGCCCCCGTTTTCGAAGCTCAGCTCCGTCTTGCGGGCGCGGTTTTGTAGCCGTGGCCGTCGCCTCGAGTGAGACGGGGCCGTCTGTGGTCTTTTCGGCGAATTCCAGGGCATTTCGCGCGTCTACGGCTCGCTCGAGCGTTTCAGCAGCCGGCTTAGCGTTCTGAGCGGCGCCGTTTTCGCCCACTGCCTCCTTTTGGACCACGGGAAAGTGGCTCACCAACGAGAAGTGCTCGTCCACAACCTCAACGGTGGCACAAGCCCTGCGCGGGCGCATGTCGTAGGAATCTGGGCCAATACGCCTGGGGCCGTGGAAGTTTGCCCTACTGAGGGAGAAAAAGCCCTCGACAAAGCTCTCGCGCCAGGACCCATTGGCACATGTCTCGTACTGGTCGAGGAGGCGCAAGAGCTCAAACGTCTTTTCGTCCTGGAGGGCCACGTCAGGTGCTTTTGGCCCCGTTGCGCCGGCGTTCTCTGCGCCGTGCTGCAAAGATTCGGTCTGGCCCAGCTCCACGGGTTTTCCTTCGTTTACAGCGGTGATTTGGCCCAGCGGCACGGCGGAGCCGCCTGAATGCAAGGAGAGGCTCGCGAGGCCTTCAGCCACGTCCTGCTCGGCGCTTGGGGCAGGTTCTGGCGTCATTTTCGGCCTTGTCGATGGCAGCGCAGTGTGGTTGGGCGCGCACGCCATGCTGTTGGTGATAGTGGTTGCACTAGCGAGGCAGAGAGAAAGACAGAAACAGCAAAAAAAAAAAAAAAATTAAATAAAATAACAAAAAAAGAAAAGAAAAAAAGATACTGCAAATGTATGGTATATGGATTGATATATAGTAGAGAGACGTATGAACTAAACTAGCAGCTCGCTCACATCTTGTACAAACGCTTCAAGCGGTTGAACTCAGTGCGCGGGAGCACGTCGCCAAACGACAAGCCGTCGGACGGCGTGGACAGAATCAAGCGGGCCTCCACATCCGAGCGCTCCTTGCCCCGGAACTGGTGGCCGTAGTGCCACATGCTCCAGATCAACTCCTCCTCGCCGTGCTCGCGGCCGCGGCCCAGCTGCGGCAGGTATACCACCTCGGCCAAGTCATGCAAGATGTTCGCGGTGAGCCCCCACACGTCGTAGATCTTCTCGTTGGTTTCGGAGTCGCGGCGCGCGCCCAACTTGCCCCAGCTGGACAAGTCCTTCTTCTTGGTGGACGCGGCCAGCGTCTGGGTGTTCTTGTCGTCGCTGTCCACAGAGCACAGCTCGTCCTCGGACGCGCTAACATCGTCGAAACCCTGGAGCCAGTGCACCTCGTTTGCGTTGGCCTGCGGGAACGTGTACGAGCGCAAATTCCACGGGATTCCGCCCCACTTGACCTTGTAGCAGGTGCGCTCGAGCGACTCGCGCGCCGGTTCCTCCACCGCCGGGTAGAGGAAGTCGCGGAGCGGACACAGAAAGATGCTGGAGCTCTCACCGGGGTTCACCTTGAGCTGCAACCGCAGCAAGAGCTTCTCCTCGGTGTCGGCGCCCGTTACGTTCATGAACCCGACGCACGGCTTGACCGCGGAGAACGTGCGCGACAAGTAGCACGGCAACTCCGCTACGTTGTCTACAGAAAACCCGAACTCACGCTGGAGCGTGGCGTCATCTTCACTGAGCCCGATCTCCTCGCTCATTTCGCGCCGCGCCACGCTCCACGGCAGCTCCAACCCGGTGTCGGCTTTGCCGCCAGGTAGCGAGATGTGGCCCGGGAAACTGCGGAGCTGCGACGATCGCTTGGTCAACACCACGCGGAGTTCGCCGACGTGACCGAGGAAGAGGAGAACAAACACTGACGCGCGCCGCGCCACGGGCAACCGGTGCCAGATCGACGTCGCCTCGCCCTGGTAGTTTTTGGGCTGGTAATCGTGAGCAGCGCGCAAGAATTCTAGCTCGCTGGGGCTGGGGTGCATCGCGGCGGGAGCGGCAGCAGCAGCAGGGCGAAGGGCAGATGGCTGCAAAAAAAATGTGTTGGGCGGGTTGCACAGGAGCGGGGACGCCGGGGGGCCGTGGTGTTTTGGTGGCGGCGACGGCGGGCGGGCACACTGCGTTCGTTGGCTGCGGAGTTGTTGCCAACAATGTGGGTGGTGGGCCGAGGAGATCTCACGTGGAGCGGCTGCGATGGACCGCACCACTGTGCCACAGTGCAGTCGCGAGCGCATGTGTGGAGGCGTCTGGGGGAGAAACACAAAAGGGCCAACGGCGGGCGGGTGGGGGTGCGGGCGCCGGCGGTGGCTGCAAAAACGGGAAGAGGGTGGCGAAGCCGCAAAAGCAGGAAGAACTCGGGGGTTTTTCCACGGCCCGACTGTTGCGGATCTCGCTGCTATTTATGTTTCTGTCCTCGCTCACCGTTATACGAGCTGCTCGATGCGGGGACTCGCGGTCGCACCGTCGTTTTCCCAACATAACAGGCGGCCACATACTAGGCGGCGCGAGGCCGGTGAGCCAGGCCAAAAAAAAACAAATGCTAGTACGAGTAGTACGAACGACCATAGAACAACAATACCTTTTTGTATGCACTTTTGCTCCTGCTTGTACTTTTCCTCTGTTTGTAGTTTTGCTCCGTTCTGCACTTCCTCCCTTCCCCCTCTCTCTTTCCTCCATTTCTCCCTTCCCCCTCCCTCCCTTCCCCCTCCACCCACTTTCTACCGTGAATCAATCTCTGTGCTCTATTAGTCTATAAATACATCCCGTACGTCCCGCGTGCCCTAGCTGGCCAAAATGTCGGGCCATTCCTCGACATTGGCATTCTCGTAGATCACCGCGTACGTGGCTTCAAACAACGGGAACTCGCTTTGCAAATTGTAGCTCTCCAACAACTCGTGCACCTCCTTCGCGGTGATGATCCCCTGCGACGACTGCCCGTTCAACAACGCCTTCTCCGCCTCCCACGCGTCCACGTTCTTCTCAATCATGTACCGCGCAACCTTGACGTTTCTGCCTCCGGAACACGTGGTGATCAAGTCTGCCACACCCGCAGACTCCTCGGTGAACGTCGTGGACTCGGGCGCAGACAAGCCCTTGATGCCAAACTTCTCCCAGTACGACAGGAAGTGGATCGTCTCCTTGATGCCAATACGCATGATGGCAGACTTGGCGTTGTCGCCCCAGCCGGCGCCCTCGACGAACCCGGCCGCAATCGCCACCACGTTCTTCAACGCGCCCGCAATCGACGCGCCAATCACGTCCTTGATCACCCTCACGTGGAAGTATGTTCTGTGAAACGCCTCCTTCAATACGTACTCGTCAATATCCTTGCCCTCGCCGCGGAAGTCCTCCGGCACGTTGTATGCAATCGAGGTCTCTGACCAGCGGCCCTTGGCTACCTCGTTGGCGATGTTGGCGCCAGACAAGACGCCGCAGTAGATGCCCAAGTGGTCTGTGATCGACTGCGACAACAATTTGCAGCCGTTGGTGTCTACCTCCAAGCCCTTGAGGCACGAGATGGCTCTGGCCGTGGGCGACACTTTCCCCACCAACTGCTTGCAGATCCGGGGAAGGAACTGGTGTGGAATATTGAACACCAAGAGGTCCGCGCCCTTGACGGTGTCCTCGATGTTTGGGTTTGCAACCAAGTTCTCTGGTAGCTTGATGCCGGGAAGGTACTTAACGTTCTCGTGCTCGGAATTGATGATTTCCGTCAACTTCTTGCCGTCAACCTCTTCCTCGAAAACCCACATGTTGACCTGTTTCTGGAAGATCTCTGGCTTCTCCGAGCAGTTCTCTGCGACTAGCTTGGCAACCGCGGTTCCCCAGTTGCCGGAGCCGATGATGGCGATCTTGAAAGGCGACTCGATCTTGTATGGTGTGGACGTCATTGCTGATGTATATCCGTGCACGCAGATATGGGGGCGGATGTACGTGTCCTTATATATATGTCTTGCGAGTGCCCCTCCGCTGAGGGAGTTAGGCGGTACTGCAGACAGTGCCATACCCGCCATGCAGCACGATTTTTCCGAACTGCTCTCTCTGTAGTTTTGTTGGACATCGAGCGAAGCAGCATGACATCACAGGGGGAGAGCCTCCTTGTGGATTAGTACTTTTATTTTTTTTTTTTTAGTAACGTACCACAATCTGTCACGTGGGGGCTATGCCCGGCTCCGGTGGAAGCGCCGACCGTATGTGCTGTTTTGGCGGCTCGGGCGTCGAGAGCCCGCTCCGCTTACTTCCCCCGACCAGGCCACTACCCCCTCTTTTCTTTTGTGGCGTGGGCATTCCTTTTTCTCACTTTTCTTTTTCTCACGTTGGTTTTTCCGCTGTTTGGCTGTGCAGTTTATCTCATCTCTCACCGTTGGCAGTCCGACATATAACCCGCTTGGCCGCCTCCATCGACATCACCACACCGCTGTTCGTACTTTGCAGTCGGCACTCGTTTTCCTGGGCACTGCCAGCAGCTTTTGCCAGAGTAGCAACTCGTCCCCCTGACTGCTGGTCCCAGGTGGGCTCTGGCGGGTGTGCAAATAGTACTGTTGGGTCCCGCGATTGCGGAGAAGCCCATGCCGCCGGAGACCAGCGGGCTCAAAGTCCGAAGTTCCCGGCGGTCGCAAATCGTCTCTGGCCCGACGTGTGCGGTGCTTAGCGCCGTCGCTGTTTGTTTCCACGCGGGTACCTTCCTGAAGCGGCTGCAACCTAAGTACACTGTCGTCATGTCCTGCAGATGGGCGCTCTATGACGTCGCACTCCGGGCCCAGGCCCTGTCGACGATGGTTAGATGGGCTTGGACTGACGGAACAACAGGCCGTTGTGCACGAGCCCGACGTGCAGTACCTAACAGCGGTGCCAACGACGCTAGAGAGCCAAGCGAAAAATGGGACAGTGATAAATGGGACAAGCGTTCAGCAGGCCATGCGATAAATGGGCCAAGCGATACCGGGGCCAAGTAGGCTTGTCGGGATGATAAGCGCCTCAGATTAGCCTGCGCGCGTCCAGGCTGGCCGCGAGAAATCAGTACAAACACGCTCAGCTTCACTCGCGCGCGAGCGAACAAGGTACGCATAGCCAGCGTAACTTCAGCTAACGTAAGAGAACGGTATAGTCGTAAGGATTGCAGTAAAGAGAACGCACAGCCTCAGAGTACGACTCAGAGCAGCGGTGCGGCGTCACGCCCTAGGGCCACCTAGTGTTTTTTTTTTTTTTTTTTTTTTT